>OZ007569.1:952223-1030804 GCA_963931925.1 Onchidella celtica
AGAGAAAGAGAAAGAGAGAAAAAAAGAGAGGGAGAGAAAGAGAGAAAGAGAGAGAGAGGGAGAGAGAAAGAGAGAGGGAGAGAGAGAGACAGAGAGAAGAGAAAGAGAGAGAGAGAGAGAACGAAAGAAAAAGAGAGAGAGACAGAGAGAAAGAGAGAAAGTGGAGTATCAGGAAAGTTAGTATCTCAGCGTGTACAAAATGATTCAGGTTACACAAGGTCAGCCATTCTTGGTGATTTGATCTAGAAAACTGTGGTGTGTGGTGCAGCTGTGAGGCTTTTGGTCAATGTTCGCCAGTTGGATAAACGTCAGCTTTACTTCTGGTGGTCAAGCCTGAAACTGTAGTAGTCATTGTCCACCCGGGGGCTTGATCGCTGGTCACTGTGAGGGTGTGAGTGATACCCGGTGACACTTAGCTCACCCACAGGGCAGGGATTGGTAAAGTTGGACTGTCTTACTGTCCGGGTACACACACAGGTCAGTGCTGGGGGGTTGGTGGGAGTGGGGGGTGGGGTTGAGGGTGAACTTAGGGTATCCTTGGCCTGGGCGTGGGTACATCAAACATTTTAGTCGGTACACGGCACGAAATGGAAGGATTGTGTCTAGCCCACGATTGAACAGAATGATTGAAATGTAGGCTGTGATTGAATGATTGTGGAGCCAAGATATCCCTCAAAGAGTGTTCAGTTACAGACCGATGTAATAAACCTACCAGAATGTTCGAGTCGACAAGTTGATTAATTCTGGATAAATTATTCCTTCAATTTGTAGTGGGTTAATATATGCAGGTTGTAATCTAGAGAAATAAGAGCGAATTCTGAGACTTAAGACACCAATCCCCGAGACATTCACCAACAGAATGGTGTTAGGGGAGCGTAGACTAATGACAAAGCCAAATAGAGACAATACTGAGTTGTGTTCAATTTTCAGCATGGCTTATACATGTAACATAGCACGCTTTCCTAACACCAGCCAGCACAACATCTGTAGAAATCATTGTGTGTAGTGTTTGGTGTGGATGAATAAACTGTTAAGTACAGACAACTATTGCTGGATCATCCAGGAGCGTCTTTCCCAAAACTGGCTCAATCAAATTTTGTATGAGTTATGGCCCCTTTCAGATAGTCATTCAAACTGTGTGTAGGTCGAGGTGTAAGTGTTCAGTTAGAACTTGCTATGTCCTGTCTTTGTCCCAAGTTTTAACTGAAGGGGGGAAGGGGGGGGGTGGGGCGCGGGTTCCGAAATCGAAATTAGACTTCAAAATATCGAAATCGCGATTTTGTACTTTTCGGTTAGTTTATCCAGTTAGGAACACTATTTTACTAACCAAATGTCAATTTTGAATGTTTATAACCCTGAAATATGCCTCTTAGTGAGGTGGGGGGGTCAAGAAAAAGACACAAAAATCATGCCATTGGGCTGCAAAATTAGCGCTAAATAACATCTTAGTGTCGCTATCAAAACCACTACTCCTCCGTACACATCAGCTGTCATAAGGCTTTGGTGGTTTGGAAATCATTGTTGAGGCCCAGCACACCAGTAATGATGACTTTAGCCACGTGTAACACGTTTCAAAATCATTTTTATTGAAAAAAAACTTTCAATTGCGATTTTCTCGAAATTGCACTTTTGATCATTGATTTGTGAACTAGTTTTTTATTTATTGACCAACTGGTATAAAATTTGGCTAACAACATGTTTGAACAAATAAAAAAATTCATACTGAAGGAAATTTGTTTAACTTTGCAAATTTTTTTTTTTTGGTTGAATTTTTTTGTGACAGAAAATAAGAAAAAATGGTATTCCGCTACGTATCATTTAAAAAAAATTATAACAAAAGATCTGTCCGAGATATCAAAATTCCCTTCTGTATAGTGTTTTTAATTGGATTGAATAAGACATAAGAGAAGTTTCAAATAAATCCAGTAGAATTTGGCGAAGCCTATCTATATTGAATTTGGTACTTTTTGGGGACTCAAAATCCAAGATGGCGGCGCTCCCATGGCAACCATATGACAAACAATTTTTTTACATTTTTTTTCTGCTAATTCAGACATCCTGAATTCGATTATAATAGTTAAAATTGTCTATTTCTCATAATAACAAAGATCGCCTTCAGCATCCCCCCCCCCACCCCTGAAAACTTACACCGCGCCTTACACTAATTTTGCATGACTGTCTGAAAGGGGCTATAACTCAGGCAAAATTTGCCTTACTCAGTTTTGAAAAGACGCTCTTCAAGCACATAATTATATCATTATGTTCAGCGAGGAAAATGTTCAAAGTGCCCACCCCCCTCCCCCCCACCCCCGCCTCTGCCTTTCCTAGCCCACGTATTACAATCTACCATTTCCAGCTTCACCTCCCATGTTTTGCTTGAAACAAGAAAACCGTCCAACTTCCGGTGTTGAATGGATTCACACAATGTGCAGGGCGGGGCTTGGCTGGTGCATCCAACAAAATGATGTACCCGAGTGTCACCCTAGAGCAGTTCTGTCTCTAGCCAGTTGTAGGCAGCAGAACTATAGTCAGAGCAATAACAATAATAATATAAAAGTATTAAAAAATGATAACCAAAGAAAACATTTATTTAGCAGTCGTCTCCACAGAGAGGATTTAAAGCGCAGTATACACAAATATTACTCTCAAATAATTTCATCCTCCCCCCCCCCTCGAAAAAAATCTCCATATCAGGAGCGGACTACTCTTCATGCACGGCTGCCACATCAGTTCTCCAGCCATCAGTTCCTGGAATTCTCCAGCAGGAAAAGTAAAAATGTCCATATTTTCCCCATGTTTTCCAATTCTGCATTCTGAGAGCCGATACACACACACGTTCCCCATGGGGTATCGGCCATGCCCGCATCTAAACAGACACACCGATGCGGTAGATGTTTACAGAGATATAATATAGGGACTGAGTCTGGCTGTGTGGGGATATTTTCCCTGCGTTTTGCACCAAGGCCTAAGGCCCACATTGCCTTGTGACCAGTTACGCACAACTCATACATACGGCCCGCCGTGCATTAGCCGGGTTTGATCGGCCAGCTGTTTGATTGGTGAGTTGGCTACAACTAATTTTAACGAGATCTCCTGCACCAGCCAATTGGTTGGATCTCACTGAAACTTAGCGTTGTGACATCACTAGCCAACTAGTTGGCCGACCAAAATGGGCTGGTGTCGCCTTGGCTATGACAGTAATTAGGGACATTGTCACAAGTGGGTATTCTTGCATTATACCGCAAGGTCTGGGATTGGCGTCACATATTATTTTATGCCCCGAGAAGAAGTAAAAAATGACAAACAATTTGAAGTAGTGACATTCTGACAAACATGTTTGTGATCAAGTTAAGAAATTCCCAGCCATTTCTGTAAAATTTCCGCCAGAACTTGGTCATGGAATAGTCTAGAAGGAGCGGTTGACCATGGCTGAACACAACACAGTGGAAACAAATCACTGGACAAGTCTTCAAACATATTATTTTGTTTGTTGTTTGTTTTTCTTTCATTATCTTGATTACTTTTACACCGGCTGACTGGAGTGTGGGGTGGGGAGGGAACACAGTGCCGGGGTGGGAGGACGGGGGAAAGGGGATGGGGGGAAGGATGACCTTCACCTTTAGGCCATGTGAAACAATTATTGGTTGTTCTCTAATTCAAGTTTTGCCTTGCATTCAATAAGGAAAATCCGACGCGATTTTATGTACATGTACTGAACAATGAAAAGTTAATTGGCAAATGTGGACCTTCTTTCAATCATATTGTTTTCATACCTTTTCTGTGCATGCAGAACTCTCTGTCTCTCTCTCTTTCTCTTTCTCTCCCTCTCTCTTTCTCTCTCTCTCTCTCTCTTTCTCTCTCTCCTTCTCTCTTTTTCTCTCTCTCTCTCTTTCTCCCTCTTTCTCTCTCTCTCTCTCTTTCTCTCTCTAGCTCCCTCTCTCTCTTTCTCTCTCTTTTTCCCTCTCTCTCTTTCTCTTTCTCTGTCTTTCTCTTTCCTTCTCTCTCTTTTTCCCCCTCTTTCTTTCTCTTTCCCCCTCTCTCTTTCTTTCTCTCTCTCTCCCTCCCGATTGTTTCCTTCTCTTAACAACAGTTTAAATTATTCATTTCTATTTTTGGATTCACTTTAACTCTGCATGCAAACAGCGACGGTTTTATTTTTTGCGTAAACAAATCGAATATTCACTCCTTCACACCATTTAGTATCATTTTCTTACAGAATTAAAACACAATTCACACCAAATTGTGCAAGATTTCAAATGGAATCCATATCAGATCTGGCATGGAAAAAGAAACACCCCCCCCCCCCTACATTTCTCCAGGGATGACAGAATTGCCATATGCTCGTTTTGCTCTCACGGTCGGCTGCTCTTGCTTTAACTGCAAGTCAAAGAAACTAGGAGGCAGAGCATTTACACCCTGTGCCCCGCACATCTGGAACTCACTGCCAAAATCATTGCGGGAAGTATCTACCGAGTCAAAATTCAAAACTGGTCTAAAAACCCACCTTTTTAAAAAACACTTTCAGTTGTGAAGTCCCGACATTCCCAATCCATTTATTTTCTCATTTCACTTTAATTTTGCTGTTTTATCGTTTAATTTCTGTCTTATAGTATGTTATGTGTGTGTATCTATGTATACAATGTATGTGTAGCAGAGAGAGAGAGGGTGAGAGAGAGAGCGTGAGAGAGAGAGAGTGAGTTGCAGATGGAGAGAACACGACTTTCTGTAAAGCGCCTAGAGCAAACGGTTTGGATTGGGCGCTATATAAATGATCTTCATTATTATTATTATTATTATTGTTTACTTTTTCATTTGCCTGGACTACTGACGTCACATAGTGCACACTCAAACTTTCTCCTCTACACTCACTCTCTTTCTCTGTCTTTCTCTCTCTCTCTCTCCCGTTCCTCCTCTCTCTCTCTCCTTGTCTCTCTCTTTCCCCCTCTCTCCACATCTCTCCCCCTCTCTCTCTCTCTCTCCTCTCTTCCTCAACCACGTACGCCATCTATTCGTCAGATCTTTTCAACTTGTCTTTCGCTGTTCTCACGTCTGACATCTCCACACCCCCCCCCTCCCCCGCCAAGTCACCCCCCCCCTCCTCACCTCTGATGTTTGATTGTTTGGATGAATACACCCGGGAAAATATTCCAATTTCCCATAATGGTTTTTCATCATCCCAGGGACAATATTTGCACAACTCACGCCCTGGAAGCTCTTTTTTAAATAGTGACCATGCCACTCCCTCCCTCCCCTTTGGCAGTAACTGAATATATGAGAGTGGGATGGAGGAGACGGGAAGCGGGGGGCGACCAATGTCTGTATATTGTCTACAGATACGACTTTCCAGTCAGTAAATTGCACCGGCTTATGAAATCCCGGGTCCCCTCAATCTCAGCACGTCATCAAGCTGTACGGTAAAATCTCTGTCACTTTGCTTAGCGGTGTGTTCACTACGGCAACCAAGCAACAACAACACGATGGTCAGGTCCAAGTGGAAGATTTTAAAGGCAGACAAATTCTCCCGGATTTTTCAAAATCATGGATTTCACCGTGCTGGTCAGATTTGGGAGTTTGCTCTACCTTCCTGCCAATCCGTAGCTACAACTGCTGATATAGCTATCCGAAAATAACTGAGATCTGGGCATTTGCCGAGGGCCTTGAATCTGGAAATCTGAATATTCTCATGATATTCTCAAAACTGCGTTTTTTTCGGGAGGGGGGGGGGGGGCACTTGTCTTTAAAACGCACCAATTATTGAAGGAAAATATTCGTCTGGGTCTGTTGTGTAAATAACTTGTGGGTGATGGTGGAGGGGGTTGTGTGGGGGGGGGGGTGCACTGCGCCAGTCAGACAGCTGATACCGTGAGTGATACAAAGATTTCAGGAGAGATAAATTTTGCTGCAATGAAAATATGACGTGTTTGTCGTCTACAGTGACGTTAGACACAGACTTTACACACACACACACACACACACACACACATATAGAGGTAATATCGGATACTCGTGATTGTCTAAGGTTGGAAACTCGATTAGCCCCCCAGGATTTTCCAGTCTATCTTGGATGGTCGTGAAAAAAAAGTGTCTGTGGTGAGGGCAACCTAGTCCAGTATTTCGTGAATTTCAGCCTCAATGTATTGTTGTATTATTTTGTTGATTGTTGTTACAGTTGTGGCTGTTGCTGCTGTACACATCACCTGCAGGCATCCCCTGCATGCACACATCACCTGCAGGCATCCCCTGCACACATCACCTGCAGGCATCCCCTGCACACATCACCTGCAGGCATCCCCTGCATGCACACATCACCTGCATTGTAAAATTCACAACAAACATGATCATTATTATAAGAAAAGAGAAAAAAAGTGGACATGTGTTTTGTTTATTCAGTTTCTATACGCAATTAAAACAACAATTACAATGGTCACAATGAATACGTCAAACGTCAATACAAAAGTCAGACAAAACACGCCAATATTTGGTTTCAATCATCAATTGTTTCAAGCAAAATTAGTTTGGAAATTTATCATTATCGTCTTGCCTGTTGTCTTCCTCTTTATCATCGAGATGGTAACAAAATGTCGTTCTTGCTGATTATGACACTCACTGCCCCCTCGCCCTCTCCCGTCATAAGACAAAAAAACCTCTTTTTTTTTTCTATTGTAAGAGCCCAAGGCGCTTCCACCCCTGTAGGACTGTTCACGAGATGTCGCCATCACATTTCGGCCATTCTGAACATGCCGGAAATCACGTGAGTGTCACGCGAGAGAGAGAACATCAAACCAGTTCCTGTTACAACAAAATAGGTCAAGTCCCCCAGTGAACAGAAACTTTCAGTTCTGGCCGCATTTTAATACGGAACACAACAGACATAGCGGACATACTGCCTTGGCTTTAGACAACTCGACTGGACAAAATGTAGCCACAAGAAACTAAAACAAAAACCCCTGTGGAGATGTTGATGTGTGAGGTTGATGGCGTCATCTCCTGACCGGCTGCACCTGACGAACAAATTTCATGCCCTGAAACCTCGAGCGGTATTTGCCATTGCTTTGTGCGACACTTTGCCAATTTTGAGGTTTTGTCATGAAAGTGATTCTCTCACTCCTAATTTCATCATGTACAAGTGAAACTGCAGTGGGTTAAAAACTTTTCGAGGTATGACGTGTTTGTGACGTCATGTTTTATGCGTTTTGGCTCTTTCGCCGAACAAATTTCAATCCTCATTTTCTGGTCAAGGCGAAACTACACTTACAACAATATGACAAAAATGAATGCCCGACACTGTAAAAGTGACAAGTTTAACCTGAAGATTTAATTCTGACAGAAACTTTGGTGGACCAGGCAATTCTGATGATGCGGGGACAGGTCGGTCTAGCTCCGGACTGACCAAACTTAATTGAACACGGGCCACATGCAAATTTCAGTCCCACAGCGGGTTGCTCAATTGTAGCTGTTTAAATTTCATAGGGGCCAGTCTGGAAAACAAAACTTGGGTTGTGATCATTAATAGTGACAGAAATAACAGATTTAGACTCTATTTCTCCAATGAATTTGACGGGACTAAGAACGTGCAATTAAAAATCGTTTAGAAAATAAATAAATAAATGAAAAATGATCAGATTAAAATTTATGTGGGAAAAACGTCTTGAGCCCCTGGGACTGGATAAATCTCCGGCCGCCGAATTGTGGTCAGCAGGCCGGACACTGGACAAGCCTGGGTGTTCCTTGAACAGCAGCTATTTTCTTGTGGAGGCTGAAGATGATACAAAGCGTGCCATTAGTCCCTGCATCATGATCCGGCGAGAATAACATTTTTGGATCAGAAATGCCACATGGCCAGAGGAAATTCCAAGTGTTCATTACCTCCTTCCTTTGTTTGTTTGTTTGCCTATTTAATGTCCGGCATGTTGTAGCCATTTCTTATCTCCCTTCAGTATTTGTCTAGAACTTTCCTGCCTACTCCTATGAGTCATAAGTTGGAAAAAGCACACACCCAAACTGCCATGTCTTATCAACCAATCGTGACACCCGAAATCAATCACGTGATAATCACATCTGATCACCCACCTGCCATTTTGCAGACCGGATGTGCCAGGAGCACCACCCATTCCCTCACTCAGTTGCCATTAAGCAATTGAAACCCTGACCACTGAATCGTTATTCACAATTTGAATTGAAACAAAGAAACAAAAAGCGATGACGTACAAAAGCCAAAGCCTAGATGGCTGGAAGATTACAGGAGGTTCAGTAGCAATCCTGGACCTGCCAGTGGGAAGAGAATAAATGCTTGAACATGGGGCTCCAGTCTAACAGCGCAATACAGTGCTAAAGAGATGTTGATCTAAGCAGAACCATTTACACAGGATGCTGTTGGTGTCAATGCCTGATGAATGGCTGGATTTCCTGCGCAATTGTCATGCCAAATCATCTCGATCATGTCAGAAATGTTGGTGATGACAACTTCCGGTTGTTGATGAAATTAACATCATCGCACGTGTGTCCGGGTGGGTGGAGTGGGGACAGACAAGAAAAAAACGATGCTATTCTGAGGACAGAAGTTTGGAGTCAAGATTGACTGCGTGACTGCTGACTGAACGCAGTGAACTAGCAGTCACGCCTGGGTGTTGCTCAACGCACGTACATGTCATTTCCTGAACAAAGTAAGACGACAGAACACGGAACATAACTTGATCACAAAGCCAACCGTTCACATACTCTTGTACAAAATCCGCCAAGTCCTCAAACACAATGCTAGAGAACTACCGACATTCACAGATACAACAATACATAATGAGACCAGACTGGGCTATGTCGGTGAAATATTTCGGCACGGAAAGGAATGTTTTCTGCGATTTACTGGATCAGTTTACCTTGCTAACTTCCGCTAAGTTGTGTGAAATAATTTGCAGTCTATTCCAAATAACACGTGCGCCTTTACGTTTGAAACAAAAACCTGGCCAGAATGCACCACATGTATATCCTGTCTTTTGTTGTTGGTGAATGTAGTGATGGTGGAAGACAAAGATGCAGAAAGTGTCAGTAGACAACAGAATCAGTAGGAGTAAAGACTAAAGAGAAATAGATATTTTTAAAAAAACAAATAACGTTGATGATAAAGAGTCAAAATTGGTCAAAAAGAAAGCCCTGCGTAAGAAATAATACCCATATGCTACAATGAAAAGCAAACTAAAGGAGGAGACAGAAAATAGCCGATATTTCGGCCACCGTCTTTTTCAAAAAAACAAAAAAATGGAAAACTGAACAGATAAGGCAATTGAACAATAAAAGATTTGAATATGAAATGAATGTAAATAGAATATGTGAATATTATAAAAACCAGAGTTTGATGATAAAGAGGGAGAGGAAACGAAAGAAGAACTGATGCCAATAAATGTTGAAACTACTTTTCTTGAAACCCAATCTTGGCCTGTTCTGTCTGACTTTTGTATTGACTTTTGACTTGTTCATTGTGCCCAGTGTAGTAGATCGAGTTGTTGTTGTTGTAATTCCCTATAGAAAATGAATAAACACAACACATGTCCATCTTTTTTTTTTAAATTTAATATCTTGTTTTTTTGTGAATTTGACAATGGTGAGGAGAACAAATCTGACGTGGGGAGCAAGGCAAGATGGATGGAAGTAATAAGATCATTAATATTGAGGAATGAGTCATAATTATGTACTTGATGCAGGGGATGCAGGGGATGTATGCAGGGGATGCAGGGGATGTATACAGGGGATGCAGGGGATGCATGCAGGGGATGCATGCAGGGGATGCAGGGGATGTATGCAGGGGATGCAGGGGATGTATGCAGGGGATGCAGGGGATGTATGCAGGGGATGCAGGGGATGTATGCAGGGGGTGCAGGGGATGTATGCAGGGGATGCAGGGGATGTATGCAGGGGATGTATGCAGGGGATGTATGCAGGGGATGCAGGGGATGTATGCAGGGGATGCAGGGGATGTATGCAGGGGATGCAGGGGATGTATGCAGGGGATGCAGGGGATGCAGGGGATGTATGCAGGGGATGCAGGGGATGCAGGGGATGTATGCAGGGGATGCAGGGGATGGCGAAGACAAATAACATAGAACAAGAAATGAGAGAAGGAGAACAATGAGCTGCCCGAGAGGAAGGAAAGAAAAAAACAAGAAAGTCAATAAAAAAAGATTTCAGGCGTGTCCAGGGCCATTGGTCAAGCTTGGCTCGTGCAGGACTGGACTGATGACGTAACACTGTAGCCACACTGGAGATGAGATGGGTTGGGGGGGGGGTGGAAGGAATGGAAGGGACTTGGCCAAACATCATTGATTCTCAACAGCCAGGCCAGTTTGTTGAGATATCAGCTCCATCGCCTTGGGGGAGGGGGAGGGGGAGGGGTGTATGATCCAATCCTGTCAACATTTGTGCACTCGCTGGATTTCTCACAGCAACAATAACAATACATTATATCAGTTGTTGAATACTAGAGAAATCAATCAATCAATAATTACACAATTCATTAAAGAATAAATAAGTAGATAATAACTCTTCAACTGAAAACATTAGAGAGCGAGAGAGAGAGAGAGAGAAAGAGAAGGAAAGGGGGAGATATGGGGAAGAGAGAGAGAAAGAAATGAAGACAGACAGACCCAGAGAGAGAGAGAGAAGGAAAGAGAGAGAGGTGGGGAAAAGAGAGAGAGAAAAGACAGAGAGACCCAGAGAGAGAGAGAGAGAGAGAGAGAGAAGGAACGGGAGAGAGGAGGAGGAAGAGAGAGAGAAAGAAATGAAGACAGAGAGACAGAGAGAGAGAGAGACAGACAGACAGAAAGAGAGAGAGAGAGAGCGAGAGAGAGAGAGAGAGAGAGAGATAGAAGGAACGGGAGAGAGGAGGAGGAAGAGAGAAATGAGGACAGAGAGACAGAGAGAGAGAGAGACAGACAGACAGAAAGAGAGAGAGAGAGAGAGAGAGAGAGAAACAAAATAAAATACAAAATATATAGATAAGCCAGGCAAGGGGGCACAACTTTACAGCGGATTTCAATTAGTTGATTCACACTGGATAATACAAGGACAGAGTTTTCTTACCACAGTTTTTCCTCAAGCCATCGAGATAGAAGACAGATAAGAACACAGCCCCTCCCACACACACCCCACCCATCCAACCAACAATTCAATGCAGACACACAAGTATTCTTCACACCCCCCCCCCCCCCCCGCGAATCCGCCATACAGTGTCTACTGAACGAGCACGTGAGCTAGCAAGGTGAGTAATCACTGAGATTGGCAGGCCTGGCGCTACCCCATGTCACAGTCGGGATGGGGGGGGGGGTCTGTGTGGTGGGTGGGAGGGGGTAATCAAAGAACTCTTGTTACATGGGAGAGTTTCCAACTTACGTCATCAGTTAGATTTGGATTGGATACATGGATGGATGGTTGGGTGGATGGATGGACGGGTAGATGGATGGATGATTGGATGTACGGTTGGGTGGATGGTTGGACGGGTAGATGGATGGATGATTGGATGTACGGTTGGGTGGATGGGTGGACAGGTAGATGGATGGATGATTGGATGGATGGTTGGGTGGATGGGTGGACGGGTTGATGGATGGATGATTGGATGGATGGACGGGTAGATGGATGGACTGGTAGATGGATGGATGGATGGATGGACGGTTGGGTGGATGAATGGACGGGTAGATGGATGGATGATTGGATGGACGGTTGGGTGGATGGATGGACAGGTAGATGGATGGATGATTGGATGGACGGTTGGGTGGATGGGTGGCGAAATGGATATTCTATAGACATTCTAGAGCCATACCCAGGGTGTGGACCAGATTCATCATTTAAAGATCATCTTTAGTCATAAAAATGTGAATTTCGTCTTGACCCCCACCCCCTCTTATATATCAGCTTGACCCATCAGCCTCGTCTGTGGCAAACCAACGGTTCAAAAAGGAAAGCTGCAACTCTACAGTACCAGGAAATCGGCATGACGTTGGCAAGAAGGAAGTTGTGGTCTTTCAAACTTGACACATTTCCATGTCTCAGTTGTATATGTTTATGTTTATGACAATTGAATGTTTTACTCCCACATTGTGGTCTTTGTTTATATTTTTCGGACTGATTGAACATTTGAAGCAGATCCTGACCAGAGAGGAGGTTAAAGCAAATGTCTACAGTCAGTGTCTACAGTCAGTATTTACAGTCAGTGTCTACATTCAGTGTCTACAGTCAGTGTCTACAGTCAGTGTCAACAGTCAGTGTCTACAGTCAGTGTCTACAGTCAGCGTCAACAGTCAGTGTCTACAGTCAGCGTCTACAGTCAGTGTCTACAGTCAGTGTCTACAGTCAGAGTCTACAGTCATAGTCTACAGTCAGTGTCAACAGTCAGTGTCTACAGTCAGTGTCGACAATCAGTGTCAACAGTCAGTGTCTACAGTCAGTGTCAACAGTCAGTGTCTACAGTCAGTGTCTACAGTCAGTGTCTACATTCAGTGTCTACAGTCAGTGTCTGCAGTCAGTGTCTACAGTCAGAGTCTACAGTCAGTGTCTACAGTCAGAGTCTACAGTCAGTGTCTACAGTCAGTGTCTGCAGTCAGTGTCTACAGTCAGTCTACAGTCAGTGTCTACAGTCAGTGTCTACAGTCAGTGTCTACAGTCAGTGTCAACAGTCAGTGTCTACAGTCAGTGTCTACAGTCAGAGTCTACATTCAGTGTCTACAGTCAGTGTCTGCAGTCAGTGTCTACAGTCAGAGTCTACAGTCAGTGTCTACAGTCAGTGTCTACAGTCAGAGTCTACATTCAGTGTCTACAGTCAGTGTCTGCAGTCAGTGTCTACAGTCAGAGTCTACAGTCAGTGTCTACAGTCAGTGTCTACAGTCAGAGTCTGCACGTTTTGACTTTCTCAACCAAACCCAAACATTCTTAGACATCCAGACCGTCTTTATGGTAATTATTCTCCACCAATCAGACGCTGTTTCCGGTGATGTCATCACGAGAAGATAATCGAGGGGCGCTAATCAGGGATTCCAGACAGGCGAATCAATTATTTCATTGGATGGCCGTCTTGCACAGGTCCGAGTCAGCAAACCCGGGCTAGGCTGTAACTACTGACAGAATGGCTCATTTTGCTCAAATACAAAGGGCCGTAATAATGTAGGTGGCGCTCCACAAGTGGAGGTATACTTTCAAGCACTTTCGCTTTATCCGACTCGATGTTATCAATATGGCGAACGTTGCAAGAAGGATTTATTTAAATCTGTTTGGATTCTTGAGCATGATTTGATCAACATTAGGTGCAGCTATGGTCTTTTCTTGCCTTATGATACAAACTGCTGTATACACAGTGCATAGCTTTATTTTAAAAAATGTGTTTATCATGTGATTTTAGGTATCAGCCATTATCTCATTAAATGAGCTTATGGATCATATTCCCATGCAAAGTGATTTCTTGATTGTAAAGTCGGAGTTGTAGCCCTGTGTACTGAAACTGAAATACTTTTTCAAAAAAAATTCTTTTTTATGCTTGTAACCCTAACCCTAACCCTTTCTATACTCTAATCCTGATTGGCAGTGAAATAAATTATACTCCAGTGAACAGTGGGTGTGTTTTCTTAGGTTTACTATATGAAAACTTGTTTTATGTTGTGATTTGTATGATTGATCCGACTTGAACGTTAACCAATTACTTAAAGTTAGTGATATCGATATTAACGAAACATATTTACTGACAGAAGCAATACAAACAAATTAGGTGGGAAATCTGAAACCAGGCAGGGATTGAGATTAAAAGTAGGTACTCAAAACTGATTTTGGAAAGTCGCTGTATAGACACTTAAATTAAGTTTTCCAATTGAAAGAACTCACTTTCCTAAGAATTTTGATACCAAATTTGTCTCTGTATCTCAATATTTGGCAAAGTTAGGATCATCTGAATTTTCATGAAACACCACCGGTGCGTTATCACTGCAAACATGCCAAACTGTAAACACATTCTATTTAATACAGACAACAAGCCCAAATTTTTCAAGGGTTTAAATTATTAATAAGTGGTCTTTTATTTGAATCAAAAATGCCTCCACATCAAATTTCACTTTTTGACAAGGAAGACAAAAATGTCAAAATTTATCAGTTTTCACTGTCATCATAAAAAAAATCAACAGATTGACTTGCAGAAGTAAGAAACACATCATTGTGTTGGTTATTCGAAGGCCTATCCACAGAAGGATAAACGAAATGGTTATTTTCAAAATCAACAGCCATATTGAAGCTTAATTTAGGAGCAAAAAATGCGTACTTTCGCAAATTTTAAAACTCCATACAAACATAAAATCGACATACACATACAACAAATGACTTTCCGTAGCCCAGGCAAAAATATACCAAAATAAAGGTTAGTTATTCAATGTAATCCAAATATCAGTAAATTGTAATTTTGAGTCTGTGTGATCAGATCCATCTTGAAACGATATATGGGTGTTACTCAGCTCCCGCAGATTAGCGATATTGGCCGTTAAAATGTCCGACAGTGACTACTTTGGGCTCATAATATTAGAGTTATAACAGTAATTTCATGGAATTGAAAAATAACATTTGGAAGAGGTGTTATTTTCAATGGTATTTTTGGTATGTGGCATTTTAAGTTATTTTACTTTGGTGCTGAGCTACAGAGGAATAAGAACGGATTGCGGCAGTGCCGATAACCATCGTGATTTTTGCAAAAGGGAACAATGCAATAATCTGGCATTTTGGAGAGAAAACTTCAGTTTATTATGCGCAGCCGTCACTTCATGGAACATCAGTATAGGGAAAATCAAGCGGTCACTTCCGGGATCGGCTGCTGTTTGTGTACCTCCAGTTATTGCGCGCCCCCTATCGGATTAAGGGGAAATAATTTCAGCAAAATGAGCCACTGTATCACAGGAACTAAAAATAAAGGAAAAAGTTTGTTACAACAAACGCAGGGGGAAAAAATTCGCACTTTAATTCCTCCAAGCAGTTAATGAAATCCTTGACCTTACACCACACATTTAGACCAATTGAATACTACTTGAATTGTTGTTTTTTTCCTACAACATGTGAACTTGATGAGGATAATGTTGCATTCTCAAAAGCTGCTCAAATGTCAAACTGGTGAGATTAAAATCGAAGGCCCAGCCATTAAACTGACAAAATACATGTCTACAGTGATAGACAAAATACATGTCTACAGTGATAGACAAAATACATGTTTACAGTGATAAACAAAATACATGTCTACAGCGATAGACAAAATACATGTTTACAGTGATAGACAAAATACATGTCTACAGTGATAGATAAAATACATGTCTACAGCGATAGACAAAGTACATGTCTACAGTGATAGACAAAATACAGGTCTACAGTGATAGACAAAATACATGTCTACAGTGATAGATAAAATACATGTCTACAGTGATAGACAAAATACATGGCTACAGTGATAAACTAAATACATGTCTACAGTGATAGACAAAATACATGTCTACAATGATAAACAGAATACATATCTACAGTGATAGACAAAATATATGTCTACAGCAGATAGACTAAATACATGTTTACAGTGATAGATAAATACATGTGTACAGTGATAGATAAAATACATGTCTACAGTGATAGAGAAAATAAATGTCTACAGTGATAGACAAAATACATGTCTACAGTGATAGACAAAAAATATGTCTACAGTGATAAACAAAATACATGTCTACAGTGATAGACAAAATATATGTCTACAGTGTTAAACAAAATACATGTTTACAGTGATAGATAAAATACATGTGTACAGTGATAGATAAAATACATGTATACAGCGATAGATAAAATACATGTCTACAGTGATAGACAAATTACATGTCTACAGTGATAGACAAAATACATGTTTACAGCGATAGACAAAATACATGTCTACAGAGATAGACAAAATACATGTCTACAGAGATAGACAAAATTCATGTCTAGAGTGAAAGCAATCGTGTCTCTATCTTCAAGCTCCTTCAATACTGGAGGATTTTTTCCAAAGGAAACAGGGACAAGAAAAGGTAATGAATATTCAGCTCTGAGACAGGACGGTGCCCAAGGCACAGCTCATCCTGGACAGTTGTCCTCACAGAGTCTAACATCAACATTTAATCACACTTTAATTCGTCCATCTCGGAGTCAAATATTTGCAATGAACTTTGGGGGGGGGGGGGTGGGGGTGGGGGGGGTGAGGGGGGGGTGAGCGGTGTCTCAAAGTTTTCGGCCTAAGGTTTATAGCTCGCCTTTATGTAGATAGATCAGTATGGAGATAAATCAGTATGCATGTAGATCAATATGTAAATAGATCAGTATATAAATAGATCAGTATATAAATAGATCAGTCTCTGGATAAATCAGTATATAGATAGATCAGTCTGTAGATAAATCAGTATATAAATAGTTCAGTCTATAGATAAATCAGTATATATATAGATCAGTCTATAGATATATCAGTATATAAATAGATCAGTCTGTAGATAAATCAGTCTATAGATAAATCAGTATATAAATAAATCAGTCTATAGATAAATCAGTATATAAATAGATCAGTCTGTAGATAAATCAATCTATAGATAAATCAGTCTATAGATAAATCAGTCTATAGATAAATCAGTATATAAATAGAGCAGTCTGTAGATAAATCAGTCTATAGATAAATCAGTCTATAGATAAATCAGTATATAAATAGAGCAGTCTGTAGATAAATCAGTCTATAGATAAATCAGTATATAGATAAATCAGAGTATAGATAAATCACTCTATAGATAAATTAGTATATAGATAAATTCGTATATAAATAGATCAGTCTGTAGATAAATACGCTTGTAGATATCGGCCTAAGGTTTGCATTTTGCCTTTATGTAGATAGATCAGTGTGTATAATAATATAAATCAGTATTTATTCATTTATGTATTTATTTATTTATTTATTTTGTTTATTATATTAATTTATTCATGTGTGTATCCAGGACCAATGTATTGACGGAATACAAGATTTCCATGCCATGAATGTGTGCATTTCCAGTCCTGCATGAAGATTAAAAAAGACAAAAGTATGAACAGTTTAAAATGTCTGACTACAGTAAGTGGGCGGGGTTGAGGAGGTGGTGGAGTGACTAGCGCCATACATAAGAAGTAGATAAAAAAAATAATAAATTGTTTCGTTTCATTTCTGTCACGTGACATTGTTTTAGAATTGATTGGATAATTTTCTTACTGTTGTTTGCTGCTAATCCATGCTGAGCTTTATTTTATACAACTTTTTCTTTAACACATTGTACGTTTTTTTGTCCGGCAATGCTGCCCCCCCCCCCTCCCCTCCCCCCCCCCCTCCCCAAACGTTTGGTGAACTGAGGAGTAAAGAAAGGCGTATCTCAATATTCTTTAGTTTTTCTTTATTAATATCATGATATCTTTCTGATGACGTCACTTAAACTACTCTTCACTTGAAAAAGGCGAAAGCCGAAAATTTGTGTATTTTCTGCCTTCTCTTTATTTTGCTTTATATCGTTTGGGTTTTATTTCTCACGCAGGGTTTCGCTACATACAACTTTTTCTTTTTGCCCAATTTTGACTTCATTGAAGTTTTGTATTGTGAGGCAGGAAAGCCAGTCTGAATATCAAAGACACGGAAGACACTTGAAATTTGTTTCCCATAGAATTAGATCTACTTTTTGCTTTCCGTGTCCTCCAGTCTCGGTGACCGCATCGATCAGTCAACTCAAACTTCCCGCGAGCTAGGAACACAAAAAAAAGAAAACGAGTGCGTAATTACAAATTAAAATGTCCCATAAAACGTGTAAAGTCTGAAAAAACTCCAGCTGAGAAAGTTAAGCCGCAAGTCAGGCGTGATGTGATAGACAAGAAAAAAGTCTCCTGTCCTTTCTTTCATCAATGCCAAGTGGCGCGTGAATGAGTGACATTCAGCTTTCTACACGCTTGGCGCACTTTTCTATAGTACAATTACAGGGTTTTCTTTCTTTTCTTTGCACATCGAGCTCAAGTGCGCACCACCACAGAGCTAGCAAGTGGATCCAACCCATCGCTCACACAACAAAGACGCACTTTTTCACTGCGTTCAAATTGTGATTTCTTGGCTGAAGTGTGGGAATTTCCACAGAGGAATGAATAACCCAGGGTGTGTACTAATGCTGGTCATAGTGCGAGCAAGTGAATTAACATCATCGACAAAACCCTAAAATTGTCAATAGACTGTGTATTATATAGGTAGAATGCGCATATCCACCATCTTGTCTGTCCGGACCCACTTAAGGCGTCGCGAACCAATCGGCGGCGAGATCACTACTGTAAACAATGACACGTGTGTATACGCACATGGGAGACGTTCGGTCATTTCTTTCACTTCCTTTCTCTTGTTTGCACGGATGGTAGGGAATCGGACCAGTTTGGATACACCCTTTCCAGCCCTGCCACAACTGTCAACTGCAATGCAACCAGCAGGCATTTTAACTGCTTAGTCACATCTCGAAGTGACACTCATCAGCTGATCCACCCCGCCATCTTGTTTGGCGGAAGTACAAAACAAAAACTCTGTAACGTCATGCGCATTCTACCAATAGGCCAAAGACATTATTTCTGGGATTGATAAGAAATGAAAGACTTGCGGAAGGAAATTACTGGAAGGAGACATGGTTGTTCTGTTAGTCTCAAAACTGGGAAAGAAATCAGGAATTTAAAAAAGAAAAGATAAATAATTGTCATAGCCTAGTAATTCTTTCAATTCATGAGTGGGTGAGAAAACACAACAAATCTAGAAGTGAAAGTAAATCAAAGTGGAGAATCATCGTCAAACCAACAGCGCTTGTCTGTTCACATTTTCTGATCATTTTTTTTTTTTCGACGTAATTCTGAATTTTTATGTTCGTGAAGTTATCACAAATTGATATATTTTCCACAAACTTCATACATAACAACATTGCAACTGGCATTGATTGGCTGGCCTTGAGTCAAGAACAGACATTTTCCACTAACTATTCAAGTTATCTACACCAGAGTAAACAAACTCCCATGAATAGTCGATGTCCGGGACTGGACGCCCATGCAAAACCACAGAACCGCTATGACGTCACATACTGATGGAGATAGAGAACACGCGCTGTGTCGTAGATTCTGATGTAGAACGATCGTGTATGGAGGACCGCACACACTGAGGTAGATGCTGAACACACATTAGTGTTAGACGAACAGAGCATACGATCTTGTGTTGGTATCTGAAGGTTAGCAAAGACAACCGTTCATAGGCTGAATTTTATGCTGAAAATTTCACATTTCGAACATGAAAAGAAATTGAAGCTTTCAAACCCTGACAGCGAGTCAAAATGCAGTTTGTATTTGGTTTTGACCCATCGCCAAGCAAGGACAACGCCGACAATTGAGATATTATAAAAAATGTAACCAGACACAAAAGTTGCTGATGATGAAAGTCTTTGGAGGGGGAAACAACCTGAGGGAGAGAATCAGATGGACCCGTTAAATTTCTGACAGCCAACCAGAATCCCCAAGTGAATGAACGAGGTTTCTTGAAGAGAACTTCTCGCCCCTTGACCAATCTGTGTTTCCAACTTTGGCATGGCTTTCTAAACCATTTGGTCTGAACTACAAAGTATTTTCCCACATAAATTGCAAGAATATGCAGGTTGCTTCATAATCTTATATTGAAATCAGTAAGAGGTAAGCTGCCTGGTCACCAGAAGTGTGTCAAATCCAGACAGTTCACAGCACAGTTTTCAGTCCAGTGTAGAGACATTGATCATTGCCAGGTGTAAAATAAAAGTTCACACTTCCTTTTCCTATCCGCTCTTACGCTGCTCAACTCTACATCTCTTTATTTCTGATCAATCTATCCAATTTTTTCTCCATTAATTATCATTTTGTATTCTTAATATTAGGGAGGGGTGGGAGAGGAAGGGCTTGGGGGGAGAGAGGTCGCTGGAATGGCGCTGAAATGAAGGAATGCGTGTTGTGTATTCAGTGACCTTCTCTCACTCCTCCCTCACCCCTTCCCCCTGAGCAACATTTAAAGGTTATGAAAAAAAAAAAATGTCTTCACGTGCAGTGCCACGGGTCAGAAATGTGCAGTGCTACAGCTACAGTGACGACTACAACAACAACAACACCTGCCCTGATTGATCATGAAAATATGCTGGACCTGGATCAGATTTTAACCCCCCTCCCCCTACCCCACCCCAACCCAACCCCAACCGCACTCCACCCTCATTGTCCACCCACCACCATTGTCCACCTACCCTCATTGTCCACCCACCACCATTGTCCACCTACCCTCATTGTCCACCCATCACCACCCGCTCGTCAAACAGGTAAAGTAAAAGGTTGTGAGTTCAGGTCCAGAAAAGAACACAATCTAAGTTACACACTTGAACATTCCATGAATGAATAATCCAGCACTAAGCTCCAGGTTTAGTTGGGCCTACACAAACTCTCAGACATAAACTCTTTGATGTTTTATAGTCCAGTTTGCCAGAACTGCCAAGGGAGACAAATGCTAATGTCAGTTGTATGAGAGCATGTCCTATTCACTGCCGTTTCCAGGAAGACGTCACTTCCTACATAATGAGAGCGACCATAGCAACGCGTGGAGAAAAGATATCCACGTCTCAATGAGGGAACATTCATGTTTTGAAATATTCGATAGTGATCAGAGATACTGTTGGGTGCATAAAGGAATCGCCCACAACATGAGAGAAACGCGAACAAAATGGTGAGGAGATCGCGAATGTGTAGGTGTCAAACTTGAACAGGGGGAGGGGGGTGGTGTTCTGATCGGTCTTTTACGGGATGTAAAACGTGTGCAGAAAGGACTACCAACCGTAACATTTGTTACAGAATGGGAAGTCACAAAGGTGAAATTTATGGATCTCTGACGCTTCATATCCGGGGAGGGGCGGGAGGAGGAGGGGGCAGAGGAGGCAATGAGAGGGAGGCAGGAGGAGAAACGAACACATTCAGTAACGGTTTCTGGAACTTTTAGTCAAGCATTTTTTTTTTTTTTAAAATTTGTCCTGGCCTTGGTTGTTTGTTTTTTTTTTCTTCTTCCACCACGGAGTTCAGAAAACGCCAAAGATTTGATTTAGAAATCGTTGACTGGTCACATCCCAAATTGTGCTGTTTGTCACAAATCCCAGACTGGGAGATGTAATAGTTTATGACAGGACGACAATCACGAACAAACAAGTTTAACACTTAAAAAAACAACCCATCAGACTCACACATTTATTAAACATAATTATACATATAATAGCGCAATTACATACATTATATTATTGAAATGACTGCCGTACAACGGCCTTATTCTCACACACACTCTCCCTCGGATCCACAATCCGGTAGTCACTCCTAAAGGCACTTCGGCCTCAGCCTCTCCCCTCAGGGTCTTAATAGCACATTAATAATTTACTGGCACCGCAGTCTCTCAATATCACCTTCCTATTGTCATACAACTTATCAGTTCACTTGCCCATCATCATGGCAATAATATAGTATCTCATTCACTCTCATATCTACGTCCCTGTCCGTGGCCCGACCGCCACGACTTTATGTGCCTCTACTGTCCTGCACTGACAGCCTCACTTCTGGCCTATGTGTGGCCTCCGGCCCTATGCTGGCCTATCCCCTGTGCTCATCGAGGTGGCTCTGCGGCCCGTCCTCGACACCTACAAGAATAACATTACATTGGTATAATACCCTACCATTTCTATTCGCTCCACCTCTCCTTACAATCCAGGAAGCGTACACACACTAGTTGACCTTTCACTCACCACACATCTTACGGTAACACACCTCCATCGGAGTACACACTACTCACTCGCGCTACAAATCCATGAACTCACTTTCATCTATCGCTCGTGGCGCACATTGCTATATCCAATATCAAGGACTTCCACATTCCTCACATATACTTATTTACATCATGGTAATAGACGAATATAATATAATACATCAATCATACTAATCAATCAACGTTCTACATACCAGTCATTACTGGAAAGACTCTTTCATTAGTCTTCTCGACTGCTCCCTTTATGTCCGCCCGATGGGCTCTTATTCACAGGTCGGCTCCGTCGGACCTTCTAACTTGCAGTGATAGTAATACCGCGCTTTCGCCTCATTCAGACCCTCCCACTACTCACAACAGCACGCTTAACTTACTTGTCCCCTGTGAGCCCTTCTTACTCTACACCCGCTCTGTAGCAATCCCCTTAATTGCACTCACTCCACTCGTGACATCATCCCCCACCCCAAAAAAATTAATGCAGTTAATTTCAAATCGCATCAAGATGACTGTCAACGAGTGAGCGTGAGCAATACCTACACTAAAAAAAACTGACCTAGCAGTTCCCCTAGTATATAAAATACCGAAATCAGGGGAAAATATGGGGATCAATATGCCCTGCAATATGCATATATGTATCACATCATCAATAGCTAACTAACCACAATACTTAATACAGAATCAAAAGCCAATCAACCTATCAACCATTCTTCATATCATATTTATAATGTCAATATTTTAAAGTCGACTCATTCACACAGATCCTGTCAATGTTCCTGTCCTCCGATGTATAAGCTCCTGAAATCTTGCCCTAGGCTCGACTAAGGTAGTCGGCGATATGATTGCTGGTTCCTGGAATTGGTTGAATAACGAAGGTGTACGGCTGCAAAGCCAATGCCCATCTAGACAAGCGTGGGCTGGACGAACGATTCTTCGACAAAAATGTCAGTGGCTTGTGGTCTGTCTGGATACAAAATTCTCGTCCCATGAGATAACGTCCTAATTTCTGGACGGACCACACAATGGCAAGACACTCACGCTCTATCACAGAATACTTTCTTTCTCTCTGCAATAACTTCCTACTGACATAACATACAGGGTGGAGACATTCGTTCTTCTCCTGTAGAAGACAAGCGCCGACACCAGAGTCCGACGCATCCGTTCTGAGGATAAAATTAGATCGAAAATCGGGTAATATCAGAATGGGTGACGATGATAATGCTGTCACCAAATTATCAAATGATGTCTGACATTCAGACGTCCACTGGACCTTATCGGGTTGACCCTTCTTAGTAAGGTCAGTAAGAGAAGATGACAAGGAGGAAAAATTTGGAATGAACTTTCTGTAGTAATTTAAAATTCCCACTAAGCTTCTGACTTGTTTCTTTGTTTTAGGGATTTGCAACCCTACTAACTTGTCAATTTTTGTTACTTCAGGTCTCTGAACACCTCTACCCACAATATGTCCTAAGAATATTATCTCTGGACATGCCAAATCCATCTTTGCGGGTTTAGCAGTTAACCCAAAATGGCGTAATCGTTGAAAAATTACTGTTAGTGTCTGAATATGATCAGACCATGTCGACGTATGGCATGCTATATCGTCAAAGAATGACACGACATTAGGTATGTCCTTCAACACTAATCTCATTAATCGTGCAAACGCCGCTGGCGCGTTTACCAACCCAAATGGCATGACCTTAAATTGGAATAATCCAATGGGCGTTTGGAACGCCGTGTATTGTTTAGACTCCTCAGTAAGCGGGATTTCCCAATACCCTTTCGTCAAATCTATCTTGGAAAACCACGTGGACCCGGCCAATGAAGCTATTAATTCCTCCTGAAACGGGATAGGCTCCCTATCGCCTACCGTAATAGTGTTCAATCTTCGGAAATCAATACAGAACCGCACCGATCCATCAAGTTTTTTCACGAGGACGATGGGTGATGAATACGGCGATGTTGATGGTTCTATCACATCTAACTTCAACATTGACTCAACTTCCTTTATGACTCTATCTCTCGAAGAAAAAGGCAGCGGATACGGTCTAAGAAATACTGGCTTATCCGAAGTCAACTTTATTTGGTGCTGGATCACCGTAGTGCGACCCGGCAAATCCGTAACAACATCCGGAAATGACGCTAACAGGGTCTCAAGTTCCCTACTCCTTGAACTCGTAAGGTCAGGGTTAATTTTTACGTCCCTGTAACCTTGTGTCGCAGTTAACTCCGGCAATTGAATTTGTAACTCTTCCTGCGCCTCGGTGTCGCTTACGTCACAGTCCAACTGGTTTACGACCCCCGTACAAGCAGCAGAGAAGACATTCTCCTCTGGTCTTGTCTGTGCACACAGATACTGTGGTCTCTCATAAAATCTCTGTAGCATATTAACATGGAAAACCTTAACTGATCCATCAATGTGGATAGCGTAATCTACCTTCGAAACAACTCGCTCAATAACATAAGGACCTTTCCATGTCATCAATAACTTATTATGGTCCGTAGGTAACAACAACAGAACCTTGTCTCCTGGCTTAAAAATTCTCAGTTTGGAACCTCTATCTTTATAGTCTTTTGCTCTTTTCGAAGCGATACCAGAAGCTTCTTCTGCTATAGTGCGCGCTGAAGATAGTCTTTCTCTTAAATCAACAAGGTACTGAAACACCGAAATCTGCTCATCGTCTCCCGATGATGGCGACGTCATCATGTCCCGAAGAACATCAGTTGGGCCCCTAGGACTACGACCGTACATCATTTCAAACGGCGAGAATCCCGTTGACTCCTGCCGTACCTCTCTGTACGCGAATAACACTGCAGGGATATATCTATCCCAATCTTTAGGGCGATCAGCAGCTACCTTACGCAGCATCGACTTTAACGTCGAGTTCAATCTCTCGCACATGCCATTAGCCTGCGGATGATAAGGGGTGGTAGTGATGGGTTGTATGCTGAATAAGCGGAACAATTCCTTCATCATCTGCGACGTAAATTGCGCGCCCCTATCAGACAGAATTTGCTCTGGTATTCCTACCCTAGCGAAAATTGCAAACAACGCTTCCGCGACTGCCTCAGACGTTATGGTCCGCAGAGGAACCGCCTCTGGCCATCTCGTAGCATTACATATGACCGTTAAGAAAAATCGATTCCCCCTATCGGTCGCTGGGTGAATGGGGCCAACAAGGTCTATCGAGACCTTTTTAAACGGTTCCGAGACCGTGGGGATCTTCTGAAGAGGAGCCTGGGGTGTACGACCCTTATGCGTCGTCTTTTGGCACGCACTGCACGTCTTACAATAGACCTGCACATCTCTGTGGATCGATGGCCAGTAAAAATTTTTAAGAACCCTTTCTTTGGTTCTAGCTATCCCCATATGACCCGCTAATGGGACATCATGTGCCAAATGCAATACTGTTGCGATCAGCAACGCTGGCACAACGACCTGCTTTAAAATGGAGGACACCGTTACATACTTACGGAACAGAATGCCCGCCTGAACAATAAAGGAGGACGACCCGTTCTTATATCTCCTCGTTTTCTCGGTTCGCGCTTCCCCAAAACATGGGTTTAATGATGGGTCCTCCCTTTGTAATCTCGCCAAGCGCTCTGGCGTGATATCTAGGTTGACCGCTGGCGTCGCCAAAGGTCTAATCTTATCTTTATCCGCTACCCGTCGACGTGTTTCGACCGCGGCGCAAAAGTCAAAACCTTTTGATTGCGACCATGCTTGCACGTTCTCATCGGAAGGGGAAACTACCCGTGATACATTCCCAATGATGAGCTGGGCGCCTGGAAAACAACCAACGACTGCTTCGACTTCCCCGCTAAGGAAAGGTGTATCTATGATTATTCTTGCCATGGGTAATTTCTCAATGGCCCCCGGAAATTGGATGCACGGGACAGTCTCACCTGTAAGCTGTGAATCCCGAATGCAGTCCCTATGCACTCCCACAACGGTAGATCCTGTATCTCGTAAAACCGAGACCGGTTCGTCCCCAACAAACCCCGGATAAACCCTAAGACCACCTCCTGTATGACATGAATTTATAACGGGGATCTTTCTCCCACAAGGTAAAACACCGGAAGATAATAACTTCTCACAACTGGGACACTTAGAATACTGTCCGCCTCCGTTGTCCGATGTAACACACGCAGCCGCATGATGAAATTTATTTGGGGAACATGGACTGGAGCTACTGTCCACGTTCGCCGCTATCCTACCTGCAGGGCAGTTCACGCTGATATGATCTGCTCTTCCGCAGTTCCAACACTTCGCGGCCCTACACTCGCGCGAAAAGTGACCCACGCGTCCGCAAGTCCAACACTCCGCTCCCTGTGCTGTACTAGACCTGGGTCCCCGTGACCCATCGCGACCGGAACTAGAGTCCCTATGCCGTCGGTCATCGGCAAAGGTCACAACTCGCCCCCGGCCATTACCGCGACCTAGCCCTCCTGCTCGGTCAAACTTACCGGATCCATATGCCGGTGATAGGTGATAGCCCCTATGCTGCCCCTGGGCTTGCCCACTATAGGCACCACGCTGACGCGACCTGTCCCTAAGTCCTGCCGGCGACCCCTCAACCACGGCGACGTACCCCGCATCTTGGACGTACGCCCTGGCGACTGGTTTGGACGGATGTGCCGTACGGTATGCCTCCGCCAACTTAGACGCCTCCTGCACCGTCGCGGGTTCGTTCTCTTTCAGGAAAGCCACCAGATCTTTGTGGCACGACGCGTACAGCTGGTCACGGATCATTAAGTCTTTCAGTTTAGCAAAATCCGTGCCCACATGCGCCAAGTCTACCCAGTTCGCGAAATACTCCGTTAGTCTCGCGACGAAGGCAGCAAAGTCCTCCCTGGTATCTGCACGTGCTCGCCTAAACTGCTCCCGGAAATATTCCTCGGTACGCGCAAATCGGCGAAGCAGCAAAGCCTTCAGCTTATCGTAATCTTGCACGTCTTCGCGCTGTAGCTCTTTAAAGTAGGTTAACGCTCGCCCCTGCAATAGCGACGCCAGGTACGTGGCCCATAATTCCTTATTTTCCCCCCATTGCAATTGTGCGTTCAGTTCGAACCTGTAAAGGAAGGCGTCTATGTCGTCCTTCCGGTCGTCGAACGTAGGGAGCTTAATCCTAACACCACCTTTATTGTGTACCTGCCGCTCAACTGCTTCTGTTGGCGCATTCTTTTGGCTTTCCAACTCCGCGATTCTCATTCGCGTCTCTCTCTCCTGTTGGTTATCCCTAGCTTCTATCTCCCTTAACTTTAACTCCCTCTCCTGCTCCTGAGCCTTAGCCTCTCTTTCCTGTTGCTTAAACTCCCTTTCCTGTTCCTGAGCCTTTTTTTCCTGCTCTCTATCCTTAGCACGCTCATCGCGCATTTCTGCCTGCTGTTCTTTAATCCAGCCGCGTAGCTCTTCTCCCTCCAGGCCAAGTTCCTTACCCAACTTCATTAGTTGTTGGAGTTCCGCCATTTCACAGATTTATGGTTATGGTATCTATTATAAGACGACCAACCTGTCGGTATGATCACTAACGATACGACCAGAGACCTGAGATCACACCAGATATAACAATACCCAGTTGTCTCAAATACAATTCAGAAATTTACCTTTACAGCACAACTAATTCTATATCTATAAAATGTATAGCACTATCAATTATAAAAGGAAATAGAACGACAAGAATGAAGAAATACAGTAGAAGGACCACAAGTACGTCAAGGACAACGAACCAGACTAGGACAAGCTTCTACAAAAAAAAAACTATAATGGAAAAAAAAATGCAACCTACTACGCCGATTACACAACACGGTACGAACAAGAACAGAGTCTGAAAAAAAAGAACGTATCTACAAATAGGGAAGAGAGGGACAAGAGAAACGTCTTCCTAAAACAACGAGGAAGATAGAACGCTACAATCTAAACAAAAATACAGGTCCCTACAGAACTGTTCACTTTGATTTGAGCACAAAGTTCTGTGACGTCAAGTCATACAAACCAATGAAAGATGGCGAGACCCGATCGACGAGGCAGCAGCTCTAGCTAGAATTTCCCACGCCAAAATGTTTTATTTTCTTTGTGCTCAAATCAAATTTTGGATTTCGTGTCTTCTGTCCTGGAAAATGCCAAGGGGTTTAGTTACGTTCTGCTGAGAGTTGACCTATTGGCAGCAAATCTGTGCAAGTGGGCGTGATCCGCCGCCGTGCAGTAGAGGCGGGGATGCCGTGTGGTCAACAGTGTCACGAGTGGAGTGAGTGCAATTAAGGGGATTGCTACAGAGCGGGTGTAGAGTAAGAAGGGCTCACAGAGGACAAGTAAGTTAAGCGTGCTGTTGTGAGTAGTGGGAGGGTCTGAATGAGGCGAAAGCGCGGTATTACTATCACTGCAAGTTAGAAGGTCCGACGGAGCGGACCTGTGAATAAGAGCCCATCGGGCGGACATAAAGGGAGCAGTCGAGAAGACTAATGAAAGAGTCTTTCCAGTAATGACTGGTATGTAGAACGTTGATTGATTAGTATGATTGATGTATTATATTATATTCGTCTATTACCATGATGTAAATAAGTATATGTGAGGAATGTGGAAGTCCTTGATATTGGATATAGCAATGTGCGCCACGAGCGATAGATGAAAGTGAGTTCATGGATTTGTAGCGCGAGTGAGTAGTGTGTACTCCGATGGAGGTGTGTTACCGTAAGATGTGTGGTGAGTGAAAGGTGAACTAGTGTGTGTACGCTTCCTGGATTGTAAGGAGAGGTGGAGCGAATAGAAATGGTAGGGTATTATACCAATGTAATGTTATTCTTGTAGGTGTCGAGGACGGGCCGCAGAGCCACCTCGATGAGCACAGGGGATAGGCCAGCATAGGGCCGGAGGCCACACATAGGCCAGAAGTGAGGCTGTCAGTGCAGGACAGTAGAGGCACATAAAGTCGTGGCGGTCGGGCCACGGACAGGGACGTAGATATGAGAGTGAATGAGATACTATATTATTGCCATGATGATGGGCAAGTGAACTGATAAGTTGTATGACAATAGGAAGGTGATATTGAGAGACTGCGGTGCCAGTAAATTATTAATGTGCTATTAAGACCCTGAGGGGAGAGGCTGAGGCCGAAGTGCCTTTAGGAGTGACTACCGGATTGTGGATCCGAGGGAGAGTGTGTGTGAGAATAAGGCCCTCCTGGCAGTTTGAAGAATTACAAAATCGATTTTCTCAGGTGTCAAATGATCTTAGCCAGTCGCTTTGGTAAGGAATTATTGTCTTCATTGAACATTTCAGGGAATCTTGGAAAAATGGTTTATAACGGTACAAGACATGGATCATTTTTTTTTTGTTTGTTTGGCTCCCAGTGACAAGCTTAGTGTATGAGAGGCTGTAGAGTTATTTGACACGTGTTCAGTTTGCAAAATAATTAGATGGGGCTGGGGGGGGGGGGGTGAAAGGATAGAAAAGGAGAAATTTGGGAGAGAGACAGGCGGGGGAGGGAGAAAACATGGCCGATCTAAACAGGAGGAGGAGATTAAGACTGAGTGGAAATCCAGTTTTTGGCCTTGGCACGTGAAGTCGCAGCTTCTCTGCTAGTAAATTATTATGTAAAGTGACCACAAGTGTCGCCCACACAATCACAGATCCAGATGGTCAAACAGCTGAAACTTCCTGACCACGTGACCAAAAAGCCATGACCTTTTTATTACTTCATTTTTTGACTCTACGTGAACAAAGTCATTTTTTTTGACAAAATTCTTCTATATCAGTTAATTGCCATTCATTTGAGCCCCCAAATAGTAAAAGTAATAATAGTTAGATAAACAACAAAAAAATCTCATTAAAAAAAGAACATTAATAAAAGTAGCTGCAGGAGTCATTCATTGTGCTGCAGTTTTGGCCCATTTTTTTTATCTCGGCGCTACAGCCTAAATGACAGTTTCAACTATTATAAAATTAGATTTCTTAAGAGTTAAATAATCCACCCAATCGCGTTTGTGTCCCCCGATTGTGTTGGTTCAAATTTCAGGTATTTTTAGATTAAAAGTTGTAATTGTAAAATACAATAATCTTGGTTTTGGCTCCTTGTGGTAAGCCCGCCACATCGGAAACGATGTATTAATACGCGTTGACTTCCGTGTGCGCAATTTCTCTGCCGTAAATGACAGCTTAGTGCTAGGGCGAGCCTGAAATCTGTACTAAGACTGTAGAATATGGGAAACTTTCTAGACCAAAGAGAGAGTGAGATAGAACGGTGGGTTGATAGGTTTATCCTTGATAATGCCGGGTACCTCAGATAGTATTTTTTTTTTTTAATTTAAAAAATGGTGCAGTTTCGTCGACTGTCATCGAAACGTTTGATCAGGGCTATAGATTTCGTTTTTCTCCTCTCTTAGTTTTGCGCTTTGCATTGTTGCCCGTCTCTCTGTACACATTACTGCTATACTGCTACACTGCTATACTGCTACACTGCTATACTGCTAGACAATCAATTCGCTGGTAAAAACGACATAAAAAACCTTCCCTGATCCCAAAACAACCGACACAAATTGAAAGATGTAGAGAATGAACGCTTATACAACAACAGTCAAACACAGAATGCCAAAAACACAACAACTCACGCGCCAGTCTGCTAGTTCAGTGACTCGAGCACACGTGACTTTATTGGCTCAGCAATTAAAAAAAAATAATTAAAGTCTTGGAAAAATCTGAGATTACAAAAAAAAAAAAAAATTATGTTGAGAGAAAGAAAACCTCTTCCAATAATTATTTTACTGAATGTGTCGGTCACTGCCCTCTCTGCACACACAATGATTTTGTCAAATAATTATACTTTAATGGTATTGATTTTTTTCTTTCTTTTAAACAATCTCCCTGGTGGAGTGTGTTCTGCCAAAACAGTAGCACAAAATGAAGATATCAAATATTTATAGGCTCTCAACTTTCCCGAAAAAAATTCCCTTCCGGTTTGGACATCCTAGCGAAGAAAAGAGAATTCAGTTGCCGCTCAAAATAAGGGAGGTAATGGAACAATATTTTTAGATTTTAATTCAATGGGAAAATTAATTCAAAAAACAAATTTTCTCATACAAAATCATCTTATCATCATCATCATCATCACCATCATCACCATCATCACCATCATCAGCACTACATAATAGAGTCTACATAATTTCGGACCTGCCAATGTTTGGTACCCGTTGCTGACTAAACCACACACACAATATAACAAAAGTTCAAACTTTGTATCAAACTTTCCAGTTGACACTCAGATCATGACCAGATCATTATAATAACCGATAGTAGTTTTTCGATCATTTCATGGTCAGGTGTTGTATTCGTCTCGTCCTCTTCCAGTTTTTTTTTTTTTTATGCATCACACCGGGAAATTTGCGTATCCGCACAAACTCACGTCAGTTTGAGAACGGCAATAAGAAAATACTCTGTGGACGACAAAATGCCCGTTTAAACACGTTTGTGTATATCAATCTATGGATACCTGCATTCAATAACGGATACTTGTTATAAAGAGATGGTGTGTTTATCAGTGGTCAGCGCCTTGCAGGAAATCCCTCTAGAACTAGGAGAAATTGACATTATTTTGGAAAATTAACGCAACAGACATAATTTTTATATAATGCAGAAAATGAGATCTTGATTTTTTTTTTTTCTATGATATTTTGGGTTGTTAATCCTACGTAAAAATGAAATGTAAGACATGTTTTCGTATGTTGTTGTTGTTGTTGATTTCCTGCCTGCCATTGTTTTCTGTTACTAGTACTTTTACTCATAACAACTTGGAGAAGTTGACTTGTATGGCTACGCATTGGAATAGCGAGCTTGTGTAATACGTACGCTAACCCTGCCCCCCCCCCCCCAACCGCTCGCTTTTCGTTGAACAATAGAAGTAAACTCGCTCGCTATTCGGATGTTCCACCACTTGTATAGCCCGATGGCGTTTTATACAGTTTATGTTTGGCCACGTGTAGTTGATCTCAAACAACAGCATTGTCTACCCTGAGCTGGGCCTGGACTCAGTTATTGAAGGTTCCATGCCTAAAGTTACTTGATGTGTTCTGTCTGTTGTAGAGTTAAGTATTGGTGGAATAATACGTCACAGTTTGTGTATGTCATTGTGCTCCTAGATACGCTGTGAAAATGAATTGTCTTTCATGGACAATAAACTGATTCTTATCTAATCTCATATTGTAAATATCAGTCTAAACTCATGTATGAATCTTTCCCGTCGCTACGCGGAGCCGCCAGCAACTTCAGTTGGATTTTGGACCAAATAATTGTCTTTTTTTTTTTTAGTCTTTTCTTTTTTATTCCTAAGTAGATTTTTCGTGTGCGCTCCGTGTGTGTGTGTGTGTGTGTGTGTGTGTGTGGTCTAGTGTGTGTGTGTCTGCTCATGTGTGTGTACTCGCGTGCGTGTGCGCGTGTGTGTGCGAGCGCGTGCTTGTGTATGTTCAGGCGTGGGCACGTGCACCCAAAACTATTTGAGGAACATTCCAGTAGGTCAGGGAGTTGGTCAGGCAAACGAAACATCCATTTTGTATCATTAGCCAGACCGTGTTGAAGGGAAAGAAAAAATTCTGTAGGTAGGTTTCTGTAATAAAGATAAACGTAAAACATCTATTTCATCATAAACATCGTAACATTTGACATTTCAACCTGCTCTCTGTACATCTATTGTGGGGGTCGGGGGGGAGGGTGTCGGAGGGGGGGGGGGGTTGGGGTGTCAGGAAATGGAAATTAAAATAGCAAAACTGAATCTTTGGTTATTTGTACGGCAGTTTTCTTTTCCCCCGCCTTCAGCCTGCGCAGTCCTATCTTCTTGGATATTTTTTTTAATCAGAACTGTGATTTTTGACTGCTGATGTGTTCTGACGGGTGGAGATTGGATCTGTTCAGCTGCCAAATGGTTCCATACATATTTCATGTGTTGTATTCTGTGTTGTGTCGACAGTGCTGTGTTAAACCATAATGTGACGTCACAACAGAGACCTTGAACCGTTGAGGGAAAAATGGATTCCACTGGAGACAGAACTGTTGCAGGTATGGACCGTGTCTTTGTAACAAGTGCTTTGGTTGGGGGGGGGCGTGGGGGTGGTGGGTGGGGGGAGGGGATCACGTTCATCGCTCCCTCCCCTCCCTACTCCAGAAACTTCATAATAAATCCCTCTCTCTCCTCTGTCACCTTTCACCCAGGCATTGCCCATCCACTGCACTGTGTAGCCCTCCGACCATGACTTCCATTCTTTTCTGTCTGATAATTTCCTTATCCATGTTATGCCCCTCTTTGTTTACTACCACCTCACTCTCCTCCAGAAACAATAAATAAATAAAATACAAAAGTGGACAAACCCCGTGGTTTCCAGTCAACCGATGACACATCTTCTACATCTGACAAATTTTAATCTTCATTTACTTATTGACTCCAGAACTTTGTGCAGTTTTTCTCTGATGAGTGCCACAATGTACAGGGTACGGGGAGACATTGAGTTCGTAGTTACACGTTCCTGCCGCACATGAATGAACAGATAAAATCTAAACAAGAGAAGAATCGAATAAGAAATTCTAGGATCAAAGAGAAAAAATGTTCCAAATAAAGTCAAGGTCATCATGAACTTGGTATGTTGTTTGGGGTTCTGTCGACGCGGGGGTGGGAGGATGGGGGAGGGAGGGGGGGCATTATTTGTCATTGTTATATTGTTCAGGGTCAGTGGATATGTGTTTTGGAGAGGGGAGGGGGGGGGGGTGATTTCTCACGACCTGACGTAGAGAAAGATGGAAACATATAACAAAGTTGAACATTTCCAGCCTCTTTCCTAGTCTGAGATGTCATTTCTTCTTTCCTCCAGCTTCTGGTACGACAGATCTGTAAAGCTTCAGTCTCCGAGCCGCTCATTGACCGGTCAACACTGGAACAATAGACCAGTGTCCAGAAAGGGGAGACTTTTTGTTTTTTGAAGATCTCTGCTCTGGGCATTGACACCTCCACAGACCAATCTTCGGGCACCGGCCTACAATTTACCGGTACGGGTACCCTGACGTCTTGCTCCTATTCTATGACTGGGCCACCCGAAAAGAGACGGCGATCGCTCTAACAGTTCCCACACAACAATTAGAATACCCAGAAATGACCAGATCAGCTCGCCAGGTTTCTGTCTACTATTCACTCTTGTTTACCTCACGTTGATGTTTTGAAAACATTGATAAATTATCCAAGTCAAAATAATAATAACAAAAAAAAATTAACGAAGTTTCTATGTGTACCTGTGTGTTGGCTTGTTTGTTTATTTTCAATGGGAAAGATCTCAGCAATTACAACATACCGTACTCTTTGGTTTTTCCTTAATTTCTTAATGAATTTGAGCGAATTTCGACATCCAGAATGAAAGTGAAAATGACAACAGAAAAAGTTAATGCGTACATCAAATCATAGATTTATAAAGTGTAACACGATCTCAATTCGTCCTGCTCTGTGGACACACATTTATGAGCGTTCAGGTCTACCTGTTGTGTTAATTTTTTATCTGTTTAACAACTCCCCCCCCCCCCCCCCCCCTAGAATATGAGGAGACATTTTAAGAAGAAAAAAGTAGGCCGAGAGTGATCAACCCTGACGGAGTCCATCTCCAGGCATGCCGCTGGTCACAATGAGTTGAATTAGTGGTAGTGCAAAACTTCCAGTCTGATCGGGGGCACATGTGAGGGAAAGGGCGGGGGGGGGGGGGGTGGAGGGATGATGGTGATATTTCTGTTTTTGGTTTCTGTGTGGGAGGAGGAAGGTGAGTTTAAAGGATGAGCCATCTCTATCAATCCAGCGTTCATGTGAACATTCTTATAAGGTGTTGAGAGAAATATTGGCTCAACTTTGAGAACGTGGCCGGGGGGAGGGGGGGGGGTCCCGTCCCTTCTCAATCAGGCCCCACCACTAGAACAACCTCTAGACCGCTGGCTGCTCTTACCAACATTAATTTTCATTGAGTGACTTCTCAAGTCTGTCTGGGCCGAGCTGGTGCAAGAACCGGTTCAGTGTCGCTGTGCGTGTTTGGGTGCAAGGTCACAATGACCGTGCCATGTCCTCCCTTCCTCCGCTACATCCCTTACCCCTCACACACACACACACACACACACACACACAAAACACACAATAAGGCATTTAAAAAAACGCCTGAGTTCCTCTCTATCATTAGTTTGTCCTAGAGCCCAGCGGTTTCTCTCGTCCCGTCCACGGGCCGTGGGCAAACTGGTGTCCAGCGCGATGATCTGCTGTTTGATGTGGGAGATAACCTGGTGTGCCTGTACAATTGTCCATGTCCTCACTCTCTCTATCTCCTCCTCTCTTCCCTCCATCTTTCCCTTCCACCCTCACACAACCCCAACTCACACAAACACCACACAATTTTCATCACTCTATCCACGCCTTGGCCAATTCAGAATGAAAACTGGCAAGTTTCAAGGACAATGTTTGTGGGGGAGCCGGGGGGGGGGGGGGCAGGGAGACATCAGTGTTGCGGAGAGTCCAGCATGTATAGGAGAAATAGGAGAAATGACGTCATCAAAACTGAAGTGTCAAGATAACCCGGTCTGTCTGTAAGGAGTTTTTTTTTTTTGTTTCTCCTCATGAAAACATGAATTCCCCACACCCACCTACCCAGCCCCAACCCTCTTTATATAAGTTGAATACTACTAACTGCTGTTCCTTATTTAAAAATGACGTCAGCGGGATCTTGCGCCAGGTGGAATCGGAGCCCGAGGCCCTGTCGCAAGCCCGGGGTGGGGGGGGGGGGGGTCAGCACACCAAATCTCTCGCCAGTGGACTCGCTTTTCACTCAAAATTGTTATAACACGCACTGGGTGGTATCACACACCCCCCCCCCCCGGGGGGGGGGCGTAAACGAAGAAAAGGCTGACGGGGCAGGGGGTCGACAAAAGAGGGTCATTGGGGGAACGTGAACATGTCAACGGGGGAGGGAGGGGGGAGATTTGGTTGAATTATGTTTCTGACAGAGTTTTTGCACAATGTCCTAACCTAAAGTTCTGTGTCTTGAATCCACATGGTCACGTCAAATATCAAAATGCTAATGCTAAGCAAGAAAAAGAAAGGGAAAATTCCTGCCAAGAACATGTTGTTCAAATCTTTCGACCATTTAGTATTTTAACTGGTAGACGATAGTAGATTACCCAGCCTGCCACATTGTGGACAATCGCTGCAGGTATACAGCCGTGTCTTTGTTCCTGCTGACTGCGACCTGCCACTTGCGACAGCCGCCACACGGCTGCCGGCGTTCACTTGTCAGTTGGAGTTGTACCCGAGAGAAAAAAGTTCCGACAAAGTTCAAAAATGCACTATTGAAATTGTTTAGAACACATAGACTGGATAGAGATGTGAGACATGATCTGTGGTCTCGTCCAGCAATGTCTTCTTCGTTCTGTGTATAGCCCTTGAGTGCGAATTTTCCTACATCTTGCCACGTTCTCTATTTGTATTTCCTCGTGTCTCTCTCTCTCTCTCTCTCTCTCTTTCTCTCTCTCTCTCTCTCCATTTCTCTCTCTCTCTTTCTCTCTCTCTCTCTTTCTCTCTCTCTCTCTCTTTTTCTCTCTCTCTCTCTCTCTCTTTTTTTCTCTCTCTCTCTCTCTCTTTTTTTTCTCTCTCTCTCTTTTTCTCTCTCTCTCTCCATTTCTCTCTCTCTCTTTCTCTCTCTCTCTCTTTCTCTCTCTCTCTCTCTCTTTTTCTCTCTCTCTCTCTCTCTCTCTTTTTTTCTCTCTCTCTCTCTCTCTTTTTTTTCTCTCTCTCTCTTTTTCTCTCTCTCTCTCTTTCATACACACACATTCTCTGTCTCTCTCAATCCCGCTCTCTCTTTCTCTCCGTTCTCTTCTCTCTCTGCCTCTTTCTCTCACTCTCGCTCTCCCCCCCCCCCCCGCCCCCTCCCCTTTCTAAGACTTTCTCTGCTCTGGGTCTCTCCCTGCTATTTAAATAATTTCTACGGCTTTATTTATTTTTATTTTTTATTTTTCCAGTGACCCAGCGATAAGATCCAATTGACCGAGCTGGACAATGAGACCATTCACATCCTAGATAAGCTCACCAGAACATTCAATATCTAAATAACGATCACATTTTATCTGAAACGGGCAAGGAAACTAATTTGTTCTGTATTCAGCCAACTGCCCGGGAGAGGGCGGGAGCGGGGAGCGGGAACTGTGCAATTTTCTGGCATGGCCAACTTGTACACAGAAATTTGACGATTTACAAGGGGAGATAAACACTGCATGTAATCAAAATAGCAATTGGAAGTGACCAGGAGAAAGTGTTGACCACGTCACTGTACACACAGACCTGGCGTTGTTACCTCATACTCCAATCTCTCGCCGGCTCATTTATTCTTTCTCTTTGTACACTACACATCCACTCTTTCATTCCTAACCAGTTCAAGCTGTGTAGGAGTTGGGGGGGGGGGGGGAGAAATCCTAGACATTTTCAATCAAAAAAATGTCGCTGTGCCTTCCAATTCTCACACCGCAGTGTAATGAATGACTGACCTCGCTGTCCGAGTTGGTTGACCCCCAAGAAAGGGGGCAGGTGGGTGGAGAGAGCGGGTGTTAGCCCAGGTCCGTCACCGCGTGCCCCCCTGCAGTAAATATGAGGGAAACACCCTGGGTCTGTCTCTAATCTCCCAGCAGTTCAGTCACGGGGAAAGCCCGGCCGAGAGAGATGAGAACCCTTGAGACGGGCCATTACCACGGTAGATAACTCTGGAGTCAAAGGGAGGAAACTCTCTAGAGGACAACACACATTGGGAATGCATTTCGCTGATGAGCGGGGGAAAAGGAAGGCACTCGTATCTCAACGTATTCATCTTTCTCATACACACAATCCACTGGTTTCCTATTTGAGGGGGGTGGGGGGGGGGGTGAGTGTGAACTGCAGGAAGAAGTAATTTTGCAGATATGTATTTATGTGCTAGATAGAAGAGGAAAAAAACAAGGCGTTGCTAAGTTCTGCTGGCTGCTCAGTCTAGATGAGAGTTGGCCACTCGCTGGGCTCAGCACTGCTTGTGGAGAACGCACAAAATAGTTGTCCACAAAGTCACAAACACAAGTATTCAACTCCTCCCCCCCCCCTCTTTCTTGTATGTGTGTGCGCAAGCGCGCGAGTGTATGTGTATGAAATGTCTACTCTGAGTGTGTGTGTGTGGGGGGGGGGGAGGGATGGCACGGACGAATGAAAAATGGAGATTGGTAGGGGAAAGGGGGAGGGGAGTGTGTGCTGAAAGTAGCCTGGGTAAACTTTTCTTGTCCGAACTAAATGAAAAAGTTGGGTTTCATTTACTTGTTTGTCCCGCCAATGAAATATGAAATTAGTGGGTTAGATCAAATCCGATCTCTAATCAAACACTCAATGTGAAATGTCAATGGAGGTTTTCTGGCAGCATGGCGTCAGCACGGACACTCGCCATTCTAGTTGCCCTGCCCTCGTACAAAGGGGGCCAGTGGCTTCAGCATGGACACTCGCCATTCTAGCTGCCCTGCCCTCGTACAAAGGGGGCCGGTGGCTTCAGCGTGGACACTCGCCATTCTAGTTGCCCTGCCCTCGTACAAAGGGGGCCAGTGGCTTCAGCATGGACACTCGCCATTCTAGCTGCCCTGCCCTCGTACAAAGGGGGCCAGTGGCTTCAGCATGGACACTCGCCATTCTAGCTGCCCTGCCCTCGTACAAAGGGGGCCAGTGGCTTCAGCATGGACACTCGCCATTCTAGCTGCCCTGCCCTCGTACAAAGGGGGCCGGTGGCTTCAGCACGGACACTCGCCATTCTAGCTGCCCTGCCCTTGTACAAAGGGGCCGGTGGCTTCAGCATGGACACTGGCCTTTCTAGTTTTCCCTGCCCTCGTTCAAAGGGGCCAGTGGCTTCAGCATGGACACTCGCCATTCTAGCTGCCCTGCCCTCGTACAAAGGGGCCGGTGGCTTCAGCATGGACACTCGCCATTCTAGTTTTCCCTGCCCTCGCTCAAAGGGGGCCAGTGGCTTCAGCATCGACACTCGCCATTCTGAATTGTACGTGCGGGCGGGGGCAGAAGATACCGGCGTATGGAAAGTACGGTGTGGGGGGGGGGGGGCATATTGGCAAAATCGAGCGTGCGTACTTTATTTGCGCCTGACCCTTCAAGTGATTTGTCTGTCCACCCTGTCTAGACCACTGGACAAGACGGTAGAAATGAAGAAAGTGTGAGAAGTTCAAACACTCCAACACGTGAAATCTTGACCAGGTCACGTGCCCGCCACTCGTCGTTTCTGGAGTTCATTCCGACTCTGTGTCAAACCTTCTGGCTAGCCAACACCGCCAGTCGACTACACTGATCTAGTGGACACGGCCCACTGTTTGTCCAGGGAATCAACTGTTATAACAAACGCTCTGTTGCATCAACTTTCATTTCTGTTATTATTACAACATGATGTAGTTTGCCCGCTGACTCCGGGAATGTAGAGCAAATGTGACTTTTAAAGCTGGGGTTCGATCACCAATGAGGCGCAGAACGAAATTTCCTCTCATCTGACTGTAACTGCGGTAGAGGGTCAACCTGTAAGCAATTAAAACTTCACGACTACGCCATCAAAAATTGTGAGTGCATGAGAAAACCCGGCATAAGTCGGCAGAGATAATTTTGAAAAAAAACGGCTTTGAAGTGAAAATATGGGTCCGACACAAACTTCCAACTTGGCTGTTGTTTAGGGGACCGTGGCATATTACAGGCTAAACTGTAGATGAACAGTGAACACTACTCACTATGATCTCTATAGGAGCTTAGTTGTTAGACTACGGTCTCCTAACATCAATCACTCCAATATTTCTTGGTCAATTAGCTATTGCCACTTATAGGATTAAATGCCGTTTTCTCATAATCTTGTTTTAGAGGGGTCACTGACGTCAATTTATCAGAAATGTCTTGTCTTTTATTATGTGTACAGAACTCAAAATGTCATGTTGCCGACTTATTGTGGCTTTTCTCATGCACACTCACAATTATGAAACTTGGTGTACTGCATTAATTTTTGACGAAGAGTTACGTGGACACATTCATTTTGAACAAAAATCAGTCTTTACTATTATTTACATTAATTTTTTTGTTGAGCCCCAAAAATAGAGATGCATTTTCATCCAGTAAGATCAAGAAGCACGATCGGAAATTTTGTCCTTGACCTCTCTTTACACATTGGCCGTCAAAAATCAAAGTAAGCACATATGTGTATTTCTACATCAGTTCTAGTAGTACTTGCATCCAATCCAAATGCTGTAGATCTAGACATACGGTTGCGCTTCCTACAAAGTGTCTTTGCGCGGGTCGGCTAACACTTTAATCTTAATCCAAGGAAATGGGTCTTTGTTGTTTTTTTTCCGGCTCAAAATGTCGGAACCATTTTTTTCTGTCCAACTCAGATGTAGCTCAAAATCAAGGAAAGTGTTAAAGATATCGCGAACTTCAAAACCGTTTACAGTAGGCTATGTTCACGTACATCTTTATGTCGCTTCAAGTCTAATAATATGATTTTTGTGTAGAATTCAAAACTCAGGGGTTAAAAAGCCTTTCATGGAGACGTCACTGCCTTCATAGTAGGATTATTACTACGTTTTGTTGTTGTGTTTAAATCAAAGTTTTGTTGCTGAAGTTGCCGGTTGAAACGTCAATGTTGGTTTTGGCTGACATGTTTTTTGTTATCAGGAACCATGAAAATGTTATTGATCTTACAGAGCAAAGAAAACCTGACATGTCATTGTCTGCCTGACTTTCTGTGTGTCATCGGCCATCGAATTTCTACTGTGCGATTTTCTGCAAAGAACCGTAATTAGGTTATATGGAAACCTGTGGATCATTTATGATCTCCCTTTTTGTATAACAAAGAGACAGAGGATAAAAGGAAACCAGAACCCTCGCTACATTCAATAAAGCCAATACAACCCCCCCCCCCCCCACTTTTTGTTTTGCCTTGGTTTGAAAAAAAAAAAAAAAAACTACAAAAATTGGCCAGAACTGACCCCACATCAGAGCCGTCACAGAATTCATTCTAATGTTGATATACAACCTGATGTGTGAATGTCCAACTTGGCAGTGGCTGAGGTCTGAGTGTTCATGCTGGAACAAGACACCAGAACTTGACAGTTGCAACACCGACGCCAGTGACTTTGAACATGTGGACAAAAATGAATTGTGCAACAATTTAGCCGGTCACGATGTTGACACTAAATATGCCGTCATTATGTCGTTGTCGGATTTGGTTTTGATACCAGAATGTTTGGCCTTGGGAAGACAGTACGCTCAATGTTGGGTGTGTAGGTCTGACAAATTAATTCAATTGTGTTTGTGCGTGGGAGAAAGCTATTACTATTGTGTATGAGTGGGCGTGCGTGATTCTGTATCGCTCGAAGATCTCTTTTTGTTTGTAAATACCCACTGGCAGGGATATCAAACCATACCCACTGGCAGGGATATCAAACCATACCCACTGGCAGGGATATCAAACCATACCCACTGGCAGGGATATCAAACCATACCCACTGGCAGGGATATCAAACCATACCCACTGGCAGGGATATCAAACCATACCCACTGGCAGGGATATCAAACCATACCCACTGGCAGGGATATCAAACCATACCCACTGGCAGGGATATCAAACCATACCCACTGGCAGGGATATCAAACCATACCCACTGGCAGGTATATCAAACCATACCCACTGGCAGGGATATCAAACCATACCCACTGGCAGGGATATCAAACCATACCCACTGGCAGGGATATCAAACCATACCCACTGGCAGGGATATCAAACCCTGTCTCATCCCCCCCTCCCACGTCTCCCCCTGATCTTCACTTCCCTTTACTCTTTTCTCCCCTTCGACCCCCCCCCCTCTCCATTGCCCTGTTTTGTTTTGTTTTTTCTTCACCACCATACTTGCGATGCACTTAGTGAAGAACATGTCGACGTCAAAGCCTGAATTAGATTGCTATTGGTCGTTGGGGGGAGCATACACAGAAAGCAGGTTGCCCGTGGGGGGAGAAATAAAGTCTATTTATCCTTTGAGGTGCACAGAGAGAAGGCTGGTTGCCAGTTGCTGGTCAGTAGACAAATTTGTCGGAATGTCAAACGAATTCTTGCCCGCTCGATTGCCGCTGGTTTTGTGCAGAATGGTGCGCACGGTGTGTACTTTCACAGCTGGGTGTTTAAATATAACTGCACGTCAGTTTGCCCGACTCCACACATTTTAATCAAGACAAGTTAAAAACAAGAGAGCGGCACCAGTCATGGTATGGACCTAGAAACCTACAGTAACACTATCAATTGTCTTCAGTCTATCTGTCATGTTGGGACAGGGGAAACAATCTTCATTCTATCAGACCAGCAAGTGCTGGATAGAAATCAGTTAAAATAAACATCAAAGGGAGCTGGACTGCTGGTTGAGTCATTTATTATGAAGGATTAGATAAGATACCCAGCATCCCCCAAGATAGACCTGTGCGCCCCCCACCCCCTCGCTGATTAAAGTGTTTTTGCGTGTATTTGTTGCACGCTTGTGTGTGCGCACGCGCGCGCGTGTGTGTGTGTGTGTGTGTGCTTTCGTGTGTCTTTTTGTTTCTTCTTCTTGTCTTCATTATAGGGACCATAATAAGAGTACATTTCTTTGTAAAATGCAGACACACAGACAGACAGCTCGTAATCAAAGTGTGGGTGAGTTCGTTGTTGTTGTGTACGTGTGTGTGTCTGTGTGTATGTGGGGTGGGGTGGGGTGGGGGTTGTGTGTGTGTTGTCGAGAGTTATGTGGCAGGGGTGGTGTGTGGAGGAGGGGGGGGGGGCACGGTCCTGGGGGAAAATGTTCAATTTTAGTCAGAGTTAACAATGTAAAGAAAATGAAAGTAACTACACCAGTTACCCCCCCCCCCACCCCAACATTCTACATTAATGAAAAGAGATAAAAAAAATCAAAAAAAATCGATGCCCTGAATCTTGACGGTTATCGGACTTGAGCTGATCTCACGATCTGGATTACCTACCTTGAGTATTGCATGAATGCACGTCCTACCTGCGAAATGCTGGCCAGCTATTTATAGAAGTGGAGACGATCTGGGCGTTAGTGACACCTAAAATACCTTCATTCTCAGGCCAGACAAGGGCCAGAAAGAGCCCTGGGGTTACGAGGAGACGCAAAATCCTAACTGCCTTCATTTTCTGTCTTCTGGTGGCCAATTGTCGTAAAACCTCGAGTGTGGGACATCGCACAGCCTAAATGATTCCAAGTAATGCATGTTGGTTACTGTTCTCAGATCACTACTGCTACACTCTTCAATTTGTGAGAAATCATTCGAAATGCCTTTGCCTTGCATGTAAAGTTACATCATAGCGCCTCTCTGGTTATGATGTTATAGAAATGTTTGCAAGACTAGCGGGCGTTTGATGTGTTACTAATTCAAGCTTTATCGTACGCCAAACTTTTCCACGGGGATAAGGCCAGTGGATTGGGAATAACGCATGTTATCACGGAGAACTGGCATCAGTTGCTGAAGCGTCACAGACATTACGCCAGAGTGACAGTGGTTCACGTCATCAGAGGCTGTAGTGAAATTACATGACGTCATAGCATGCCTGCGTCGGCCACGCCTTTAAGGGCAAAGTCGCGAAAGTTTGAAATTGTGTCATTAGTTTTGCCAGATGACCAAATGATAAGACAATTTGTGGGGTCGAACTATGATCGCCAGGGGAAAGCCAAAACGGCAACTTCCCATGGCAGCCAGACATGCGCATTCTGAGGTATCACAGTTTCTGACCGACAGTAACTAAGATTGCAATGACCAGTGGTAATGTTTACATTTGAACGGACACATCAGTCTACGCTTCCTCCATGATAACGTACATTGATTGCACAATAGACATTATATTTGTGTCTATCATATAAAAAAGTCTCACAAGTTCAGGGTACAGTTTCTCGCCAACTATAAATTCTATGATCGTCACGAATGTTGAAGAGAGAAATATCAAGCTATGGTATTGGATGCGCCATGTCTAAAAAAAATCGGACACGTTTCGCCAGCCATAATTTGATGTTTTAACTCTCAGAAACACTACTAGGTCGAATACCGAAGGTCGACATTGATATCGATTGCCAGAGATCATTGAAAACTGGCAATAATGTGGAATCGATAAATGCGTGCAGTGTGTGCATGTGTTTGTTTGCTTGTTTTGTCGTGTTAGAACACCAATTCTAATGTTGTTCCTTCTTAGTCAAGTCGTCATTTTGCTGGTCAACATGGAAATAAATTTAAATTTTCTATCAAACAACAACAAAAAACGTGGTTTCCTCATTCTTGTTCAAGACTCTCTATCCAGGCTATGCTGAGGTCAAGGCTAAGGTCAAGGCTGAGGTCAAGGCTGAGGTCAAGGCTGAGGTCAAGGCCAAACATGTTGAAAAGGTAAACAAGGGAAAGAATGTGCCTCTTCCGGAAACATCATGATGTCACAATGATGCCCAACTAGAGCTCTATTAGACATTTGCCTCCACTCATGTCTAACCATCTGGATGTTGAAAATATTGGATTAAATGGATTTAATTAAAATCTCAGAGTTTTGTTGATTCTTTGTTTCGTGCCATTTATTTTTTTTTATTTTGGCAGTTTTTATAACTGCTGAGTTCCCACATGGAAATGCACGTAAGTAACTTCCTTTTTTTTTTCATTCTTGGCATTTCAGCACAGTAAGTCGAACAAATTAAATACTCGTGCTGCTCAAAAATGTTTTTCCTGCTTATCTTGTGTGTGCCCATCTGTCTATCAGCACGTTAGCATGTGGTCAGGTAGGACATCAACTCTCAGCTGTGTATTGCATGTATGTGCACCGTTTCCTACAGAACTCCCTCACACTTACCCGTTGGTTGATCAGGTCCCCACGTGACATGGGCTTGGCTATAAATCTCCACCTCAATCAGAACCAAATGGAAATGGAGACATGAAAATGTAGAAAATGTTCAATGCTCAAAATTACTTTTTTTGCTATGGAAATTTTGCGCAGTTACAAAGGAAGAAACGTGTAGGCGTGTAGATCTAATCATTGGCAGTTTCTGTACGTGCGGCATTTTGTTGCCGCACCTGATTGAATGGGCAGTTACAATGGGTATTCACATTTCTTTCAAGACGGAGAAGTGATTTGGGGGAGGGGGGGGTGTAGGGGTGGGTGTAGGGGGGTGGGACTTGGCTTTTCAAAGGCTGTAATAAAGTGAATGTTTTAAGTCACGTGATCTGGTTGGGCTCGCCAGAGTCAACACAGAAGTGACGTCTAAAATGACGGCAAAAGTTTAGACATTTTTGTAACCAAAATTGCTTTGTTTTGTTTTCATTAAAATGTTACTTTTGTGTGTGGTCTGAAGGATGTAATCTTCACGAATTCTGGATCATTCCTCATTCCATATAAAGAAAATATTCTAAAAACTAAAAAGAATCGAAACAGATAAATAAATGAAATACCATATAACTTCAAATACATAAATAATTGTTTTTAAAAGTTGATAAATATACAGATATACGAAGGAATAACTAAATAAATAAATAACTGAATAATACATAGCTAAAAAATACACTAAAAAATAATACATAGATAAAATAAAGGTATAAGTAAATCAATCATTAAATAATATGTAGAAAAATAAAGGTATGAGTAAATAAATAAATCAATAAATAAAACATTGATAAATGAAGGTATACGTAAGTAAACAAATAAATAATATATAAATAAATGAAGGTATAAGTAAATCAATCAATAAATCATGTATAGATAAATGAATAATTCAAATAAATAAATAAATCATTAGATAAACCTTACTGCAAGAAAACAAAATAGTGGTGCAATTTTGGCTCTAAATGTTACAGCCTCGATACCAATTTCGATACTAATATACATTAATTTTCTCCAGTAGCAACTTATCTAACGCAGTCACATTTTTATCCAGCTATTGTATTTATTCAAGTCTCAGGCAATTTTTTTTCAACAATGCAATGGCGGTAAAACATGATACCCTTTTTCTCCTCCCTTTCATAATGTCAGCTGAAAATTTATTCCCTGAGCATTCATAGTTTGAACCAAAAAAAAAATAATTAAAGACAAATATGTTTCAAAAAATACAACGTCGCTGCAGAAAAAGAAAGGAAAAATTAAAGAAAAAAGAAAACAGCCAGTCAAATTTACCTCTACACCGCCCCCTCCCCTCCTCCTCCCCCCCCCCCCACACACACACACACACAAAAACAACGACAACAACAGCCGAAAAGAAAAAGAACAAAAAACCAGGCAAACTGCAACAACAACAAACTGCCAAGTCTGGGACAATTTCAGGCTATAAATAGAAACAGGGAGGAGGAGGCAGGGGGAGACAACACATGACGTCAGTGAGTGTGTAGCTAGAGAGAGATCTCACTCCCACCAAATCGCCAAACTAGGTGGCTACGGTAACAAGAATTGAAAGAGACCTTCTTCACCACAGATAGTGTACATATCTGTGTACTGTAGTTTGTTTATGTGGCGTCAGGTCAGAAAAATCTGCTACTGGTAACATGTAATCCAGTACAACCTGCTTCATGAACTGGTACGCTAGCATGGTATCAGTGGGCGTGCACCTGTCGGTGCAAACGGCCAGGGCGGAGGAGGTTTCATCTAACCCAACGGCCACATGCTAGGGCACAATGTGACCCTCAGTACTTGAGTCCTTCATATTGGCCCCCGGTAGCGGTGTGGTCATAGGCTTGTTTGCCTAAATCACAGACGAAGAATTGAGCAAACTTCCCGGACGCAGCTTCGAAGCTGGCGGCAGCAGGCCAGTGGTTGATTGATAGGGCAGATGGCAATATACCGTCACTCTGGCCTGGATATCGTGACACAGAGCATCCACCAGTATTGGTGTTCTTTGGTTTGGGTCTTTCACCCTAGTCAGTTGGGACTGCGAGGCTGTGGAGTAGCCTACAGGCAGCCGGTCAGGCAATATGACTGTCCCTCTGGCATCCTCCTGCACCTGGATACATTTCCAGTCGTCTTGACCCTGTCTTGCCACTTGGATAAGTTGTGTCCAGGCGAGAGAGTGAGTCTGATGTTTGCGCAGCTCTTTCTCACTAAAAACAAATTCTTTGCGCCAGTCTTAACACTCAGCTCGTCTTCTTTCATCTTTGTCTCGTCTTCTTTCCTCTCAAAATTCCAACGGCGATGGGCGAGTGCGGTGGCAGCAGGTTTGGATAGACTGGAAGCTGTTAGCACAGACCTACACGTTGGTGGCTGTGGGCTATGGTCGCTTCATCGTCGATTGAAGTGGAGGCGTGGGGAGGCAGCACCCACAGTAGCTGAGCAGCCTTATTTAAGGATAGCACTGCTCACCTCAACTGAGGAAGGGGCTAGAAAAGGTGCCCTAAAGAAAGCCCACTTCACATCACCCTGAAAGGTATACCGCGACCAGTGGGGATCCCTTTTTGCGGTCGAAACAAAAAGAAATTCAGCTTACTCAGGCTAGGAGCCTGGAATATACGCACACTACAGGACAACTCAAACAACCCGGAAAGACGCACTGCACTTATTGCCATTGAGCTCAGCAGGTACAACCTGGACATAGTGGCACTCAGTGAGACCAGACTCCCTGATAGTGGCCAACTCAAAGAGCTCAGTGGTGGATACACCTTCTTCTGGAAAGGCAAGGGTGCAGTCGAACCGAGACAGCATGGTGTTGGGTTTGCAATTAAAAATGACCTTGTCAGAAACTTGCAGTCCATGCCAATTGAAATAAATGACAGGCTAATGACACTCAGGATCCCAGTTGGGAAAAGCCAGTCAGCCACCCTCATTAGCGCATATGCGCCCACCATGACAAACCCAGATGAAGCCAAAGACAAGTTCTATTCTGATCTAGAATCTGTCATATGCTCTGTCCCGGCAGCTGATAAGCTGATTCTCTTGGGGGACTTCAATGCTAGGGTTGGCTCCGAAATCTCAGCGTGGCCAAATGTTTTGGGCCCTCATGGAGTTGGTTCATGCAATAACAATGGGTTGCGCTTACTTACTTTGTGCGCTGAATTTGGCCTGTTCATTACCAACACAAATTTTAGTCTCCCCGTGAGAAACAGAACGTCATGGATGCATCCCCGCTCAAAGCATTGGCATCTCATAGACTATGTCATTGTGAGGAAGACTGACAGAAAGGATGTCCTTGTAACAAAGGCGATGTGTGGTGCCGAGTGTGGAACTGACCACAGACTCATTGTTTGCAAGCTGAGACTAACATTGAGGCGCAATAGACGCCCTCAAGGGAAAGCGCCACCTAAACGCCTAAATGTTTCAAAACTCTGCTCAGCTGAGAAACAGAGCGAGCTCTCATCAGAACTCTCCTCAAAATTGGATTGCGTGACTTTTGACCCTGAGAACATTGAACAGAGCTGGACTGACCTAAATACGACTGTACACTCTTGCGCCAGCAGCACAGTTGGTTTTCCTGTCCGCAAGCACCAGGACTGGTTCAATGATAATGATAATGAAATCAAAGTGCTCATCAAAGAAAAAAATAGTCTCATCCAAGCTCACTGCAGTGACCCCTCTTCCACAGCAAAAGCTGATGCACTGCGTGCCTGTAAGGGTGTACTCCAGAAGAAGCTGAGGAAAATGAAAAATGACTGGCTTGAAGAGCGAGTAAGAGAAACTCAGAAATATGCCGACACAAACAACACTAGAAAGTTCTTTGAGAGCCTCCGAGCTGTGTTTGGACTATCCCGCTCTGGCACTACGCCACTTCTTGCGTCAGATGGTTCAACACGCATTGTTGAATTGAATGCCATAATTCAGCGTTGGGCAGAACATTTCGGAGGTGTGCTAAATCGGCCATCAAATATAAATACTGAGTCCATTGACCGCCTCCCTCAGACTCCTATTAATGCAGCTCTTGCCAAGCCATTCACAGCAAATGAGACCCGAACTGCCACAAATCAGATGTCCTTTAACAAATCACCAGGCGTGGATTCAATTCCTGCTGAGGTGTATGCCTTCGGTGGAGAAAAGCTTATTGAAAGGTTGACCGAGTTGTTCAATCATATGTTGAAAGCAGGGAAGCTGCCACAGGACTTCAAAGATGCTTCAATCATCCATCTGTACAAAAACAAAGGGGACAGCCAAGTCTGTGACAACCATCGGGGAATCTCTCTACTTTCAATTGCTGGCAAAATATTGGCAAGAATGCTTCTGAATCGCCTTCTTGATCACCTCTCGTCAAATGACTTGCTTCCCGAGAGCCAATGTGGCTTTCGTAAAGAGAGGGGAACGGCGGATATGATTTTTGCTGCCAGACAGATTCAGTACAAATGCATGGAACAAAATAAAGCGCTGTATATCACATTTGTTGACCTCACAAAAGCATTTGACACAGTGTGTCGTGAAGGCCTCTGGAAAAATCTTGGCGAAGTTTGGGTGTCCACCCGAATTCATCACAATAGTGCGCCAATTTCATGATGGCATGCAAGCTGCAGTCAAAAGCAACGGCAGTGTTTCAGAGCCCTTTGCTGTCACAAATGGGGTAAAACAGGGTTGTGTCTTAGCCCCAACTCTGTTCAGCATCATGTTCTCTGCAATGCTACAAGAAGCCTTTAGCTCTCCTCCTCAAGGGGTAAGCATCAAGTACCGAACTGATGGCAGTCTATTCAACCTCAGGAGACTTCAGGCAAAAACCAAAACCAAAAGTACTCAAGTCTGTGACCTACTATTTGCTGATGATTGTGCACTTCTGGCACACGATGAGGATAGCATGCAAAACTGTGTTGATAAGTTCTCTAGTGCCTGTGACAACTTTGGCCTCACAATAAGCACAAAGAAGACGGAAGTGCTCCATCAGCCTACTCCAGACGACAAGTATTCTGTGACCCCAAATATCAAAGTCCATGACAGTCTTCTGAAGGTGTCGGAGAACTTCACCTATCTTGGCAATACACTGTCTTCCGCGGCTCATGTTGATACTGAAATTCTCTCAAGAATCAGCAAAGCCAGCTCTGCATTTGGCAGGCTTCGAAAGAGAGTATGGGATGTTGCCGGCATTCGCACAGACACTAAGCTGAAAGTGTACAATGCTGTGGTCCTTCCCACCCTACTCTATGGGGCTGAAACCTGGACAGTGTACCAATCGCATGCCAGAAAGCTAAATCACTTTCATCTGGCCTGCCTTAGAAAGATAGTAAGGATCAAATGGCATGATAAAATTCAAGACACTGAGGTCCTCAATCGTGCCGAGGAATTGAGCATCTTCTGCCACCTGAAAAAAATTCAGCTACGTTGGGCAGGACATGTTGTCAGAATGCCCGACTCCAGACTCCCTAAGCAAATCTTCTTCTCTGAGCTCTCCAATGGAACGAGGAATGTTGGGACCCCAAAGAGACGTTACAAAGACACTCTCAAGCAATCACTGAAGGCCTTTGCCATTGATGTGAGTGAGTGGGAAAAGCTCTCGCTTGATCGTGCAAATTGGAGGGCGGCCCTTACCAGAGGCAGCAAAGCATGGGAAGCTGACAGAGTCCAGCAGGCTATCAAAAAAAGAGAACGGCGCAAGAAAAGGCCCAGTGGTACTGAACCAACGGAGCACTCTCGTTATTTATGCGGAAGGGTCTGCAGGGCAAAAATAGGACTTATCAGTCACATGAGAAGCCATAAGTCATGAAAGAACAGTCTTTCCATTCTGTCCTCTGTGTCCTAGTTCTCTTTATTGTCCATGTGTTGAAATTCTCAACAATTTCTGTTCTTTATTCCTCTGGTGTTGTTAAGGTCATCATCATACCTGATGGACGAACTATTATTATTTTAGTTTGTTCATGGTTTTGGGCTGACTGAAACTATTTAGAGCCGTTTGTAAACTTCTACGCCCCGTGGAAATCCACAAACCGGTATTGTTTACCGCAGCGACCTACTTTCCGCTCCGTGCTGACAATGGTTTCCCGGAGCGTCCTAGACCCTGTGTCTCGCAGTGCAAATCGACCAATAGTAGACCCACTGTACACATGATACATACTCCCTGATGACATAATTACTTAACATGAGTGTGCTCTGTATGACATGCCCTGATCTGTGTGAGTTTGCTCTAGTCTGATGTCTTTTTTATTCAGGTTCATGAACCCAGTTCAACACTGACGAATAAATAAATAAATAAATAAATAAATAAATAAATAAATAAATAAATAAAAAAGATGGTATTTGGGGGGAATACCAATATAAAATGTTACACACCAAGTAGCGATGTGAAATATTCACACATGAAATCAATAGTCTATGGTGTGGAATCTGCTTTGGCTACTTTAATGTTGTAAAGGAAAGAGATCAAGTGATACAATTTGCTCTGAGATAGAAAGAGGTAGAGAGAGAGAGAGAGAGAGAGAGAGAGTGAGAGAGGGAGAGACAGTGAGAGACAGAGGGAGAGAGAAAGAAAGAGAGTGAAGAGAGATGTAAATCGAGAAAACAAGACTTCCATAAAGCGCCTACAGCGAAATTGTTTGGATTAGACGCTATATAGTAATGATCTCCATTGTCATTGTTATTATTGTTACATTTATGTCCAGTCAGCCACACAATCAACCAGGGTTTAAATCTAGAGGAAATCATTTTTGTAGGTCTGTCTTTTAAAAGCCTACTTGGTCTTAGAAATGAGAAACAAAAATTGACTTCGCTGCATCAGAAACACGGTCACAAGCCGCCTCCCTCCCCCTACAGTACAGTCAGTCTGCAATTACATATAATAACTCTAGATTTCTACATCTCTAATGGAAATAACGATGGTTTCATTTAGTTCTCTAGCCGGTCGCTCGTACTCAAAGGAACAAATTGGTACAAAGAAAGCTCTTCCCAGTCTACTGCAACGACAGTTGCTGTTGTTGTTTCCTTTCAGTATCAACTTTGTCCAACAGTTGACCCCCCCCCTCCCCCGCCCCCACCCAAACACACAAACAAAAGGTTTGACAAATCGGACCCTTAGAATGACAAGGTTCTATCTCCACTTCTTGGTTGAATTGAGTTACACACTACACATTACTTTACAGGCCTTCTCCATTGTATGTCAAAGTATCGAGCAGATTCGTTGTGTAATTTGTAAATATTAGATCTACTAAAAAGAAAAAAAAAACCTTTGCTCTAAAAGCTATGATTACATGACACTTCAGTCCTCGACTTCTCAGTAGTTGACGGAAGGGAATTAAAACTTTGTAATTCCAAGGGGATGTAATGGAGACTAAGGTGTATGCAAGGTTTACCAGAAAAAATTATTCTTCATTTCCAAAGTCCTCCTGAACACAAAGGGTCTTGTATGAACAATTAATCCAAGTGCAGGGACATTTTGTGTAAATCTGCGAGAATTGCGTTCTCCGGCAAGCTTTGAAATTCATGGTTAGTGTTTTATTTGATTTCTCCCCGATGACGTAGACAGCTCCTCCCCCCACCCTCTCACCCCCACCCCTCTCGTCACAGCATTGGCTGCCGGCCGGGCCCTCCAGCATCTATTATTAATATCACCGCCACGTGGGCGCGTGCTGTTCTCTCGCTCGCTCGAGACTCCGCGAGACAACACGGGAACTGACGCGAAAAGAGAGAAAAGAGGGAGAGGTAAATTTGCCAACCCGCCTTTCCAGATCGAAGTGGAATAAGTTGGTGGCTTCAAATAAGTTTGAGTGGCCAGAGAGACGAGCAACCATTGACTAGTTTAGAGAGAAGAACAACAAGTAAAATACTCTAAACGGAAGAACAAATCATAACTCAAGCTCAGTTTTAGTCGGAAATTCTAGAGATTCAAACGAAACTCATTTGTAGGCAAGTCAGTTCTCTATTTAAACTTACAGACAGTCGGAAATATACATAATTATTGCAGCAATATCGCTTGAAACAAAAATTACTTACAGCGGACGGGAGATACTAGATCTAGTTGATTGTCCACATAAAAGTTTTCCATTTCCCGCATCAGCTCAACTGACAGTGAGTTCTCCGGAGTTAGGGCCAGGAACTCCGACAGAACCAGAGGGACATTTTCTAATTCTTCTACAACTACCACACGTGAACAAATTTCGCAGGACTTAAACCAGACCCGTAGCTACAACCTGTACAGAAACCACAGAAAGGTAAGATGGAATTATTGGCAGGAATTTTGTGTTTCTTTTCTCTTCCGCCGTTCGTTCCCTTCTCCCCCTCCTCCAGTCACAGACATAAAACCCACCCATCTACTCCACATCCCCCCCCCCACCCATCCATTTTTCTCCACCACATCACCCCCCCCCCCACACCGTCCCCCTCCCCAACTGACTCCAGGGCTATTACACTGAATAGTTTGACCTGGCAGTTTACTCAAATTGTCAGCAAAAGAAATAACAAAATAAAAAAAAAAAACCAGCGAGTTTCTTCCAGGAGATGCAAGAATGTTTATGTGTATAATAATGAGCAAATGATAGACTTCCTGAATCCCTGACTCACTGACTCACTGATTATCCTTTTGTTAGGTTGCTTTTGTTAATTTATTCTCCCATGTTCCAAACTTTCGTCGCTGGACATTTGGTTACATGGGTTGTTGTTGTTGTCGTTGTTGTTGTTGTTGTTGTTGTTGCATTACTCCGCTGGTCTTTATATTATTTATTATTATTATTAACATGATTATTATGGTTGTTGATGTAATAGAATTATTGTTGCTAGTGTACTGCTCCTACAACCACTATCCCCGCGCCCAGTTCATGACCATTGGTCAGCCACATGTCCCGACCCAGATTCCTCTGTTTGCCGGACCAAAAACTTTTAGTTCTCCCAGTCAAACAGGAGATGGTGAAAATATCAGAAATGATCACAAGGAAAAAAAAACAAAAACTATCTTCAAACCAACAACAACAACAACAACAACAACAAAAATAATATACAACTACAGCGTCATCAAAGGAGTGCAGGATGATTCATCACGGCCGTCTTGAACGTTGTCATGAAGATTGCCCAATCTCTTTGCCTAAACCATTTTTTCTACACAAGTCAATCTATGTTTTTATGTCCTATACCCGAGTGGTATTTTCACAATGCACTTTTCACGGCCCTGATTTATGAACTTCATTTTCATTTTTGAACTTTAAAGAACGACTCGAAAAAAATGCTTCAAGCGATATTAGCAGGGCAGAGAGACAGGGCGCGTGTTGTTGTCATTTTGGTGGGTGTTTTGGGGCGATCTGAGTTTGTTCCTCTCACCCGAATTTGTTCAGACGGTCCTGAACCTGAACGAGATCTCAACAAAGTCAAAATTATACTGTAGATAAACTTGGAGTTTTCTTGACTTTCCAAGCTGAATTATTTCTTTGCCTTCTCACTTAGTTTGCCCACGTCTCCCTTTATGTAAAGCAACTTTCCCCGGTGTTAGTAGCTTTGGCGGTAACTTTAGCATAAAACGAAAGAATACAACAAATAATAAATAATAGAAATAAATAATAAATAAATAAATGTCGACTGCTCACGTTGTTGTTTGACAAAAACCTTCTTAGATTTTCCCACAGTTTCTTGTGCTTGTGTGACGTCAGGCAATAACGTGTTAGTTTTATAGGGAAAAAATTATTGCCTTCAATCTACCTATTTAATATGAAATACCTAAATGATAATTATTGTTATTCAAATGTTACATTTTCCTAGGGATGTCCAGCCAAACGGGTTTTCATAGCTCCTGCAAAGTTTTCCAATATCCTTATGCGCCAAACTTGCTTTCCGGCGACGAAATGCGCAAAAAAAAAAAAATGGTACTTCAATTTTTCCCGCAAATCGGCTATTCCGCAAATTGAACAACATGAAACCAAATAGATTTTGTTCCCAGACGTCATGAAGAAGCAATTTTAGATTTGGAATAATCTTCGTCAAATTGTTCAGATTTCAATTTCTAGAGATGTTGTAGCTGTTCGAAAATGGACGAAATGCGTTAAAATTGCAGGGAAAACGCAACAATCAATAGATCTCATAACAGATCATTTGTTTATCTTTCAATTCATATGAAATGGAGATTAATTTAGGAACAGGAAAGTTCCCACAGATTGTCAAGTTGACTGCAGTGCGGAAATCTGATACCTAAACTGTAATTTAGAAAATGAAAATTTTCTTGAAGAAATGAAATCATTTTTTTCCCGAATCAAAGAACAGAATCTTTGCCGTATGACATAGACTAGACCAGTGGCAGACGGGCAGACTAATCATGTCTGGCAGACAAAAATTGTTTGTAACTTGAAACTTTTTGGTCTTTGGTACCATTTCAAATTTCTTACATTTAATTTCAGGTTTTGACACCTTTTCCCCGTCGTTTTGCATTTCAGTTGATGTAAAATCTTTTAGTTTCAGGGCAAATAAAATAGTGGGGTCACAGGTTGGACTTTGGAATAATTATGGTCTATCTGTGAATACCTTACATCAATGTTTCCTCTCAGAACTCACTGTAAGAAGTTGATATTTTAATCAGTGAACTCAGAAGTATCCACCAAGAGTCTCACACAAATAAATACATAAATAAATAAATAAACTTAAATGTCTCACATACATCAGGAATAATTATGCTCAAGTACTTAACAATAGGAAATGTTTGTCAGAATTTCCATCTTGTCTTGGCCAGTTTTTTTTTTGTTGTTTTTGTTTTAGCCAAACTTTGTGACAATTTTGTTGCCAGTGGCAGCGACTTCTTCCCTCGCCAAAGACTCGACAATGATATAATTTTATATTTACATGGCGGAGAATTTGACTTGTGATTTTCTCATCACGGACAAAATTTGTCTAGGTCTGATCAATTTGGTGCAGATTTTAATTTTGTGATTATTCTTAGTTCTAGTGGCAACATTTTAACATCCCAAATCTCTGCCGCTGTCATTCTGTGGGCATTGGTAGCTTATCCCCCCTATTATAGTTTGAACTCGTGATATGACAAGAATTAGTTGCTGTTGTTGTTTAAGTTGTTGCTGTTGTGGTTGTTGTTTTCATTGCTGTTGTTTTATTTTGGCAGCGTCAAATATAAAAAGTGCATGCTTGACTTAGAAATTACAATGACATTTTGATCTAGAGATACTTCTGACTCACCATTGCCAGCTTTTGACTCATTCAGACACTCGGCGCCACCAGATTCAAACTGATCCACATTGACTGAGATTCACAGCAGCTCACACTTAAAGTTTACAACTGAACTCTAACACTGATCACCAATATCTTAGGAAGTTAATTTTTGTTTTCATTTAAAAAATATATTAATTTTTGTGTTTGCGATTGGCGGGATACGAGCCATGATAGAGTCCGCTGCTGATGTGCCTGGAATACCCTGCAGGAATAATCTGCCCACTGTCGCACACACACACAACTTCATTTTCATATACTCTTCACACACAGACACACACACACATACACCTACACACACACAAATACATATTTTCAAATTATCACGGCCACGTACTTGAATATTCAATCGCGGAAACAAACAAAACTATTACACAAAACGGTCTGAGATCGGAACACAAAAAATATCAGTCGGGGGTTTACAAAAACATATTTACAATTTAAATTTAGTGAAACAACAACAAAAATGATATGCAGGAAAATGGCGACATTGCGACCTGTGTAAACATCAACATTAATGAGAGCAGCGACTGGCGAGGTTTGCGGGGAAATGGGAGCCAGCCTTGTGTGCAAATCGCGTATTATCTCTCAGGCGCGCATTCCATAAGCAAATTACTTCATCTGAAATAATTGGCCGATTTTTTTTCTCCTTTGTGTTTTGTGTTGTTTTGTTTAAATTTCTTGATAGTTCAGTCCCGTTCTCAAGTGTCAAACTTAATCTAACATGGTCAAATTTGACACATTGTGTCGTACAACTTACCGGGAATAATCTCAGCGGAAAAGTAAATTTTGCACACAGACAAAAGAACGATTCTGTGTGTTACTGGAGCAGCCTTCAATTTGAGCGTCTGAGAACTTTTTATCTCATAACCTGAACATTCTTTTTTAAAATTATCTATAAATTACCGTAGAGATTTGGCGGATCGTGAATATACAGCCATCAAAATTTGGTGTTTCTTCAAGACAAAATGTATCTTGAAACATCAGACATTCCTGGCGCCGCGCGCGTGGTGCCGTCTTGCACTTGTTTATAATATTCTGCCTTGCCCCAAAATCTTCATTTTCTGCAGTGGAGAATTTTTGTAACTAAAGTGCTAAGTTTTCCGTTTCAGATTTGCTTTTCTGCTAAAGATTTATGATAAATGGACGTGGAAAATCTCACAAACTGACCATTAACCTAGTAGTGAGCCAACTTTCTCAATTCATTAGCCTTTACTTGAACTAAAAGATGGGGAGAAAGCACAAAATTGTTCACAAAAGTGATGACATTTCAATTTTAATTTCATCAACTTTTTTATCTTGGTTTTGCACGTATTTAAATCTGGTGTGAAACTTGATGTGTCCCAGAATAGTTTCTGATTAGCGATTTTCACTGTAAACATCAGATTAGATTTCTTCATTTATTTGTCACAATTTTGTCAACTACTGGAAATGAGCATTCAATCTGAAAAGGAAATTGGGGAAATTATTCCATAAATGAATAATATATAATTCATGACTTTGTCGATGAAAACATCCCAGACAATGATTGTGTACTGACTTAGCAACGCTGGAATTTTAAAATCTGCTGTTTAAAAATTAATATCTTTTGTCCCGTGCCTTTGACCGTATTCAATTTTGATATCTCACAATTATGATGTAATGTTAACTACTAGAGTATCACATCATTGGCTCTTGTTTCTTCCAAGTCCAGCGTTCGCACATCTGAGGAATTAAAATTTGTGTCATTTACTGTTATGGTAGGGAGTTAGAATAAATGGGAACTGTGAAACAGCTTGATAAGTGCCACAACGTAATGTAAACAAATGTCAAAGTGTACATTTGTTATATCTCCTCTACATACTCAAAAATCTCCAGTTTTTGGGAGATAAGAACAAACAAGAACTAAAGTCGCGCCAGGAAGAATTATGGTAGGCCGTTTGTGTTTAATTACATTAATTACATTAATCCTTGCTGTGTCCTTATGTTTATGGGGTGTGAGGCGCGACAACTCAAGTCCTGCTACAAATATTTGGTGTGACCCCCGGCGGCCATGTTCTCTCGTGGGGTATTTAACTAGATGCCTGGACCGTGATCAACCTCCCTCCTCCGCCCCAACCCCTCCCCCCCCCTCCTTCCACATACATCACCAGTAGCCACCCTTCCCGTTTATCTGGAATCCTTGCCCAGCGATGCCACCTGTTCTCTAAGCCTAGGCATGCACTAGTGACATCCAGCTAATTGACTGGCGCGAGAGGCCTCATTGATGCTCAGTGTCCTGACGTCACTAACCGACTAGCGATCAGAATGGCCTGGTGTGCGCCTAGGTCGAGGGCTTTAACTAATCTCAGATACTCCTGGTAGACACCAAGTCATTTTGCATGCAGTCATCAGGAGCATGTACTGTACACCGGAACTACCAGATAACACAACTCACACTTGGTGCAGGAAACCTGAGACCAGAAACTCACGAGAGTACACAATGAATCCTTGCCAAAAATTGTTCCATGTAAAAGCCGAGGGTTTGGCAAGAGTTAACTCTCTCGCTGAGCGCGGTCTTGGCAACTCCATCTAATGACATCATTCTCTGGACATTCCACCGGTCGGTAATAGTTACGTCACGATGGACCGATGTCAAGGGACGAGAATTCATTCTGAAGATTTGGACGCCAAGACCCCTTTACCCCTTGACATTAATTTTCTCCCGAAAAAAAGGGGATTTCAAACTGTATTTCAAATTGTCTTGTATCACAGAAATGTCATCATTTCTCACTATTTCTAACCATCTGTGCAAAAATTTGATACATTTTTTAAGTTTCAACATTTCTGTATTTACAGTAAGTTTTCACCACTTGGCGCAGCTAGCTTGGGGGTGGGGGTGGAGATGGGGACGGTGGAGAATTGAAGCCAAATGTTGGCCTGACAAACATCTAGGACCCCCCCCCCCCTCCCTCCCACCCTTGCCCTTCTAAAGTCAGTCATACACCAGTTTTGGTTCACATGTTTCAAACTGAAAGACCATTGTAGTGGTAGCGCACGGAGTCAAATCTGTTGTGCGACAGTTTTGACCAAACCTGAACGGTGTTTTGCATCAGTGAGTGTTACAAACTTTCCCTGGTGTCAAACTGATCAGTGCCTGGTGTCACATTTAACCTCAAAGTCCACAACAGATCTAACTAACATCGAGACAAAGCAGATTTGAATCAGAACGCCACTAACTAGCCCCTACACGCGACTCCGCCACCGACACCAAGTAATTCAGAAAATAAACTTTTCAGTTGCCATGATTGGTTTTGTCCCGGTGTCGTTACAGTTTCGTGTCGGTGTCGGCAGTTAAGATTTCTAATTGTACAGAAAAGGAGTGGGGAGAGGGGGGTGGGGGTCAGACCTCCGTTTCTCTTGTTGCTGTGGGTCGTGCATGTTGTCGGTACCCGGCATGCATCAGTGCAGACACATGGCTCGAACAAACAGCACGACGACTAGCGACGGCAGTGACGTAAGTAATGACTTTTGCTTACACTAGAACTTCTCAGGCTTACAAAGACAACTCCTATCTCAATTATTATGCAGTTACACAAAAATGATCTCCCTTGCTGAAGGTCGCGTCTGTAATCGGCGGGCAAGTTGAAATCTGTAATGAGGAATTTGAAATCGATCTTTTGTACACAACGTAATATTATTTTATGATAATATGCAGGTTGACATCATGACTTCAAGTTCATAAAATGCTCCATGAAAGCAAGACATTTAATACTTGCATGAACTCTCTTCAATATTTTGCGTTTTGCAGTTCTGAACAAGATAGATAAACTCGAATACAACATCCATTTATCCGAATACGATAGCTGCCTCAACGAGATGTAAGCAGCAAACAGCGATTACTTATAACATACAAAAGTCTATCGATCTCCGCCCCGTAACTACTGTAATGATATTTATATTATACTTTCCGATCTCGCTTGCCCACGACCCCCGTGGGGGGTAGGACGGGGACGATACAATCATTTACTTGGATCAGTATGCCACTAGAATGTGATAATTCATCTCCAGCGCGCGTGATCTCCGTCTTAGATGTCTGTTAGCTCGCCGCTAGAAGACGCCAAATACAAAATGTGAAAATAACCGTACTGAATTCCTTCTGGGTTATTCGCCACTGTGCACACCAAACACATGAATGTGACAGTGCAAATATTAATAAATAGTATTGGTGTCGCTTGGTGCAGCTTGGTGCAGCTTGGTGCAGCTTGGTGCTGGTTGGTGCAAGTTGGTGCGGGTTGGTGCAGGTTGATGCGCCTCTCAGAGCCATCACACAAACTGACAAAATCACTTACTATTTTGACTGCAAACAATTCACCTTTTGTCTGAAAGTACTGACGGACCAATAACTGCTATCTCAAACTGTAGATCTGGCATTAGCTGCCTGGCTCCTCCTGGTACATCATTTATATATTTCTTTCCCCTTCCTCTATCTTTATAGTTCTGCTCCGATTTCTTCTCTCCTTTTCACATATTTAAATTCTCCTTGATAATTCTTTCCAACAACATTATTTTAATTAATGTTGATGTTATCTTCTGTTGCTCTGTGTGTGTGTGTGTATCCTTCCGCGCTGATTGAAAAGGATGCCATTTTGTCCCGAGTTCCAGCGAGTCTGAATGCAATGACAATAGATAATGTCCCGGTCTGTTTGTGGCTATCAGAACATCCAGAGACAAACAGACTAGCCCACTCTACGCCCCATCTTACAAAAGATAAACTTTCCATATCTTTATTCTCTCTGTTCTATACATCATGATGATTTAACTCTACACCGGAAAGTGACGTCACTCTGCCCAAAGATGACACTGCAAGAGGAAACTTTTCTATATAGCTCAGGCAGGAAACGCCAGGAATGTCATAGCATGAAATGTGACATGGAACTTCAGTTTCAACATTTTGTCTTGGGCTAAGCAGAATACAAACATGTGATTTGCCCAAAATTTCCATTCATCCATGGCAAACTACATGGATTTAGGTGAATGCTGCATGTCTGTAGGATTTGTGGCCATCTCGGAGTTGTGGGCGTCAGTTTGGCAACTCGCTCTTATCTACAGCTATATATTGTACAGGGGAACTAGGGTGAGTTACGTGGATTTGTTGTCGAAACTTTGGAAATTCATTCTGACATTTTGTCTTCTGATTTTCCCAGTAGAGAATGGGAGAATATTTCACTCACCACTACAGGAATGGACTTTTAAGTTTTTTAAATCAGACAGAAGCCGCCAAGTGTGACATCACTGTGAACAAAGACACGATGTGAAATCTGGCATTGTTACATAGACTTCCAATCAGAGTTGCCGGTCCTTTTTGGGATTTTGGGTTTTACCTTGCGATCTTTTTTTTTAAGATCTTGGGACTTTGGCGGCTTGTGTGTATTTGTTATTATTTCTTTGTTTGAAAAGATGGATCTTGTACAGTCATGATCTGAGAATGGAACACTGACATTGTTTATTTTAATGTCACTGCATAACAGAATTGTAAGTTCGAAATGCATTTTTTGGAGTCGGAAAAAATACGGGATTGTTGGGAGTTTTGAAAGCCCCCCCCCCCCCCCAGCCTTCCTCTCCCTGTACTCAACTTTTATTCTCCTGCAAGGAAAACATTTCTTTTCATAATTTAATTTCATAATGTAATTTCATACCTGTAGTTTGAGCTAGATCAGCCATGTTCACTACAACAAATGTATGACATCAGCACTGGTCGGAAGTCGTGAGCACTCTCTGTATTGACACTGCTAAATAAGGTCAGCAAACTTTAGACACAATAATGACGACATTAAAATAACTTAAGTAATAACAATAATAACACATTACATGCTTATCTAGAATTATCCCCCGAGTGCGAGCAATGACATCAATTTGCCAGAACAATTATTAACGAGTTCCCATCACGGCCGCTCTTGTCGTCATTAATTTCATTATAAATCTGACACGAACAAAAATAATACGCATTTTTGTTACAGATCTTCATTTTTCACAAATTGAACTTGACCCGATGAATTTGTAAGACAGTAAAATTTATCCAGTATCTGTTGTGACCTTGTGGATGTAGCGTCGTTGTCAGGGACGCCACAGATAGAAAAAGCCCCACACGTCATGATGATCCTCCAAGCTTTCGCCCGGCCTGCTTTCCTAAAGTGCAAAATGATAAAAATAATATCTTTGATGTTTGACTTGGGTAAAATTCCCACTCAGTTCTACAAGTTAGAGGTATTAGAGAGCAGAAACGACGCTTTGAGGCAGCAGGAAAATTTCATACCTTGGAAAACAAAAATGGGCTAGGATAAGAACAGAAATACTTGTGAACTGTACCAGATTTACCCCAAAAAAACAAAAACAGCAAAACGCTATTGCTTTACAGAGTCTAGAAGAACAACAATAGAAAATGTGTGTACACTGGTATGTTTTACTCGTGCCAGCTCGGGTGGTATTTCTGTGCCTGATTATGGAATTGTGACCTTTCGCCTCATGACTTTCTAAATCATTCATTCAAATTTAATTATTTACTCCAGAAACGTCCACATTTTATTTGCTGTTTTTAAAGATCTGAAACGACATGTTGGCAAACTAGTTCCCCCCCCCCCCCCCCCCAAATGGTTTGTCCAAAATATTGAAACTTTTGACAAGGAGATCAAAAACTGGTTTTTAAAGACTCTTTTATGAATACAATGTTAACTAAGACACATCAAGATTTATCATTCAAATGGAAGAGAATGAATATGTCATTATCTGAGTTATCCCCTGTGTTCAAACTGGCGGCTGTTCCAAGCCAGACACTGACCATAACGCTGTTTGCTGGACTTGCCAACTCTAGGTAGTTCATACATTTTGTTGTTTGAGACACGTCAGAATGCCTGAGACAAGAATGGAAATTACTTCAAATGAACAATGAGATTTATTATATTATTTGAGGTCTTCACTGAACAGCCTAACACTGAGGTTAGCTGGTCCCCTCAAGTTGCTGCCACCGCTAAACCCTGACATACGACGATTCACTGATTCAGGAAAAACGCAAAATCTAATTTAAGGGGTGAAAAATAATGTTCGAAGTCCAGTGATCAAGAAATGTGGTATTTCTAAGCTCTGATTTTCAAACGGCAACCAATGGCTATAAATATCTGTGGGGATTAACAAAAGTCGTAACTGACATTTGTATTGAACTATTTGAGGATATTCATTTATGTGAATGTTGACAGGAACCAGGAAGAAGAATGAAGTCATAAAGTGCAGAATGTATTAATGTTGATGTTTTTTTTAGGTGTACAAATTATCGTCATCGCTGCCTGGAAAGAAGGCGGGAGGGGGGGGGGGTGCTGGTAATTTCGTGTCAAGAGCTGTCAAAACGATTAGAAAATGTGACAAATTGTGTAAAGGGGCCGGGGGGGGGGGAGCGGGGGGGGGGCGAACATCAATGTGTCAGGGCAGCATTTAGTTCTGAACAAATCCTGAAATGGTCAACATAACATTTACCTGTGCTAAGTTTTCAACTCGAGATGTAAATTATTTCACCCTCTGCCCCCCCCTTCCCCTCCCCCACCTCCCCCATGGCTCTGTTTACATCTATTAGAAATGGTTTTCTTTGCCTCACGACGAACACATGCACAAACACAAACACACACACACACACACACACATACGGGTGTGAAAAAGAAAATACATAACAAATATGAACTATTTAATGTTGTTTGCACTGCCATTCAACTGCTGCTGTTATCTCTGTCTATTCCAGCACAGCCATCGGTTTAAACACATGCAATAACTCAAATAATCACACATCATTCTGTCCTATAGTGTTAATTAGAAATCACGGATGTATCTTAACTGACAATGTATTGGTAAAAACCCAGAGTGAGTATACAATCTTCGAAACAATTACACAATACAATAGTACAAGGAAGTGTGTTAAGCCTCCGGCCCACGGCGTCCAGAATCCCGGCCAGAGGTCAATGCAGACTGTGCCATCCAGATCAGTGAAGCACACAAACATAGAAAATTATCTCTCCCCCCCCCCCCCCCCCCCCCCGTCGGTAATTAATTGTCCAGCATTGCCATCAGCAAATAGATCATATTCTGAATTCATTTCCACGATGTCGTAATCAAAGTGGAGGCTGTAGTTTGTAAGAGCATTACAATATTACAGTCCCAGCCAAATTATGTCAGAGTTCGCACCGAATCTGTGATCACGGCGGTATCGTATCGAGGACGTCGGGATAATGATATCATATTACTCAAGTAATTTATCTGAGTCAGAACTAATATTTTGTCCGCCCAGACAGTCAGGCGTGGGCGATTCCATCATTCTCATGTTAAAGCCACGATGCCGCGTTCACCTGTGTGGGATGTGTGTGTGTGTGTATATATGTGTTTGTCTGTGAGAACAGGTCATGTGTAGGAGGTGGCCAGCTCCCAGTGACTGCGACTGGTGTCGCCATAAGTCAAGCCTGTACTTGCGACAGTTTCGCCTCAGTGTGCCAGGTCTCTCCCCCCCCTTCCCCAGCTGACTCAAGACAGTTTTGTCGCATCCGGGACTAGTGAGACAGACAGACAGACAGATTTGTGTTCCAGTCTCACACGTGCACGATGTACCGCTAAACTCCATAGTCCACACCCCTCACACTGAAACCAAGGCAAAACAGGACTCAATGCGCCAACCGCCACAGGTCGGCAGCGAGGACATGCGACTTTGCTTCAGTATGGCGCTGGTTGCAAAAACCACTAAGGTAGAGTGGCTTATTATTATTTGAATGCCTAGTTTGATAGTTGATGACGCCCACTTATCCAGAATCTGAGTCGACATTTCGTGCATTCCTCCATTATCTTTAACGTCATGGCAACAAACGAAAACTTCCTGTAGATTTGAGTCGGGATATCAAATGAGCTGAGACTACACAGGTAAAGATAGCAGTTCTAGTCACTTTTGTCCCACACCACAAGGTGGACTGTCCAGTTAGAGTTGTCGGTGAATCAGCAGAACATTTTGTGTACTTTCTGAACCCGAGCTAAGGCATTGCGTCCTGTAGCCTGGCTAATCTGGTACAAAACTACGACAGCTGGACAGTTTTGCACTCTCACAGATATTAAACGTTTTTCATACTATCTAGTAAAATGTATTTTTTTGATTTTGTCCTCATTTTAAAATTAGTTTTTTTCATTTTCCTAATGTATTTTTATGGATTGAATTTCCTAAAATAATATAAATCCAAATCCAAATTCAACTTCACCTCCAGGCCAAACCTGGGGATTCGCTCACTTGTGTAGACTGAGTCAGACTAGCGTGTTGCACTGCTCAGGTCAGTGTTGGATCTCCAACTTGACGGTTCAAGAAGAAAATCCACGTCTACATTTAGCGCACAATTAGGTCTGTGTTGTCTCGGAGTGCCAGGTGTGAACCGTTCGGTGAAACTGGACCGCGTCTGTCTCCTTAGTTGATAGTGGACTTTGTACGGCCTGGATCTTAGTCAACTTTTCCCTCTCTCTCTCTCTCTCTCTCTTTCTCTCTCTGTCTCTGTCTCTCTCTCTTTCTCTCTCTCTCCCTCTCTCCCCTCTCTTTCTCTCTCTCTCTGTCTCTCTAGCCCTTCTACTTCCCTCTCTATTCTCTTTCTCTCTCTCTCTTTCTCTCTCTCTCTGTCTCTCTCCCCCCCCTTTCTCTTTCTCTCTCTCTGACTCTCTAGCCCTTCTATTTCCCTCTCCCTTCTCTTTCTGTCTCTTTCTCTCTCTTTATTTACGTGAAGGGAAGAAAGTTGAATGAGTTTCACCATTAAACAATTCCTTTCGCCACTGGGAACTCTTTAAAGAGTTAATGAACCACGTGTGGAAGGGAACTGGAAACTTGACACATTGTCCTTGGCCGCGAGCATGCCACGAGTCAGTCAGTACATCCTACACATCTTGACAGTCTAGTACATGCTACACATCTTGACAGTCTCTACAGGACAGATACACTCTAGTCATGCCTTGCTGCCCTGTGTGTGTCTAGCGGGAAGGGTTGAGTTCTACTATTTACTGACCAGATCCTCAACTTCTCGAGCTCAGCGTCGAGGGTGACAATTGTACAGTCCAGCTAATTGTAAAATCAACATTAATTTAAATATTTCAATGTAGAATAACTATCACAGACTTCAGCAGTTACATGATTTAAGGCAGGGCAAACTGCCTGGTTGGTGTCGAATAGAAACATTTCTGACACCTTAGACGGAACAATATAACGATAATCTTTCTGGAAGTTGTCGGTTAATGAATTCCTTTGTTCCTCCATTCATTATTTCCCCTCTAAAAAGAACAATAACGATTGTCGGCCTTTCCTAAACCCATTTTTGTCTTCTCCTTCACACCGTCACGCCTTCCTTACAAGGCCGGTAAATCTTGGTCCGGCTTCCCTTCTGTTTGCATTTCAATTCTCCACAATTGATTAGTTGTGGCCGGTCCTGGTCATTCATTTATGCATAGTTAGAGAGCGCGAGGCACCAGGAGAGAACCGGGTGAAAACTGCACGAGTTTGCTGGGATTGGATGATTTTCTAGGTAAGGGTTGTCTCCTCTTTACTTTTCGTTCTTTTCCAGCAGCTGAAATTTTCTCCTTTCGGAATCTCCTGATAGTCAAGTGTCAAATGACTGGACATTTCAGGGCAGTTGATAGAAAAACAGAACAAAAAATTGAATGAATCAGATTCTGTAGCGATCGATGTCGTTCATACACATTCATAGTTGTGCAGCCAGGGAGATAACCCACAGACATGGACTGGAAGTTATTTGAACAATTTTCTGTAAGACAAATACATTTAATGGAGCACGTCTGTCTCAGCTCATGTGATCATGTGAATGAATATTTCATAAATCATTGATTGCAGTTTAAAAATTAATTATTGTTGAATAAAAACGCCAGGTCGTCTGTGGTCTGGGGTTGTAAACGATTCATTGATTTCCGCGTACATTTCCCGTGTTGGGGTATCTATGATTTTAGTGGTTCTAAGTTATGGCCATTTTTGTCTTTAGGCCTACCTGTGATGACCTCGATACCCTCACGAAGTGGCGCACCGATACCTTTAACTGTTTTGAAGATTATTCGTATTTTTGTATTTGCATTTATATTTGTATTCATCTTGAATCTCATTTGGTGCCATTGTAGCCTAGTTATAACTGGAGCAGACACGTCGTCGCCACAGTGCAGCGCCGGTCGGCGTGTTTTTTTTATTGTTTTTTTGGGGGGGGGGGGGTAGCAGGGAAGAGGTAGGGATACATTTTATTTAATTTTGTCCGGGCAGCGGCCTCTTCGGCCTGCTCTTCTAGATTTCCAATTGCCAAGGTATCTTTAACGTGCACACGGGCCCTCCGAGTTTTTCGTCCTTATCCGAGGAGACTAGATGCTCGATCCTACCCTACCATAGGATCAGGGACAGGAAAATATGAGAAAAATCCTAAAATTCCAACATGCCTGCACCGACAGGGATTTGAACCTTGTACCTTCGGCATGAGAGGCGAGCACCGTGCGTCTAGACCACTGTGTCCCTAAGTAGAATTATACGCGCAGAAATGTTTTTTGCCACCTTCAAGAATAACGACAGTGACCAAAATTTTGAAACGCTCTGCTGTAAAATAAGCAAATTGTTGATACGCCATTCTGCCAGATATACGAAAAGTTCTGTCTGAAACATTTCAGGACATAAAAAATGTCATGGTTTCCTATCAGAGAAAATCTTTAAGTTTCTAACTGCCGGATTGTTCTAGATGATCGAATGTTAAACTTTTTTATGCCGACGGTTGAGCGATGTTGTTAAATATTGAACACAGGGACAATGGCAGACACTGAGACACGTGCTCTCCCACGTTGTCATGGAAATGCTTTCTTGTTTGAGATGGGGTGGGGGGGGGGGCTATGTAGGTGGGGAGAACAGAAACAGCTCTAAGGTGTAGATCATTATTTGATTATCATGCATCATGACAAATTGCAATTCTTTCAGACTCGATATTAGGCACATAATTGAAAATATATTTATATTAGGACAGTAACCTGCAGGAGAACAATAGACAGGATCGATACCCGGGGTTGTCCATAATGTTGAAGTCCGTGCTCCATCTATGTTTTGGTCAGACAAAATTTCGCTGAACTCTTTAACCAAACTCTTTGTCCTGTTAGAGACCGTGCTGGTGGTTGAAGGCTTCGAGCGGTCAAGGTTGGTTAATCTCTGAACCGCTATGGTGTCTCAGACACGGGGCCCACTGAGACAGTTCTGTTTAGTTGCGGTTAAAACGTGAGATCTGGACTTCAGAGTGACCTGGCAACTCCCGCATTGGCCAGACAGAAACAAATTGATTTATGTCTCTCAGTAGTTCGGGGCGTCAAAACCTCTTGAATCACCTGGCATAATGGGAGACCTGGCGCATTGAATCTAAACTGACGCAAAAAAACACAAAAAAACAACAGATTTGACTCAACGCGCTACCAACCTCACAAATGTCAACGTGTTGCTGGTTTTACATGTGTCAAACTGTCAGCGTGTTACTGATTTCACATGTGTCAAACTGTCAGCGTGTTACTGGTTTTACATGTGTCAAACTGTCAGCGTGTTACTGGTTTCACATGTGTCAAACTGTCAACGTGTTGCTGGTTTTACATGTGTCAAACTGTCAACGTGTTGATGGTTTTACATGTGTCAAACTGCCAACGTGTTGCTGGTTTTACATGTGTCAAACTGTCAACGTGTTACTGATTTCACATGTGTCAAACTGTCAACGTGTTGCTGATTTCACATGTGGCAAACGTAAACTTGGGGGAACAAAAATCAATCATGTTTGACACGCCAAAAACCAGTTCTTATCAAAATATCGATTTCATCAACTTGAATCAGAGCCAGATAATCGATCCGAAATTTATCTAGAAAATGGTTTAGACCTGAGTCTAATGAAAATGCAGTTCTTTTCTGATAATGTTTTTCTGTTTGGCGGGGTCGGGTAGTGGTAGACAGTGGAAGATTTGCTGACTGAATTGTCTTACGTCTACAGGTAGCCAGGATTGTTTCAGTAATCGAGGGTAAAATGTCGCCGTTGTTTAAACCGTCGTTTTGTTGGTCTTTGATCTAGCTTGTGACGTCCGACCGGTCTGGCCAATGGGCGACATGTATGACGTCCGGTGTTTGACCTGAGAGTTACTAAAGGGATCATTGCATTGACCTCTGGAGAGGGTAATGGTTCAGCAGAAAAACATTAACAAACGAGGGAGAGACTAGGGAATAATTCCAGCAGAAACTTCCCCAGGACCGGAGGTAAAACCAGCCAACCTATCAAAAAATCCAGTGAAGAAAACAAACGTATGTCTCCATACAGCAGGGTGGAGAAATCCAACCTTTCGTTTTCTGAGATATGAGACAAAGTAAAACAATTTGTAAATAAGAAACATGCACTATATGTAGAGTGACCATTTTGTGCGGAGTTGCATCTATTTTGGGTCACATTTAGTTCAGACTTACTGATCGAGAAACAACATGTTATGGTATTGTAGACATAGGCCGTAAGTCATTTGGCACTAAACGCTTTCGTTGGCGGCTGCACTTTCAAGTCCCATTAGGAAACAAAGGGCGAAAACAGCTTTAAGCTAACATTGTCCTTCCTCCAGGCATGCAGGCAGCGGCTGTCTTAGTCAAACTTTCTGGTATGTTCGAAATTTGGTTGAAATGGTCAGATAGAAGCAAAAAATAATGTCCTACTCCATAAACAGATTACAATCTAAATATCTTAAATTTTTATACAAATTTCCACTGAGACTCGTTCAGGCCTAGACATCACCAAGAAAATTACAAAATTCAAAAGTGTCAATTGTGTCACATGAAATTATTGATTTTGCTGGAATTGCTGGAATTAGTCATTCATCTTTTCTGTATTAATTGTACATGACAACATTCAGCATAATGCAGTGACAAAAATGAAGTACAAGCCAGTCAAGAACAGAAATACACCAAGGATACGCTGTGACAGAGAGAGCACGCTATTCTGCCATTAGATAAGCATACAGCTACACACTGTTACGTCCAAGGCACAGAGTCATCACATTAACATCACAGTTTGTGGCCAAAAAGTCATTCTGGCAATTGGCAGTGGCACAGGTCAAGTTTACATTGCTGGAGCAAATTGTTACAGTTAATCGGGTTTTGTTTCACTTGCAAACTGGCAACTCTAAATATGACTTCAGCACAATCCATGTTTGGTTATCTGGCAAAGAAGACCATGGAGAGAAATGATGTGAAATTCTCTGATATGAGAACATCAGACACTTCACTTACCCTGGTAACTGCCGTCATAGACTGTCATTACAGTCATGTAAGTAGGTAATCACACAGGTTTGGCCGCTTTCATTTCGGTTTATCAATGTCCATTTTTTTTTTTTTGGTCGTACAATTTGTAATTGATTTTCTCCCTCGTTCAGGTCTGGAGACTGAGGTAATGGCAGGGCCGGGGATCTCAAAGTCTTTAAGGTAGAAATTAAGTCTATGATTTGTCCCAGTTCATTATCCGACTCGGGGTAAAATAATGTTTAATTCTAAGTCGACCCAAAAAGTTCTGATGCTTTGATGTTTAGTTTAGAAACAAGTTTGCTTTATGAGTTTCTCCATCCACTCGTCAAATCTTCAGAATTTTTAAACTATTAAGTCTCGTTTTAAAACTTCAAGTAAACCTTACTTTTGTACAGAGTTCTGAACTTAAGCTTGTGAACCCTGACGACTGGGGCCAATTTGACTTTATATTCCTTTTACTGCCAAAAGCTGATCAGGTGACAAATTTATATTTAAAAGGGCAGTCACTTACTGCAATTGTCTCAATTTTGCTGCTCTCCTCTGGGTCTGTCTATGACGTCAGTTGTCGGACTACCGACTGGGGATGCCGGGAAATTACCGGACAGATCTGAGTTCCAGTTCAGTGTTGCAGATTTGCTTCGGTACAGACAGCAGTCTAAAAGCTGCACACGAATGCCGAATTCAAATCGCTTAACAATATAAAAGAAGGCACGAGAATGGATATATGTGGAGAAAGAATTAAAATCCCAGTGAATACTTGACTTTTAATATTTCAGCTGTGTACGAATCTGGAGGTATCTGCTCTAATCGTATCCACTCTTACGAAAAGCTCATTCACCGTCTCGATGTCTCCAATTTCTCCAAGTGGCATTAAACCTTCATTCATGCAATCCGCAGGAAACTCCACGCTATGTCATTTCAGTAACATGTTATGTGGTATGTTTCTTTCTCAATGAATTTCTTGTGGTTCCATTGTGTAACAGAAATACGTTTGTAGCTGATTCAGTTTGATTCTCAACTTTTCATTCTTCTTGCTGTGAGTAGATCAAGACTTCATCAAGGGTTGTCTAGCTTGACAGTGGTAGCGTAACTTACCATGTACAGCTGAGACAACATTTCAGTTCAATTCTGACAGAAACCTGTATATTTAGACAGAAATCTCCAGGTGTTGAAAATGTTATGGTGTTATTGTATTGGCGAATTATTTTTATTTGTATTTAACTTTCTCGGTGAGACAAGTCGTGAATTCTTTGGTGCATGCATGCAGTAGAGAAAACTACTAGGCCAACAGCTTCAATCTGTAGCGATGAAACTCACTCAACAACCAAAAGAGAGATAAAACTATGAGAGTCGACGGTCTGGTTATTTCATCTGAATTCTAAAAGTGGCCAGGTGAGACATGAACGTCATGTCGGGGTCTTTATTTCTTCTTCGTCAAGACATTGTTGATGGCAACAGAATGGAAGAAGAAGACTGAAATTCTTCACAGGATACAGACAAACAAATGTCTGGAATGAAGAAAAACAAAAGTTACGATTAGCTGCACATCACGCCTGGCGTGTTCTCATTGGGCAGTCTAGACAATGAAGCAAAGATTCTCTAGCCTTTGATCTAACCGCCATGCCGACATGTAACAAAAGTTCCGGCATTTTCCAGTTTTTTTTTCTGACCAGACCAGAGTAGAGATGCCTGGCCTGACCTAGACACGTCGTCACAAAGTCCACAAAATGCCGTTCCTGGCCACAGCCTGGCCGCCATAATATCTTGAGGGAGAAATCTCACCGCTAACTGTAACAGATTTAAATACATCTTTTCTTCACTTGTGTCAGAGACAATAAAATCCACATGAAAGAAATGTTCACTTTGTTGTCATTTTAACTTGCAGCAGGCAAGTAATCAGAGAAGTCATAAAGCCGTATAGAATGTTACTGAATGTTGGATTTGATTAGAATCTCTATGGATCTGAAACTCTGCTGATCGCCAGCTTTAATCTCTAGAAATCTATACAGTTATTATGTTATAGAACACAGAAATGTCTTGATGGAGAGAAAGTGGGAATGGATGGAAGTGTGGGAAGCGGGTCGGTAAAGCCAACAAGTAGGACGGGGATACAACAGACTGAAGGCGGCATGTAATTCTCTTTTGAACTTTTGACAGAGTATTTTATGCTATGTGGCTGGGCGGGGGGGGGGGGGGAGAGAACGGAAGACACAGAGAGAGAAGGGGAGAGGAGAGAGAGAAGGAGTGAGACGAGAAAGACCCTGCCAATGAGAGATCCAGACAGAGAGAGAGAGAGAGAGAGAGTTTTAGGTAACCAGCGTGTAATTGTCGTCAGTGCTCTAACACACACATACACACACTCACACGCTCGTGCACACACAGCGACCCCCCATTCACACACACACAGTCAAAGTTCAGACAGAGAGAATGACGACGCGCACACAGTGGATGCTCTAACGACAAGAATCATAACTCCAGCAGTATCGACAGCTCACCAAGAGCCAACCTGTCCCTGTAGGGTTCTCTCGCCAGACAACCAAGTTAAGCTTGGCTGCACTCGCTGGAAACATTACCCTCTCCCCCCTTTTTTCTCACTCTGCCCACCCAACCCCCCCCCCCCCCTCCATCCCTTCTAACATAGACAACACAGAAACTATTGAGTTTTGGCTTAATTACCCGGCCCAGTGCTTTGTGTGTTGCCGACTTACTTCGTTTTTGTGTGCCGGTTTTTTTTTACCCAAAGAATCCGTTTGGCCTCTGGCAAGTGGTAAGGTTTGGGAATATGTTTGCTTTGGACATTTTTACCCTGAGAACTTGTGTACGTCATGTGATCAAAAAGCTTGCTTTGTTTCCATTGCGAGTCAGTCGGGGTGTGCTGCATCTGGTTTGTTTGTAGATGTGGTCAACTCCCTGGGTATGACAAAAATACGTGTGACGCTGAGGGACGACAGATGGTTTTCCTTGCTCTGTGCGTTGGTGACGCAAACTGACAGAGTCCAGAGTTTAACCTCCTAATTTTGTGTTTCTTTAAGAAATTTACTGCCATTGTATTGACTGACCGCAGCTTGACATCCCAGAAACGTACTGATTTCTTTTCGTATTCAATCTGACCCTCGAATGTCCACATAGGCAAATATCTGAACTATCAACTTAGGCGCATGAGAAATTAAATCTAAATAATAATATATATATGCTGTCATGAACAATTATGTTAATGATAATTTAACGGTATTCCAAACGAGGCAAGAGGGCGCCAGATGTTGTGTGTCTAGAGAAGGAACGCTGTGCTATAGAGTTCACAAAGAAATAGCTAAACATCAAGAGAAGTAACTCAAATAATGTTTTTTCGTCCTATCTGATTTGTAAGACAATGCTGCTGTGTTCATTGAGCAGTCTCAAATCTGACAATTGCTGGTCCTAGAACTACAGGCTTGTGTTTCCTAAACTAATGTGTTGATAAGGGGCGGTCTGGGCCGGAGCATTGGCTCTCGACGCAAGGGGGTGGGATGGGGAAGGCGTAGATAAACGTTAAATATCAAATTTTGACGTCACTGACCTGTCACGTGCCCGACATTTCAAGGACGGGTCGTGTTGACATCATTCTGACCAATCGACATCAGCACCCTGCCCCTTCCCCACCCACCCCCCACGCCAACCGCCACCCCCACTAAGGAAATTGAATATCTCTCCATATCTACCTGAGGGTGAATTGCTGGTGATAACTGATGTTCTGTTTTGTCTCGCACGTCCCGTGGTCAGCACACACCTGCCCCGCCTCCCCCTCACCTTTCCCTGCCCCAAGTCTACATTTCTACAGACGACCACCCACCCCACCCCCACCCACAAGACACACCCACACATACATACATACACACACACACAAACTTGCAGGTACCCCCTGCCTGGAGCTAATTACACAGTGTCAGGTGTGCGCGTGACCAAGCTGGTCATTGGCCTGGGGCAGCGCCAGCTAGCTATTGACGTCGGGATAATTCTCTCTCCCTCCCCCACCCCACTCCCAAATTGACACCAGGATCCCCCCCCCCCCCGACTGATGCAAGGACCCCCACGCCATTTGTTACGTGACACCGGACAAACTATTTCTAGGTCAAGGCTGTATAAATGTACCAGCAATAAAAAATGTCTCACCACATAACCCAGCTCCGCTCTGTCTGTGTTCTCGACACTTTTGCCCTTCATTAATTAAACATCCAGTGATAGCCACAATGTGGCCAACTCCACTAAACCTACAACACAAAAATAAGAGTGCAGAATTCTCGCCTGTAACTCTTCGGGACTTATGTAGTCAATACTAAAGGCGACTTTCCACGAATCCCGTTACGCATCGAACTGTACGTGACAAGACGCGTGTCTTGTTAAAAACTGTCTGTCATTGAACTGTGAGCATTTCTATGGGGCAGAAAGTACGTGTATCTAATTCTAGGGACGTTGACAATACACAGAAATGTGAACTTTAAGCGATTGTTATATAATTATTTACGAGCTGAATGGTTTTCTCCGACCAATTCTAGAAATATTCCCTGAGCTAGCATGGGCACTTTCGACTGACATGGTTTGGAAAAATGATAAAAAATAAAACCAACATTATATAAGTAAGTAATAAACAGATCGAAGGCGTGAACTCTATAGATGTCATTCACAGGCAATTCCCACGCAGAAAAACGATCACGGAAAAAAAAAAAAAAAAGGTACGCTCGACCTTTGCAAGACGCGGGCGTAAATGTTATACGTATGAAAAATAAAAAAAGAAAACGCTATGTGGAAAGAGGCCTTAACTCTGTAACGTTTTGCCTTGTGTGGTAACTCAATTTATGACTGGCCCTGTGGAATGTACTGACACGCACTAGATTTTAGGCACATTGCAATATTTATGCGGTTGCCAGTGTAAAGTACAAGTCTGTCTGAGCCTGATGCAATGATAATGGCATTGAAAGCTCCGGCAAGTTGTGCAGACAATGCTGTAAAAACATCAGCCCGTGGGCAGCGCCGCATCTTCATGCAAACTTAGGAGCACTGTCACTTTTTGTGTCAGATAATACGGCCCTTTCTAGTGTCAGACATTTGATGTCCTTAAACTATTTCCTCCCAAAAAAGTAAAAAAAAAACAAGCAATAAACTACTCACCATGTACAAACTATTTCCCACTTCTTGTCCTGATTTGAACCCTCCCAGAATCCTCGTGTGTTAGAATTTTAGTTTTGGAAAGATTTCTGCCCTAGACGTTTGCACCTTTTTTTCTCATCCTGTTGTTGTTTCTTTGCTCCCTTGGCTTTCGTAGCCCTCAAAAGGGCTCCCCGATGTGTTGTCTTGCTCTTGTCCTCGTCCTGGACTTCTTTTCCTTCTTTCTTTGCCCTACAAAGGACTTTCTAACGCCCTGCATTCTTGCTTTTTCTTTTGCTTTCCCTTGGGCTCGCGCCATAGTAGAGGCTTAGAGAAAGCAAGGACGGACTTTATAAAGGACCTGAAGGGGGAGGGGGGAAGGGGGAGTATTCTATGTCCCCTCCCAGAATCCTGTGGTTCACCAGGCCCAGATGCACATCTGTTGTTTTAAATGTGAGTTTTTGTTGTTTGCAAACAAATTTCTGGTATTTCCAGCTGACACGAGAGTTCTGACGTCATTCGTTGTCACGTTTTGGTATGGAATAAAAGAGACATCAACTCTCGGCTATCTCAAATTGTTCATGCACATTAAACGGAACAAATGAGAAGAAAAAAAAAACAACAACAAAAGTGTGGAGTAGAAAACATTTCAGTGACAGGTGCAAGTGTGCAAGTGTGCAAGTGTGCAAGTGTGCAAGTGTGCAAGTGTGCAAGTGTGCAAGTGTGCAAGTGTGCAAGTGTTGCCTTGTGCAAATGTCTGGTCTACAATCTCCTTGTTGTTGGTGGTGGTGATGTAAACTGAACATTCAAGAATGGTGTATCTCGCTTGCGCAGTGATTCGGAAAAACAATTGTGTGTGTGTTGGTCAGGCCTGGCGTCACTCTGGGCGCAAATTTGAACATCCACACACACACACACACACACACATACAATTCTTACTCACACGTACGTGCATATAAACAATTGATGACAAGTTGTCCCTGAGTCTATACAAAAAAAAACAACAACTCTCACTGCAGATTGGCCGACCTTTCTCTAACTCATTGAATTTTTTGTTAAATAAAACCTTGTGAAGGTATTTTTCAGAAAAGCTTGCAAACCTGGGGGAATCTAGAAACAGAAACGGCTCTTTTAAGGGCTGTGTTTAATCATAGTTTGGATACCTCCTCCCCCACCCCCTCCTCCCCCCAGCCCTCTGCAGTGGGATATTATTATGAAGGTTGGGGAAAAGGGGTTGGGGAAGAGAACAAAAGAACTTGGGCCCATGTGGCCGTGTCAGGTACGGAGAAGGGAGAGTGCGTGTGTATGGGAAAGTGTGTGTGTGTGTGTGGCGGGGGGGGGGGGGGAGGGGGGTGATGCCAACTAGCCGGAGCGTCATCCAACAATGTATGAAAACGTTGTGGCTATTGTGACCACGACCACCACCCCTCCCCAAACGCCCCCCGCCCCCCAGTGATAACTGTGTAACACGTGAAGACGACATGGCCACCACACCAAACATCCGTGCTGTAGATATTACTAACTACACTATAGCTGACAGTATTCCCACCCAGACTAATTCATGCTGAGAAAAGTTCAACTGCGTAAAAATTGTGAAATTTCGACATCAAACTCTGTTTTCTAGGCGTCTCTCAGCAAACAGTCCCTGCCCCCAAGCTCTGCTACTTTCCCCAAGGAACGTGTATTAAAATGTAGCACGTTCAGAATTCAAGTTTTCAGTTAAGTCAGGTTTAAGCTGATCAAGTCTGTGCTGTTTTCTTTCCCCCTTCTCATTCATCCCCAGCGCCAGCCAATAACAATGGACCCGCTTGATTTCAGCACCGCCGTAAAAGCTATTTTTCTTCAAGGCTGATAAAACATGCATTCAATTTAACATTTGATTCCCACAGTTTTAAAGGGCGCGGATTTCAATTAACATTTCATTACTGTGCTGAGAACGCCGGCGGTGCGAGTGATGACCGCCATTGTCTTCACTAACTCAACTGGGCAACCAAAATGTTGCTTTAATACGACTGATGTATGGGATCTTGATGTGGTTACAACTTCATTTGCATGGCATACAGACATAGCTGCTTTACAACGTCTTTCCAAACCCGTTTCCTTTAATGTTAGTCATTTATCCGTTTAATTTCGTTCCAAGGCCAAAGGTTACGTCCATGCAGGTCGCTGGCTCCCGCAAAGTTCCAGCTGGAGAAATCACCAATGGCTAGCACACATGAGACTTTCTGTGGTGTTGAAGTCGTGCCTTAGTTTCAGGTACCTGTTGACCCTGCAATGTGCCCATGTCTTGCATGTGCGCTCATCTCCGTTGGTCCTCAAAAAGACGGGACGCCACTGTAACATAACCAAGTCTCATGTGGGCGCCGCCTAGCCATAGTCGTTGTCAGTAGTTCAGGTTTCCACTCGAAACGTTTTCTGTGTATGTGTGTATGTGGGGGGGGGGCGGGGAGGGGGGTGGGGGCAACCGAAAAATCAAGAGCAGACAATCATGGCTTCGTCCACTTAGAATGACAAGGTTCTGTTTCCACTTTTTTGGCTGCATTGCGTTACACACTACACACTACTTCTACATGCCTTCTCTGCTGTGTGTCAAAGTATCCAGTTGATTCGGTGTGTACTTTGTAAGTATTACCAAAAAGAAAAAAAAAAGCTATGAGCGCATGAATGTTCAGTCATCAATTTCTCAAACGTTGGTGGAAGAGAGTTAGAACCTTGTCATCTTTAGGGGTGACTTGTAATTGGAAGGATTTCCGCTTTGCTACATGTTATTTTAGGGACATTGTGTTATGGAAAACTGACCCGACTGTCAAAGTGAGTGACCAGGTGGACTGACCGCTGTCCTCCACTGTGTGACCACGCAGACCTTAATTGTCACGTCTCAATGAATAATATATGACCAGTGGACAATTAATGGCCGGCCAAAGTTTCTGTGATGAAGGAGCAACAACTCTGACCATCTCCTCAGCTGTTTCATTCTGTGTCGGCTCCAGCAACCGTCAGATACTGGAGTACTGGACAGGTCAACACTAGCTCTGACAGGTCAACACTAGCTCTGATTTCAACCATCACACCCTCTCCCTCCCTCTCCCCTCCCCCTCCCTCACAACACATGCCACACCCTCTTCCAAGACAGTGAGAAAAATATCCGTGATGTAATTAGTCTGAAAAAGTTTGACCAGAGGGCTAAAGGTT
>OZ007569.1:1031004-1048504 GCA_963931925.1 Onchidella celtica
ACTTATCTCCATTTAAAATCTAATCTTATCTGCCGGTTTTGGAACTAGTTCATGCATATTTGATTCAAACTTAATTAAATCGTTGTATTCCAAGTCATGTTTTCTAAAATTAATGTTCACTTTGTTAACTTTTCTAGTGTAAGAAAAAATTTGGTTGATTGTTGCAAGTTCTGAGAATGTTTGGCGTCAGACAGAAGATAATTTAACTCAGGCTCGGCCACGTGAGGTAATGAAGGACAAAATATGCCGCTGTGGCTTGGCTGGAGATCGCAGATCGTGATCATACAAGTCTCGGATACTCATATTTCTAATCTGTTACAACGAGTCTGTCTACAGACATTAGAATTCAAAAGAACACATCGGAATCGATTAATGGTAATCAATAAAATGTTTCTCTTTGAAGCTCCAAGATCGCGTTAACTGACATTGTTCCTTGTTCTGATAGAATTGTTTTCTTTGTGGCATGACCGTCTGTCTGTGTGGAACGGAGAAAGTTCATTTACGTGTAGAATCTTACTTTCTCTGATTCACACCCCCCCCCCCCCCAACTCCTAACTGCTTGGCTAAATGTTATGTTGTCATTATTTTTCTTCATTTCTCAATAGATTTTTCCCCGAGGTTTTCTATTATATTGTTTGTCCTTTCCCTTCACAGACTCTCTCTCTCTCTTTCTTTCTTTCTCTCTCTCTCTCTCTCGCTCTCTACCGCCCCTCTATCTCTCTCTTTCTCTTTCTTTCTCGCTCTCTTTCTCTCTGTTTCTCTCTCTGTTTCCCTTTCTTTCTCTCTCTCTTTTTCTTTCTCTTTCTCTCTCTCTCCCTCTCTCTCTTTCTTTCTCTCTTTTCCTCTCCCTCTCATCCTCTCTCCCTCTCTCTTTCTCTGTCCCTCTGCCTCTCTCTCTCTTGCTCCTTTTCTCCCCTTCTCTATTTCCTTCTCTCTCTCTCTTTTCCCCTCTCTGTTTCCCCCTTCTCTCTCTTTCTCTCTCTGTTTTCCCTCTTTTCCTATCTCTATCTGCCGCCCCCCCCCCCGCCCTCTCTCCCACCAATGAAGATCGGACAGTGCTGACTCCCCCGACTGTATATAGTTTCAACGTTTCCTGTGTTGATCATTTCATTTTCATGGGTTGCCATAAATAGCTGACCTAATTACGACTTTAGGATTATTGAGCACGCGTGTTTCTGTGTCGCTGTGTGTGTGTGTGTGTGTGTTTGCGATTGTGTTGATAATATTGTACAGAGTGCTGGTACTGTTGACTTCTACGTTAATTCTTGCATCTAAATGTAAACAATGTGTGAGTGTCAGTAGATCGTACCAAGAATGAAACTGTAGAGTGAACTGGCCGTGCCCGACATGGTCAGCTGCTGCTGTAATCCATTCAGGAACTCAGACAAATCTCTCAGGTTTCAGGATGGAAATTTGATCGTGAACACTTTTCTGCAAATTACTTTTTGATTGCCAGACCGTGTGGGATTGCACTTTTCATCATCCACATCATCATCATTTGATCAGAGGAACAAATAATCAGAAAACGTATCCAGCTTTGCTCCACAAATCTCCCAACCTCTGCGCCGACCAAACTGTTCCCTACATTTGATGTGCTCTATCTAAGTCATCAAACATTGAGATGTAGACCGTCATGCAATGCTGTGTGGCTAGTGTAACCTTCTAGTTCCCAGGAGTAGAAGAGTTACACATTTTGTAATACCTACGAAATGCATTTTAACTGCAGTTTCGACTTCATGTCGATCCTTCAAATCCATACACTCTCCGTAGAAAATGCACAACGATGTAGTTTTGTGGCCCTGCAAGTTTTCTTCGTTAAATAGTCATATTTCTGTACACAAAAACTGATTCGTTTATGGCACTTTTAGGCTCTAGAAGGTAAAGTAAAACTGTGTTAACATCTAAGAAGTGCAATTTTCTTTGGCCGCTCAGCGAAGCTCACTCATGGTATCAATTTTAATGAAAATAGCTTTTGATGTACATCAGATTGTGTGTGTGTGTGGGGGGGGGGGGGTGGAGGGAGAGGGCCAGATGTTTATTCAGATATATAAGATTTCTGCATGTAATTATCGTCGACTGCGATTAATCAGAAATATCTGGAAGCTGGAGACCGTAGTCATAGTTTGCAAATCAATTTAATGTTTTTGTAGTTTCCACAGTGGGTATTCCTACCTATGAAATAAATACATAGGTAAACAAGAATAAATAAATAAAAAAATAAAGACAATTATGACTTGTTAAAATCTATAGGAGACATTGAGGGCACAATTATTGCAACATCCAATACACCCCCCCCCCCCACTAGAATCCAGCCACTATCCCAGCCTACTAGTATCTCAAGCTTGACTAAACCAGCTGGATGCATGGCCGAACTGAAAGACTCAGGTTAAGCGCCCAGCCAAAGAACATTGCACGTGCTGCAGGGCTCATTTATAATAGATCAAACTCTGATCACCAGTAGATAATACTAGAGCACGTGACCTGGGTACACCCGGGATACGTGCGAGTTCACGTTGCAGCTACATAACTCTTTATTGGCTTTCACACGTTCTGTCTTCTTTCTACCATTAGTTTTCTTCTTTATTTTTCTCTTCCCTTTTCCTCTTTCATTCCTTACACTTCTTCTGGTTCCTTATTCTTTTCTTCCTTCCGTCTTTGTTCTTCCCACCCTTCTGCTTGATCTCTCTCTCTCTCTTTCTTTTCATCTTTTCTTCTTTTCATTCCATTACTGTTTTTTTTTTCTTCTGTCATTCCTCTCTTTCCTCCAGGAGCTTATTTGTCCCACAGTTCTTTCTTTCTCTTCTTTTGATTTCTCAGTTCAGCATTTTTGTTGACTTTCACTGTGTCTTCAATCTGATCAACTCTGATTATTCAACTTTATGGTGGCCAGAGTTCTTACACTGACCACTCACACGCCCCCTTCCTCAACCACTCCTGAAAAGGTTACCCGGAAAGCAAGCTTGTATGAAAAGACATGGAGGTCAAGTCGGAATAGATGATGAAAAAGGATAGATAGACGCTTTTTATGTGGGAGGGGAGGGGGGGGGGAAGAGGGAAGAAAACAAAGAAAAATATCTTTGGAGAGGAAACAGTTTTCTCTTAATGTCGTTTTGCGTACTGGCTCCAGAATTTCAAAACCTGTGTATAAGTAATCGAATTTGAGATGATCCATAGCCGCCCAGATACCCAGACTAACCGGTCAGAACAACTATTGGTGCAACATGTCGCTGAATTAGAAAAACCTGTTTGAGTTACCGCCCTCGTCCTCCTGTCGCTCCGTCAACAAAAGAAACACTTTTGTCCGGCGAGAAAGATTCCCCGAATCAACCAATCACAGATTTGTACTGGCTCTGCCCACCGCCGGCTGGACGTCCGTACACGAAACAATTGAAATTGATAGCCACCATTAGTGACAGCGCTGGGAGATCCACGATACGGGGGAATGATGGGTGGACATTTCTGCAGCACTATTCGATTACTATTTTGTCACCGATATGCACAAGCGTTGTGTAAAAAATAAAGAAAATGTTTCAGCTGACAGTTTCCAAGCGGAACCGAATAGAGAATCCAGCTAGACAGCAACCACAACACAGAATCCTCTCAATGTGCTTCATAAGGCAAATGTCCCTATATAAAAACTTTCTCGGCAAATAATCAAGTGTGCACAGGACCTACTGGAAACGAATTTCAGTGAACAAATACAGTAGCTATATTATTATGCCATCAGAGTGTCAGTGATTGCTTCACTGGTCTGGGCAGGCAACCCGTGACATAGTTCTAATTGTTGGCTGTCTCTGTAAATACACACATTTTGGAGGTCGAGTGGCTAAAGTGCTTGTCTTAAGTGAGAATGATCATGGGTTCGAATCTTACCCTGGTCTCACCTGATTAATGTTTCACTGTGATTTTAAAGCACTCACTGGTCGGTGATATGACTGAGAGTTCAAACCATCTCTGTGATAAATTATGTTGGAAAATGGCATAATCCCACCCCCAAAACTACATTAAAAATTTAAAAAAAAACAACAACAAAGTTTAGCCCAAAATAATTTCTGCGAATCCCTCCAGGGCGTGAGATGGACGACGAATTTATTCAGGGGTGAAGATCAAAAAGAAATCCGCAGGTGGACAGTCACATACTCCAGATATCCACCAGTACATGTCTAACAGCTTTCCATCCAGATAGTATTAAAAACTACACACATTCCTCACTTTTCTCATAGCAAACATCTCTACACGTCATGACACGCTCATGAAGTCACCGCTGCTCCCAATGGGGCGTCACCCCTGGAACATACTGGGAAAACCCTGCGCCCTCCCCAAAAGTTAGTCTTATTTCCCCCCCCCCCCCTCTCCCCCGTGCCCCGATACGGACCTTTGATCGATGGTGAAATGAGTTATCAGGGGAAGACAAGTTGGGAATAATGTAGTTGGAGTGATCTCCCTGAAGTGTTTAGCGAGTCTTTGGTCTCTGGTTGATCGCCCAGCAAGACAACTGGAGTGCTTATCCTTCGGTCTCTCGCGCTGACCGCATCAAGGGTTCTCCATCACTTTCATCAAGGCGACACCTGAACCGAGCACTGCCCACCCCCTCAACTAGCACAGTTCTTTCTGATTCTGATTTCATATTAAATTTCCTTTCCATGGCGCCATGTTAAATTTGAAAAAAAAAATAGGCGTTTATGACATCTCATGCAGGTGCTTAGCCCACACACACACACCCTCCCGACCCACCTCAAGTCTCCGCCTAACCAATATGCTACCTACATCCATTTCTCAGCTCCCTTTAGGTTTGTCACTCTAGAACTTTCTCCAAAGGCCAGGATTGACAAATTCAAAGTGGATGCAAAACTTAGACACAACCTCCTTAAACTCAATGTGGGGCTGAAACATGCTCGTTTGTAGCATTAACAAGTGAGAGGGAGACAGACAGACAGACAGTGAAAAAGTTAGAGAGAGAGCCTGGGTCGGGAAAGAGTCTCTCTGTCCTGCAATTTCAATGTCGGCGAGATGTCTCAGATGCAGGAAGTTCAAATAATAATGTCAAACTCTCTCCCTACAATATTTCAACATGTCTGTGGTGCAGCCCAGGAGGCGTAACCAGAAACATTGGGATAATGGGGATAATTCTTGTAAGTGGAAAGTGGCGGGGGCGTTGATGTTGAAGGGGGGGGGGGCGGGAATGGGGGATCTTGGGAACTTGGAAGTTTGGGGTAAATGTAAAGTATAGAACTGTCACTGGTTAATGCAATATTTCAAATCCAGAACTACATCCCATACTGTTACATTCAACGGTGCTATCGTCACCTGCAGTCTTAAGGCAGAGTCACTCCAACCCCCCCCCCCCACACACCCCAGCCCTCGTCTCCCTCCCATCCCTCCCTCTGCCACCCGGCCACCCTCCTATATCTATGATGTCACATCGCTCAATTCCTACTCCACCAGTAACCCGAGACACAGGATACCGAGATGGTTCAATTCACCAAATTCCGTCCGTCGACTTGCGCGCGTATCATCCACGTCAATAATGCAATAATTCGCACCACACCCCTTCATAACTGAACGAAAAAGACAAGTACCACAGAGCTCTGTGAGTAGTACTCACCGTGTTAATACGCGCGCAAGTTGTGGACATAATAATAGTGAAAGAAGGAATGGTCCATCTGGCCTGGGTATTCCGTGTCTCAGGTGAAACTCCAAGTCTATAAAAAAAAAAGCTGTTGCTAAGGAACCGTAGTATTTTACCCAGTAATCTCCAGATCTCTAGCTGACCAGTGAACACAACTTAGTGTTTTTTCTGTTCGGCTTTGTAATTACATGTAGACTAGGGTCCCTCACAACACTCCTCTAGGCAAACCACACACAAAAAACCGTATCAAGAACTCACGAAACCCACTCTGCCCTCACGCAGCCTCGCACTCTGATGCTGTAACCGTTTCCTCGAGTCCCCTGATCTGTGATTAACTCAGCAGTGGTGAGAATCTGCTGTAAGAAGCTGTTATTTATCCATACATCGGGATTTGCAGAGAGAAAGACCACGCCTACCAAAACAAGAAAAAAACAACAGTGTAAGACCAGGGAAATCTCTCCAGTAATCACACCTGACCAGTAACTGAGCAATTTCTATGACGTAATCCAAACTAAGATGGCTGTGTGTGATCGTCACCAATGTTGTTAGGGGCACGTGGCCTAGTTACAAAGCCAAATAGAGAAAATACTGAGTTGTGTTCACTGTTCAGGAATGGCTTATAATGGAAAATACCACGCTCCCCTAACACAGCAGCCTCTGGTCACAGTGATAGCGCCTGATGTCTTGAAAGCATTTACTTCATTATGGTAATCCTCAGTGTAGGAGAAAAACAAGGGGAAAACATCACATTTTTTCCACACGAATGGAAACTTTTATCAGTTTGAGAACGCCGTTGTGCACTGATGCCAGCAGGATTTATGTGTGAGCTAGTGGCAACTCACAGGGGTCCAGCACACACTGGGGATCTGGAGGGTTGGGGTTCGATTCTTGTGACAATTACGACAGGAAGTGGGGCATTGGTGACTACAGCCACTCGCGGACTGAGATGTTCATTCATACCAAAATTATTTAATCTACTGTAACATTTGAAAACCTGTACAAAGGAATTCTAAACCGAAAAATTCTGAAAATCAGAGCTGTAACCACAACTGGGCCATCTTGCTGATAATCATAAGGAAGTATGGCCCCCAGTGTACTATGAAAGGTTTTCTAACAGCTGATCCTTAAATTCTACAAGATATTAAATTGGGCATAAGAAACATAATGGCGTACGTGGGAATATTTTAAAAGGTCTTGACGTTCGCTATATATATATATTTTTGTTAGACTTTTCTTGATTTTGAGCCACAACTGAGTTGGCTAGGAAAAAGCTTTCCTACATTTTGAGCCGGAAAAATAGACGTATTTTCTTCCAGTAGTATTAAAAAGTTTGACAGGAAATTTCATTCCGCGCCTCGGTTTACACACTGGGGATCCAAATTCAACTTGAAAAATCACAGTCATGTATATTTCTCATGTCAATGGGCCAACTAATAATTATAATAATTCTATAACGCTCCATCCACCCCGACATTACAAAAGCCCTGAGTAATTTACAGACATTCTTCAACTGACATTCAGTTCACAACTGCCAAGAACGTACAAAACTTGGGACAGCAGTCAGTGACAGCCCTGGTTGTAGTCGTTAAGAAATAGAAGTGAGATATAGTTCAACACGTAGCAGTGAAAATACCACTGGCAGTGAAGTTGAAGACAAGAAAATCTGCCAGGTTGATTTCCTGAAACAGCATCCCCTCCCTCCCCTCCCTCCCCATTGTGAGGTATGAGAACCGCTGATTTCTCTGGTGCGACTTGGATCCTTCAGTGCTGGCAACAAGAGTAGTTCTCACAGTGTCACTGCCCACAGACACATTCACAACTCTTCTAGACTCTCCTCATTTTGTTTACCTCCGGGCTTTTCATTTCTGTCTGACGTCACCATGAGATAAATGGTCATATGCATATAAAATTGTCAGTATTTATTATGTGTGACATTATTATTGTTGTTGTTGTTGTTTAATTGTTGTTGGTGGTGATGTTAGTAGTGGTGCACCAGGTGGTCAGACTTGAGCAAATTCTGCCTCTTCCGTTACTCCTGTATTTAAAACCATGACTTGCTCAGTTGAGCTCGCGAACTGCCCCATTATTGATCTAACGTGAATATTTCCATATTATCTGCTCGCTGTCCAAAGATGAAACAAACCTGATGATTTCATTATCCTCCGCGCACAGTAAACAATTTTCCCCCGCACTTAATGACATTAAACAAAACAGGCTTTTTTTCTATAGTTTTTCTCTGTCTCCCAAATTGAGAGCGCTATAACGTGTGGGCACGCTAAACGTGAGCGATTTGGCTTAAAGCAGAAACATGTCCGAGCTCTGACGATTGTAAACATCTACCCTGAGTGACGTGAAGACCGGAAGTTGCCGCGTGGACATGGCAAAATATGATCCATATGCAGGTACAGAGCACGTGATCACGAGAGCTGGACCCCGATGATTTCCTGCCCGCGTGAATGCAGAATTGTGGTCCTTTAACAAAAATATTATAGCAACAACGGATGTTGAAATTTCCCAAACTCACCACCTCACCTCCGCCTCCTCAAACATGCAGCATGAGTTCTGTCTTGACCCTCACTTACTCGAGATCTAGCGACCAGCAGATCGAGTTACACCGCCCACCATGTAACAGACACGTTCCTGCTACAAATCACCACCATTTCGCTAGTATCAAAAGCATACAGATTAGCCAGGAGAATAAAACTGTCACTGTGCAGGGTGATCATCATTTCAGGAAACGTTTTCTTCATGCTGTGTCGTACTCAACACGACTGTGTAGTCATTGTCATTCTGAATTTCAGACACTGAGAATTTGTAGCCGTTTCTTAAACGCCAGAGACACGCCAGTTGGTTGCGGATCCAAAAGACGAGATCTGCATGAGATTTAGTTTTTACCACCATTATTGAAATTTACTTAGTGATGCCCCCCCCCCTCCCCCCACATACACACAATACAAACGTCAATGACGAGAGTACATAGGACTAGTTGCCCTCTTCAAGTTCATGTCTCATGTCTGTCTATATTGATCTAACCCCTAAATCTTTCGCATTATCTCTGATCAGAATCCGCTGCACGCGAGTTCCCGACATGCCAGTTCCATCTGGAAACACTTCCGGCGTCTGGAAAAGTCGATATTTCTCCTTGTATTTTTTTGTCTTTATCTTACGTTTGCTAAGCTCATTTTGCTTTGTGAAATTAGACATGATTAGAATGAAATTGGCTGTTCAACTCGGCGATATTATCTGTATCGACAACTGAATTTATTTTTGTCCTAGCGAAACCTCAGATAAATATCGTCCTGGGAATATTGGCATCATATATAGAAACTTGTACGGCAATCGATTTCCTCATTAAGACAATGATTGTTCAGAAATAAAAAGATTATCGAGTGTCAAAGAACAAGAAACAACGCGGTTTGAGTGGACGAGGTCTGAATGACATGGCAGTTTGCATGACCACATTAGAGTCAGGACGTTGGACAGTCTGGCCTTGAATTCTCTATCTAATCTGTGCAACATTCGTGATAGTATGGTTCCTTTGCAAATCCATCCACCCATCATCCATCTATCCATCTATTAATCCACCCATCCATTAATCCACCATCCATTAATCCATCCAACCATCCATCCATCCATCCATCCACCCACCCACCCACCCACCCATCCATCCATCCACCCACCCATCCATCCATCCATCCATTCATTCGTCCATCCACCCATTCATCAATTCATCCATCCATCCATTCATTCGTCCATCCATCCATCCATCCATCCACCCTGTCTGTCCGCCCGTCAGTCCGGGACAGAAATGGCAGCTTCCATCACACAAGACTTCACAAGAAATCTTCAACTACTCAGGAATTTTTTTATTTGCCAAATCTTACAAAATAATGATAAAAACAATAATTACAATAATAACAGAAAATGAAGAAGAGGAAAAAGGAGAACAAGAAATAGAAGAAATAAAATCTTTTGTCCTTTTAGTTGTTTTTGTGACACAATCTCACGACAAAACTAGTAACCCTCGCTCAGGTGCAAAGCTCAGTGTGTGGACTAGGTTCTGTATTTGACAAAGACCACAGTTAGACATCTAACTACAGTCACCCATCTTTCTGCCCCCTTCTCGCTCCCCCACAAACCTTGCTCCTCGGGGGGGGGGGGGGGGAGGCTATTCTCATTCTCCTCAACTTAACACATTCATCTATTGTCACTTCCAAACACTGACACGCTCCCCTCTCACCCCCCTCCCATCAACCCCCAACCCACCCCCCCCCCTTCTTGTGGGACACAGGAAGACATTAAACTTGCCCGAGGTTTCCCCCATGTGACCAAAGCGCTCGTCTCGATTGGCTGATTTCACAGATGGGCTTTTGTTTTAGTTTGGAAGGCTCATTCGCTTTCCCGCACGGCACCAGATGGACCGACCTCTGGAGGTTTAAAACAGGGAACTTTGCTTGAAGTTTTAACTCCATCCATTCCCAGATCTGCTTCAACGTTACTTTGGATCTTCAGGCTAAGCGCGCGCACGAGACTTTCTGTCGAGTTGTAGTCGTGTCTTGCCTAAACAGTTTCATGTACACAGTGTGTCCGTGTCTCACATGTGTGGACATCTCCATTGGTTCTTTAGATAAGGCTTCATTTTTTACTTTTCATTCTTCATTATTCATTCTTCACGAAGGAAACGAAAATGGCAATATAGCAAAAGAGAGGGACCTTTAGATAGAGATTCATTCTTCACTCTTCACTCTTCATCGATGAGTAAGTGAATAGCCCTCCTGACAACAAGAATGAACTTGCTCATTTCTAGTGTGGAATGAAGAGAGGTGGGGGCGTTGCTCCTTTCATTTCAAACACATTTTTTGTCACAAAGTGAAAATCTAAGTTCAAAATCGAATTTCTCATTAAATTCTGGTATGGTTTGATACTAATTATTACTTTTTAAAGTTTAAACACCATGTATACATGTGTTGGGAAAACCCCACCAATCAAGAAAATGAAGAGTGAAGAGTGAAGAGTGAAAAGTGAATCATCAGTGTAAACGATCAAGAAAATGAAAAGTGAAGAGTGAAAAGTGAATCATCAGTGTAAACGATCAAGAAAATGAAGAGTGAAGAGTGAAAAGTGAATCATCAGTGTAAACGATCAAGAAAATGAAGAGTGAAGAGTGAAAAGTGAATCATCAATGTAAACGATCAAGAAAATGAAGAGTGAAGAGTGAAAAGTGAATCATCAGTGTAAACGATCAAGAAAATGAAAAGTGAAAAGTGAAAAGTGAATCATCAGTGTAAACGATCAAGAAAATGAAAAGTGAAAAGTGAAAAGTGAATCATCAATGTAAACGATCAAGAAAATGAAAAGTGAAAAGTGAAAAGTGAATCATCAATGTAAACGATCAAGAAAATGAAAAGTGAAGAGTGAAAAGTGAATCATCAGTGTAAACGATCAAGAAAATGAAGAGTGAAGAGTGAAAAGTGAATCATCAGTGTAAACGATCAAGAAAATGAAGAGTGAAGAGTGAAAAGTGAATCATCAGTGTAAACGATCAAGAAAATGAAAAGTGAAAAGTGAAAAGTGAATCATCAGTGTAAACGATCAAGAAAATGAAGAGTGAAAAGTGAAAAGTGAATCATCAGTGTAAACGATCAAGAAAATGAAGAGTGAAAAGTGAAAAGTGAAAAGTGAATCATCAGTGTAAACGATCAAGAAAATGAAGAGTGAAAAGTGAAAAGTGAAAAGTGAATCATCAGTGTAAACGATCAAGAAAATGAAGAGTGAAAAGTGAAAAGTGAAAAGTGAATCATCAGTGTAAACGATCAAGAAAATGAAGAGTGAAGAGTGAAAAGTGAAAAGTGAATCATCAGTGTAAACGATCAAGAAAATGAAGAGTGAAGCGTGAAAAGTGAAAAGTGAATCATCAGTGTAAACGATCAAGAAAATGAAGAGTGAAAAGTGAAAAGTGAAAAATGAAGCCCTATCCAAAGGCGGCCTAAGAGAGACAACCTAGCACAGAAATGAAGACAACTGTACAAACAGTTTGAAATCTGATTGGTCAAAACATTTCCCGGCTCAACTGGAATAATTATTTCCCTTTTGTTTTCATGATCCGATGTAGCGACATGAGTGATTGCCCATGGCAGGAGGACCAGGTGTTTTCTGGTTCAATGACAGTTTCATATACACATTTATCCCTAGCATTTATCACGTCTTTTTATTTATACTGTCAATGTCTCTGTCTCTCCCTATATTATGTCCATCTGTCTATCACTCCAGCTAATCATCTACCCTGCCATACATGTGCCTCTACCACTCACCCAAATATCCATCCCGTCCATCAGCCAACCGATATCTTTCTGTCTACAAATATCGCTACTATCCTGTTGTGTAGTTTGTGTTTCAATTATCTCACCATCTGACTGAAGTTCATGGGGTGGATCGATTATCTCACTTCTTTTCTGCCCTCTTCAACCCCCCCCCCCCCCAACCCCTACAGAAACAAGACAATGTCGCCAAAAATACGCTAATGTCGCAAGACGTCACAGGGTCAAGTCCTCGTTGTAGTGAGGTTTGGCCATCTCTGAGTGGCCGCTCGGGAACACGTGATCTATTTCCTGGGAATGATCATTGTTTGGGAGGAAAGGGGGGGGGGGTCACTGGAGGAAATGTCTTGCCTAAACACAAATATCTACCGGATCTACTAGAGAAGTGTTTTGTAGAAAGTATGTCAGATCTAAAGACAGGAACGAGTTGCAACAACGTACTTGGAGAACTCGCCTGCACAAAACCTCGAGCAGATGCGGGTGTTACAGAAATTCCTCTAAGATATTGTAGTTTGAGATGGAGGAATACAGTTGTGAATAGAGTGATACTCGTAGCATGCTCAACTAGGACAAGTTTTGAACCTGTTTCATTGTCTAACATTCCGACCTTTGCATGTCCCGCTGTTTGTTCAAAAAAAAAGTGTTTCATCATCCCGTATTTAATGGGTTTCAAGAACGTGCAAGATCCTCGTGCATGGGGTGACCAGTTCGAAATAAACATATAAGTTCCAATGTTTGACATTTATTCTGAAATTTTGTGTGTGTGTGTGTGTGTGTTTTGGGGGGGGGGCGGGGTGGAGGGTGATGCCATTTGGTCAAACTGTTGTCGGTATCGAGTAGATAGTACATCATTTCCATAACTTTGTGATGTGTCAAGTTCATATTTTTGAAATTTTTGTCAGTTTAGCTATTCTACACTGCTAGAGCCTGGTCGGTTTCGATCCTGAAGTTTTGGTCAACGCCTTGAAGTGGTTTCTGAGCCACGACTTTCTGAATTTCTCGGCTGTTCTTTTTATTTTTTACGTTCCCTCCTGCCAGTAGAAGACAAAAGAGTGAGTGCAGGACGTTAGACACGCTGAGTACAAGGAGTATGAGAGCACAAGAATGTAGTTATTAAATAGGCATGGAATTCTGCGTGTCGCCTACCTAATCATGGTCTAATCACAAACAGCTGCCAGGACGGCAGGTCTCATGGGCGTCATTTCACATCGATCTCTGGCGCGTGTCCGCATGTACGCACGATCTGGATCTGTTGGCGCGGACCATTCTGCAGGATAGGCGGCCGTGCTGCACAATTTAGACACTGTCAACAACTGCAGAAAACCTGTCATTGTCTACAAATGCTCAACTTATTTGTCGGCAGTTTCAGTTTTTTGCACCTCTTTTTATGTGCCGTCTCTTAAGCCTAGGCAAGTACCAGCCGATTTCGATCAATCGAGGAATTGGATGGTGACGTCACCACATTGAATGTCTGTGAGACCTCACGCACAAGCAAACTTGTTGAATCTGACTAAAACTTCGTGTCCTGACCTCACTCCCCAACTACTCGGCCTATCAACCTTGGTTAATGCACCTTTAGGCTAATTCGGTCTCATCGAATACGTGAAATGGAAGCGCCTTGACTGAAAATCTTATATTTCTGCAATCTGCACACATGACTTGCGCTGTTTTTATCTCCCAGTATAAACCATGACATTTGCCCCGAGTCAATCTATATAATTAGTTGTCAGTGACGAGTTTTGACCTGGTGAGACCACAGAATGAATAAGTCTGTGGGTGAGACTGCTATCTCTAGAATTAGGACACTCGTACCTTTTAGTTTTTCTACATAGAACTTTTTCTAATTTTTTCCCCCACATTTAAACTAAAGTCCAAACTTTACTGCGACCCGACAGGTTTTTCTGTGTTTAAAAAAAAAATAGTTTGTCAACATCTGAGCCATGACATGAAATTTTGTTTACAAGCGAATATTCCAGTAGTTGTCAATGTCTCTCAGGAGGACAGCACCGGCCGAGCTACAGCTACTCCTGGGAAGGACCAAGAACTGTTGGTGGTTTTTTTTATGTCACTATATCATTTTTAAGCTGGTTACGCAGAGAGAATGAGCGAGGGAGAGAGAGAATGAGCGAGGGAGAGAGAGAAAAAGAGGGAGAGAGAGGAAGTGGGAGAGAGAGAAACAGAGAGAGAGAGAGAAAGAGAGATAGAAGGAGATGAGACACACAGAGAGAGGTGAGGGAGAGTGGGTGAGAGAGAGAGAAAGAGAGAGAGAGATGTAAGACAGAGAGAGGGGGGAGGGAGGGAAAGAAAAAGAGAGAGAGACAGGGGGAGATAAGACAGAGAAAGAGAGAGGGGGGGGGGGAGCAAGAGAGACAGATAATTTACAATCTTCAGTACGGGGAAAAGGAACTTCGGTTAGTTCTCCTCACAACCGTCTCCCGCTCCCCGCACCCACCCTCCACCCCGCCCCCCTCCAGCACTATAATCAGTTCACCATGGCTGAAACACCTGAAGGAAAAGAGCACTGAAACATTTGTCAAGTCACACACAATGTAGGTTACACACAGAGTTTCTCGTGAACCACAGCTGCAGCAATCAGCTGCAATTTCCCTCCTCAAAGACAGCGAGTTGCCAATGCCTTGTGAGATTGTGCTGTGATGTCACTGGATCAACTCTCTGTACACAATGCCAGTTTGTACATTCAACACGCCGTGATGTCAGTCGGAATATCAGGGTGTTTTTTTGTTTGTTTCAAATAAATATTTCATTGTGTCGGAGATTGGCTCTTTACCTAACTTTAGTTCTCAAATCTCTCCCGCAATTTCTCTTTTATTTGTTTCATTTTTTTTTCAGCGTGCTGTTTGCCCATGACACTTGTATCATCAAGGTAATTATGATTGTTGCCAGAATTGTTCTGGTATTGACAAAACTCTTGAGAAACACAAAACTTCAGCACACAGACAACAACAAAAAAAAAACAACAAAAAAAGCAATTCTAGCACATGAAAAACCGCACCGAGTCGTGAACACTCAGATGTGTGTGAGCATCACTTGTAGGACGTCACGTGGTATTGAATGTTGTAGGTTGATGTAGACGGTTGCCTGGCCTAGTTGCTGGCTTTGACAGGAATTTTAATGTCTATTTGCTCTTTACCACCACTGACTGCACGTGAGTGCTCGGGTGTGTGTGTGTGTGTGTACGCACGTGGGCTTCGTATGTCGGGAGATGTAAAACATTTAATAAGATGTAAACATGGAACGAGAGGGAGGAAAATACCAGAGTATAGGCGTGTGTGTGTGTGTATCGAGTGGGGGGAGGGGGAGACAAAGACAGAGAGAGACACACAGATAAAGAGAGAGAGAGAGAGAGAGAGAGAAAGAGAGAGCAACAGAGACATAAACAGAGAGAAACACACACACACAGAAAAACAGACCAGAGAAAGAGACAGTGGGTGGGGGTAGAAGGGAGGGAGAGAGAGAAAGCTAGCAGGGGAGACAAGCTGACAATTGTGGAGAAAGATGACAGGTCCATTCTGTAAACATCACAGATATTACACATCAGCATTACAATTTTCTTTAGCTTTCCTAGAGTTTACACACAATCCTCCCCTTCCTACTCCCCTTTTCCTCGTCATAGTTGCGTCACTCCAAACGTCTCTGCAAAAAAGTAATGTAAATGTAACCATGTTCCGTTTCCTCATTCCATTTTGATCATGGCATTCTCAAAACTTTCCTCTGTTTGAAAATCATGATCCCCCCCTCTCTCTCTCTCTCTCTCTCTCTCTCTCTCTCTCTCTCTCTCTCTCTCTCTTCTCTCTCTCTCTCTCTCTCACGCACGCACGCACGCACGCACGCACGCACGCACGCACGCTCGCTCGCTCGCTCACTCACTCACTCACTCACTCACTCACTCACTCACTCACTCACTCACTCTCTCTGGTAAGAGAAATAAAAGTGTTGTGCCATTTCTCCGCCTGTCACCCCTCGCCATCTCATAATGTCTAAGTAACATGTACAATGTTCTGCTCGTGCTTCTCTCATTGACTGTGGACGACGTCGAGGCTCACGAGAACTATGATCTGTGTGTCAAGTAAAACCAGGTCAAATGCTCATTTTCTATCATTTCTGTAATCTCCCTTGTCCTCGGTTGTCGACCTTTCTCAACAATTTTCTTCATTTCACTGACAATTTGAGCCGCCGTCATTGCATGAACTTACCCGAGGTTTTCCAGATCTACAGTGAGTCTAAACTCTTGACACCAGTGGTCTAATGGCTGAATAAAATAAATGATTTATGCTAAAAAAAGGATTGGCCGATTATTCGCGAAACTGTCTAAAGTGGGCGGGAGCGCTGTGAGACCTGAGAAGCAGAACACAGTCATCGCCCCCTGAATTCTTCCATTTTGAAAGCACGAACAGTTCCAGAAACTCAGATTGGTGGCGCACTGAGCTGAGACATAAGTGTTCTGCGTCTATGTTGACTCAGTGCGTGACATCCCTCGGTTCACCAGCTGCCGCTAACCAGTTTGGACGCGCCTGAATTAGTCAGGTAGATCTGTGTTTTGCTCTGGCCATTGAGTCAAGTTCCGTGTAATTCCATAGCCACCGCTCACACCACCACAGCCACCACTCACACCACAACCGTGACAAAACAGTGTTGTCTCCGTGCACCACCAGTCTTCAGTGAGATCGACGGCACATCTGCCTATGAAGACAATGTCTCGAAAGTAAAGAAAAATGAAAAACTGTTGACTGGTTCAAACACAGCGCCGTCCGGGCTGAAGTCGACGACCATCGCTTTCTGTCTGTGACTTGAACTCGTGTGGACTTCAGGGAATAAACATTTCCCCTACTCTGGACCCGCCGTTTCTCAAGGCGCTCAAATGAGTCAATACGTCCGCTCTTGACGCTTTCGTTACGGTAAACAATGCAACAATCCAGCCTGGTAAATCCCAACAGAACGGGACTGTACTCTGTCCGAATTGCGAAGGGCGAAGGGTTATGCAGAGGTCAGATGAATATTAATGAAGACTGGTCTATTAATGTGGGACTGATGTATTAATGAGCTGTTCCCTGGTGATTCTGTCTTTCATCAAGCGTGGATTAAAATTTGATTCAGATTTTGTTCGCTACGTTCTCCAGAAATTCAATCTTAATTAAGGAATGTTTTTGTTCTCACTGATGCCGGCAGGACAGGCTCTCCACGGCTTCCTCGACATCTTGCAATGCCAGCTAACGTGATTCAGGTCAACTCGTGAAGCTGCTGTCTCTCGACAATTTTAAGTTCTTGCCTTCTTCGACTTTGCCATTGTTTCGTCTCCCGGTTGGGACAGACCAAAAGTAAATGTCACTATAAGGACCCATCCCACGATACTTAGACAGCCGGACGCAGAACACGACAGAATGACCAATATGCAGGTCGTCGTAAGCAAAATTGCTCTTTAAATTTTGAAAGAAAAAGAAAGACTTTCTGGTTCAAGAAGTAAACAAAGTGGCTTTTTTGCAAGACTTTGAAGTGAAGAAACTTTCTTTTTGGCAGACTTTCTTGTTGAGCAATC
>OZ007569.1:1051004-1061004 GCA_963931925.1 Onchidella celtica
GTCCATCCATCCTTCCGTCTGTTGCCAGACTGCTTGTCTATTCCTCTGTCTGTCCGCCCAATGTAGCTACACATAGAAAAGTGCATTTGACCAAGGTTAAGCCTGGACTACCACACACCACTGAACCCTCTTCAATCAGACAATAGCTCGAGTGTCTGACACAGGACTGACCGCAAGAATTACTGGTCAGTCATTTCCTGTGGGTGGTCACGTTTAATTCTATTTTTACTGCGTTGGCTAATCCAGTCAGTGTGGGAGCTGGGATCATCTCCATTACTCTACCTGTATCCACTGTTAAGTATTATACACTTTCGTTATCCATTGCGATGTACTGTACACCGTCGTTATCCAAGGCATAGCCTATGTCCTTCTTTAGCTGTCCACATCCTATTTTATTTACTGTACGTTTTCGCTATCAAATAGCTGTATCATCTACACTTCAGTTATCCATTGCTGTGCCCCGTGTGTTGTCGTTATCTGTTGCCATGTACTGTATACTGTTGTTATCCTTTGTGTACTGTACACTTGCCGCTGTCGATTTCTTTGTACTGTAAAATTACCGTTATACATCTATATGTACTGTACACTTGCCGTTATCCATTGCCATATACAGTACAATTGCCGTGTTACATCTACATGTACTTTACACTTGCACTTATCCAATACTATGTACTGTATACTTACCAAAACAGCCAGGTCACTTTGGTCTACATAATGACAAAAATGAGACGTGCACGTGCACACAATATAACTGAGAGGGCAAGGATGTTGTTAACACAAATGTGATTGGATATGCCTCTCACGTGCACCCATTCACTCAACCTCACCGTGACCGTATTGTACATCTATTATGTCACAGTGTTTACTCAGAGCCAAGTCAACTGTCCATTTCCATTCCCTGGGTCCAAAAGCCACCGACAACTTCATCATGAAACATTTGAACACACGAGTTATTATTTCTTAATACCAACAGTCTCTCTTTCCCAACCCGGCACAGCGAGCAATATACCCCGGGTGGTGCAGGCAGTGTCTGGATTTAAGATAATAACAAAAAGACAACAAGAACATGGCCACAATACAGAACTGTGTGTGCCTGAGTTCATCTACTCGACAGAGAATGTCTTTGTTCAGAACAACATGAATCCTATTTGTCAATTATCTTGCACTATTTAACCTTCCTCAGAAATCAAGATCAACCGATCAAAAAAAAAAAAAAAAAAGTGATTATGACTCAAGATAAAATTGAAATGTGTCTTCGGGAAAGTAAATTCTTGGAAATTGACATACGCACGTTACAACAAAGAAAATGCATCATATTCTCAAACCCGGACTACCGGGGGTATCATAAGGCCCGCCTAGGACATACACGCATCCCTGGACAGTTGTCTATTTTGTATGTTTTCAAGCCATTTTGTGACTTACAGACGTTCAGAACGTTCATTTCACCATGTGCTCATCTCTCCATTTTTCTCATTCATTTCATGCACCTCTGAAATAAAAGCACGGGTATCGAGCCAATTCATGTAGTATGTGTAGTATTTATAAACAATGCGCATTGTGTGACACGTTATGTTTATCGTAATCGGCAGCCATTAAATAGATTATGCCCACATACAGTGGAAATGATTGGAGATTCCGTTGTCAGTGGCGTATACAGCCATGACACTGAAAAGTCAGAGATGTCACCACGTGAAGTCATCTGTCAGAGTCTGGTGTGTGCTAGAATGTCTAGAGTTCCAGACCACAGGTTGTAATTTGCCTTGAGCTGTTGGGTTGTAATCTAATGTACATCAGCAGACCTATTCAAATGAAATAATAGACTTGTGTTTAGAGTCTTGAAATGTTATGTGAGACCTGGGGCCTCTGGCAGTTTATTGTAAAATGCCACGTGTAATTAACTGTCAATGCCAGGTCGGGTGGGGAGGGGGGAGGGGGGAAGGGGGGGGGGGAGTGTAGGCAAGTAGACACAAAGGCAGGCGATGAGGATCACTCAAGAAAATACATGATGGATAGACAGCATTATGGATGGATAGACGTTTAGACCATTTGAGGTTTGGGGTCAGTGATTGGACTGATGTAGACACATGTAGGAAGGTAAACGGGTGGTAAAATGGCAGGTTTTGTTTACAGAGACACGGGTAAGTAGGTAGGCAGACAGGTAGGCACTTTCATGGGTAGGATGGCAGACATGCGCACAGACAAGTAAGATTATAGCTAGTATTAGATACGAAACTGGGTGAGTAGTATAGTTATACTAATGCAGTACTAAAAACGTTCCTTGTGTAACAACTAGAGCTGTGTGTAATTTTGTGTGTGTAGATTTATTGAGTGTTACCTGTGTCATTATACAACTCTGCCCTCGTTGCAGCAGCTTAAGTAGAGAATAATTGGGATTTATGGGAAAGATTGACAGCTTTAGTAAATGTTTTATGTTTCTGGAATCTTTTTTTTTTTTTATCTGAGTGAGAACTGTGAGCCAGGAATAGTCAACGGTCACGCCACAATGATGTTCTTTTATTATTGTTGTCGTTGTTTCCCTCAATTTCATTTGTTCCCAGACGAGTTAATGCTATGACTTTGAAGTCAGGACCAACAAGACCGCCGGGCAGTCCCCGACACGCAAGGTCTTTCCCCTGGGTGCGGCCCGGACAACCGAGCCACTCCCACACACACCCGGGGTGTCAGAAAAGACATCATTAATTATTGATGGCTCTCCTGAACCGGAACCCGAATCAGAGTTATGAATTGGTCGATTGATCACTCGTTAGTTCAGTAGCTGAGACACGGGGACACGAGGTCACATTGCGCTGTGACCTGGGTATGTGAGGAAAGAGAAATCTGAACACTGCTGTCCAAAACGAGTGTCTACTTTTAACAAATCCGCACGTGCACCCGGGGTCAACAATCACTTGTCCTACTGTGCGCTGTCCTCAAACACACTTAATGTGTACAAAACCGCAGACCTAGACATCACGTCCGTACGTTCATCAAACCTTCGCCACAGTTGAGACACGGACTGCAGTTCTAGACGATGGCAAAGCCACAGATGTCTATAACTACACACTCCATGACTGCATCTTTTTATTATACCTAGGGGTGGTTGTTGTTGTCGTTGTTGTTGCTGCATTCATTTCAGATCCGACTAATTCCCCAGTCCTATCCTACATCCCCCCCCCCAGTCCTATCCTCCCCCCCCCCCCCAGTCCTATCCTCCCCCCTCCCCCCCCCCCCCAGTCCTATCCTACATCCACCTGTAACTTTTTCCCTTCTATGAACTCGACACCAGATCTCTTTTGAAATTTGATTTCCAAATCCAAGGTCAAACAATTGGGGGGAAAAACAGAAAAAAACCACTAGGGTCAAGTGTACTGTTAATCCCCGGTGACCTTGGCCGGTCACTAGCCGAATCAGCAAGCGGTGCAGGGTTAACTGCCCAGAGACACTCTCCCAACAGCCACCAACAGGTTCTCTAACTAAGCAGGGATCATTTAACTGGGCATCTCCCAGGACGTAAGAAACCTCATCTATTACCACCCTTGGGACACATTCTCCTGACCAGTCATCAGTCACCTCCGCACTGCGCATGCTCAATAATGGCTTAACAGAAACGTCTTGTTGTAATGCTGGTGATTACTCCTGTTAAGTAGCGGGGGGGGGGGGGGCTTCTGGACAAAAAAACGCCTTATAGTTATGGGGAAGTCTTTCGTTTTGTGTACATGTATGGGTGTGGAAATTGCCGATTTGAAAACCTGGGGTCAAGATTGCATTACGGCAACTGATAGTTGGTGACAGTATATTCGTTTTGTGAAAACCTCCCACCCCCCACCTCCCCTGGTTTGTCTGATCTATTTCTGATGTGTTCATGCTGATGTGTTCGTCTCGCGCTGTCTCAGACTTTGAAAGAAACAAAATGACGTGTTGTGTCTTTTCTGTAATCAATTTTGTGGTCAATGTCCAAAAGTTTCACCATGTGGCCAGAGGGTGTTCCAGGCGTGGGTGGGTGGGAGGGGGGGGGGTAGGAGGGGGATAATAATGCGACCAGTAGAAAGTTTAATGTGGCCGGCTGGCCAAACATATGGGATGATTTGTGTCGAGTTCTGTACGCTGTGTGGAGTAGAAAGCTGAAATGTCGCAAAACTAGAACAACATATGACATAAATTATTGTTCTTGCAATGTCATCCAGTAGCCAGAAAGGAAATCAGACAATAAATTCTTTTTAAAAAAATCGTATTTATAAAATGACAAGTACAAGAAACTCCTTTGGTTTCCCATACACTGGACAACTATTGAACGGATCTATCTCAGATTTGGACAGGAAGAAATGAAATAATTATAGTAGTGGAGGAAATAGGTTAGATCATAGCGTAGAATGTAGCGACATCGAGGAATTCGCAAAATGCGCAAATAATTGAACTCAGCTCGCAAGTGGATGTAGGTCACAGGTCACGCAGCGGTGGAGAACATGACGTGCGTGTTTTTACATTCTACTCGGCTTTACATTCCTAAACCATCGAACTCTCATTCGTGAGAACGGGTCTCATACTGATACTTTACATAATATTAATACAGCATAATGTGGCTATCAAGTAGTATGAAGCAACCAGTAAGTCTAAGACCACCACGCCTCAGATGATAGACTGATGTACTTTGGTGTAGAACCAAGCAAGGAATCACCATAAACAACCGAATTAGGCTTTTTAAAAGTTTAAATTATCATAAAAACGCCAAACGATGGATTTTGCGCGGTTCATTATGTGGGCGTAATTACACTACTGTGGCCTCTACTTTAGACCATGTGGTTGTGTTCTTTGTTTGTCACGCACGTTGAGATCAGTAGACTCGGAAACTTCTTGAGACACCCACAGTCAGATTGTCGCTTGGCGAAATTGTTGGGCCTAGATTGTGGAACAACACCAGCGTTGACACCAGGAAAAGTGAAAACATCGTCACATTTAAAAATAGGCTCAAAACTGAATTGTTTAGGATTGTTTTCATTGAAACTGAATGATGTCCCTCAGAGGTTTGAGGATGAGAGTAGATCAATTGTTTGTTAATGTGTGTGAATGGGAGCATAATGAATTCATTTCATGTTAATCCTGTTTTTAATTTTAGTTCAGCGCCTCAGAGCATAGAATTTTGTGTGTGGACTTGGAGCTCTATACGAGTTAATTATTACATTTCATATTACATATTTTCTTTAGGGGGGAGGGGGGGCAGGGGCAGATCTCCCAGAAGGAAAAAATTGAAGGTAGGCCTTGAGTGAACTGTTCCAGCTCATGATGCCACAAATTTATTTATCTCCTGGTCTGTGAAATGTGAATACTTTACAGAGCAACCACTTCTCACTGAAATCGTAAACACGCTGAGGAAAGTGTGAAGTTGTGAGCCCGGGTGTGGGGCGGGACAGCCCGGGGGGGGGGGGGTAGAGCGGTAGACAAGTCTGTGTGTATGAATAACCCATGAATTGTTGTCGCTTGACAATACACAGAACACAATTAGGCAGTCTTATCTTTTGTCATCGATACAAGTTGGAACTGTTGGGTTTTCTAGAGGAGAAAAGAAGAAAAGACATGTAACCCCCCTGCCCCACCCAAGTTTCCCCATCAATGACGCCATCGTCAGTTTATCCGCGTGGAACGTCCTGTAAAAACAATGCAATTTATAAATACGTCACATCTGGAATCGTGATACTCGGATCTGGGTAACTCAGGAACGGTGGGCCTTTGTTGTTGGAAGTCTGAGCTTAGGGAGACACTACACGATCCTGATGGGCGGTCACACACGACACTGAGGTTCAAGAGGACCTTGGAACAGCCACTGACCGATTTTTAACGTCCATAACAAGTCCAGCCGTCGGTTAAACTTTGCTCATCGTACAGGGGCGAAAATGGTGGTTGGAAGATTCAGCGTGAAATGTTAATAATATGTGTGTGTCTGTATGTGTGACTCTGTGTGTGTGTATCGTATCTGTGTGTATGTTTGTGTTTGTCTGCCTGTGTGTTTCAGCCTGTCTCCTACATTCTATCAACTACATGATTAAATTAAAAGCTGTCTGTTTATTATTTTCTTGAGTTCAAATTTGAAAAACAAAAAGGTAGCAAACTGGTCATTTCTATTGCATGAATGTTGGCCATTGTGCCAGGTGTAGTACTGCTGCCGCTGTGCCAGGTGTAGTACTGCTGCCGCTGTGCCAGGTGTAGTACTGCATTGAGAACTGCGTCATTCCTAAGCCCGTCTGAGTACTGGAATAAATTCATACAGTCAGAGATCCAAATTCAGCTCAGTCGGGACACTGCAAATGTTGGTGACGCCGCCGGAAAAAATGTCTTCAGCTCGAAATGTCCATGACAAAACTAGGATAAATAATTATTGTAGAGCTATGTTTCTTCTTTGTCATGTCCAGGCTTGTGGCAGGAACTTGTCCATGTGCTCGCTGCTTTTTAAACTGAAATTTCTGGTTGTTTTCAACTTGGATTGGCATCTTGGGTGGTTGGTGTTGGAATGATAGAGATGATGGGGTGGGTGGGGGAGGGGGACGCTGAGAGGAGAGAAGTTTGTACAGGATGGATCTCCAGTTTGCAGTCAGTCAGATATTTTGAACACTACGCAATTTCCTGGCCCCGAGCCAGTTGCTAAAATATAAAATCTCATCATTTAGCATCTACGGATCTGGTCCCCAATGATCGAAATGTTGGGCGCACAAAAAGTAAATAATTGTCAAGTAGTGAAAGAGAGGACGGGGGTGGGGGGGGGGGGAGGCAGACAGACAGGGAGAAAGACAGAGATGACAGACAGACAGACAGGCAGACAGAAACAGGCGACAGAGAGAGATATGTTAAAAAAAAATTATGGTATGATGAATCCTATTATCTGTGTCTCCAACACTATCGAAATAGAAACGTTCAGAAAGTCCTGTAACAAATTGAAGAGAAGCGAACAGTTGATACATACTTTAGCTGACCACGGCTGTTTGGTAATGATGTCATGATTGGCACAATGAAAGCAGAAACAAGGGAGCTAATGAAAGGAAAGGGGCGACAAAAACTAGAGATTTTGGAAGACACAAATTGAAATTCAGTGGAAAATGCCAAAGTTATTTATTTATTTTCCCAGCTGAAGTGAAAAGGCTTGCAGACAATTTCCTGTTCCAGGACCGGGCACCGTGCTTTTAAGCTTTGCATAATTTAACTGTTTAGGATGGGCGAGAGAAAGGAAAGCTATGTTAAATCTTAATTCTGTTTTTCTTTTTTTTCTACTGCCAACTTTTGTCGCTTCTGGGGCCAAGAAATGGTTTCAAGAGATTGAAAAACTGTTTTATTTCCGGTCCCTCGCAAGATAAGAATTGTCTCCCCGTGTCTGATCTTTGGAGGGGGCGAGGGGAGAGACAACTCCGCCATCTTGTCGTTATTTCCCTTCTTTGATTTGTTTGGTGGACAATTATTTCTCCCGAGGAGCGGCAGTGACGTGGTAGACTGTGCTATATGTTAGTGGATGTGTATGTCAGTGAGTGAATCAGTGATGGTGCTGGCGTGTTTCTCAGTTTGTCAATGAATGTTCTAGAAAAGAGATTCTACTGACATGCAGTTTTGCTCGGCTTTTTAACAGCGAATGAAATAGTCGGCATGAAGACCAACATATTTATTAATTGAGTATTGAATCATTTTTCTATTTAGATATACGAGTCGCCCGGGAAGATAAATCATCTTGTAAAGTTTCCTTGTACCAAGCCCAAATGCATATGTAGATGTAGGTGACATTAACAACGACCTTTGTTAAAGATGTAAAGACTAATAGAATTAACTGTCACACCAAAATTTCTCATACACAGATGTGATAAAGTTGACTGTCAGCCAGCAATGTGTAAAGAGTCACGTAGAACGCAGTTTCAGGTCACACTTTTCGATTCTACTCGACGAAAATGCGTGTCTAGTTTTTCGGTTAAAAAAAAAAAAGGTTTAAAAAAATAGTGCGTAAATAATAGTTAAGACTGAAACTTGTCCCCATCACAGGTGTGCAGGTAACTTATCATTAAACATTGAAGCAGCACACCAAGTTTCAGCATTTTTGACAGTGTTGTCACCAAGTCTCAGATGCTTACGGTACATGCTTACTCTCTAGCTACATTAAAATAAGATTGACTGCAGAAATTGCCAGAGCTGTCAAATAGCTGTAGGATGTCGTGGACAATGTTTGTGAATGCTGTAAACTACACACGCCCTGTAGAAATCCACAAGTTACAAAATAAGCCAAATTTCCCAGCTAAACAGCAGAAATAAAAACTGCCCTGAAAAGCTGTAAATTTGTATTGTTTTCCTCTCTGATTGGTTGAAAACCTGGGGGTTACAGGAATATTGATCTCTATGAAGTCATGAGGCGTTATGGGAATAAATGTCGCCAGTTACTGAACCTTATAATGTGGATGCTGTGCGGGACAGGGCGGGGGAGGAGAAAGAATCAGAAAAACAATAAATTTTCAATAATTCTGTAGAGTTCTGGAGTGCAGCCAACCCACAGACTTGGGGTATGCAAGTTGCTATCAAAATCGCTGGTACGCACACGGAGAACGCCAGCACAAAGGATATTGTTCCGTGTGTGCGCGTGGGTTGTCCCAGTTATAATTACACCAGAGCAAAGACCGATAATTCAGCTCTGCACCCACCACAATTGTCTCCCTTTTAGCTATCATTATTCACCAAAAAGACAGACACCGGATAGCGGAAAGTCCTGACGGTGCGATCACTCTCATTTTTACAGCCAATATTCTTGTTTTGGTCGACGGTTTATTAAACTCTGGCACCGAACCGGGTTGCCAGGCTGCAATTTGGATTTTTACGGCGTGAAGATTGGGGTAATGAGCCGCTGGTGGCAGACGCTTATCAGGCATGTGCACGCCCGGCGCCGCTGCCGTCCACAGTGCCTGGAAAAACATGCTTAGGCTCAAACGTAGGCTTTGTCCTAACTAATGAGATGACGAAGAAACGTATGAATTTCAGAGCAAGATCTTTCACGAGTCCATCTCCTTCACTGTCTATTACAAGATTCATTACCCAAGCTTTACGACGTGTGTGGACAAGAGTTTTGGAGCTGACGTGACGTCAAGAGCACAAATTGTCGAGCTGAAGTTTGTCCAAAACCTCAGACACCGAGGGCCACGTAGTGTGTGCTGGCTTCAAAAATCTAAGGGCAAATTTGCTGTTGGTGGCGCATGATCGGTTACCTTAGCTGACACACATAACAGCTTTAGTATCTGGAAATAAGGAACTTTTGTGTGAAGGATTTTACATAGAAATGATACATAAACAGATAAAAATTCCCGTAGTACAAAAATTATTGAAAATTCTAATGGCCAGATTTTCTAAAACTAGATCTATGCCGTGGGGAGGGGGGGGGGGTTGCTGTTCTAAAAACAAGCTTCAGCCTTAAAAGTGCAATTTTTTCTCTCTGAAAGTTCTCCCAGTTCTGAACACAAATGCACCATGAAACGTCATCGCTTTTTTCATATAAAACAGGCCTTCAAAATCAAGAGAAACCACTCTTTATGGCAGGTTTTGTCCTTATCAAATGCATTTTTATTAAAGTGTGACTTTTTTCTTACGGGAAATTGTAATCTTTTTTATTTTATTTCATTTATATTTTCATTCCTGAGCTTACAACCTTGAAATTTTACTTGAAAGCAATTCGGAATAAATAATATTTGATCAGATCGCAAAAGGAATTTTTTTTTTTTTACTAGTGTAAGGATCCATTGCATCTAATTACTCAGTCGGCACAGATTATGTAGATCTATGTAGTAAACAACAGGCACAATCGGTACACAGATTATGTAGATCTATGTAGTAAACAACAGGCACAATCGGTACACAGATTATGTAGATCTATGTAGTAAACAACAGGCACAATCGGTACACAGATTATGTAGATCTATGTAGTAAACAACAGGCACAATCGGCACACAGATTATGTAGATCTATGTAGTAAACAACAGGCACAATCGGTACA
>OZ007569.1:1066004-1098504 GCA_963931925.1 Onchidella celtica
GCAACTTGATCAGAAAATAAACAACAGCAACGTCACCATGAATATGAACAACAGTTTTCTCACCTTTAACCACGACAACAGCGAATTGGTTCTCATGACCTCGACCTCCCGGGAACCGCAGGCAACAACTACATCAAAAATTCATCCCGACAGCCACAGAGACAGAAAACAATCCAAGGAGACAACAGTTTAAATTAGGCTATCGTTCGTTACCGCAACAACGTCTACAACAACAAGAACGACGACAGCAGCACTAAACAGGACGACCGAAATACTAAAGCATCAACAATAACAACCACAGCAACATTAAGATGATAACAATGATAATTTTCGAGCATGCAGAAATTTCATGTCAAGCAAAGTAGAACCAGCAGCTCTGCGTGGGTTGAAGGAAAATTTGCCAATATGTTAAATACGACATTCAAGTTCATTTCCTTCTTTCTTTGCCCATAATCCTTCCACAAGCTTAATTCTGTCCTGCATTTGGCTGGATGAACACCCCATACCCGACTTTGTTAGAGTACACCAACCCCCCCCCCCCCCCCAAATTGTACCCGGAATAATTGACAACCAAATTACAATCCCCCCCCCCCCACCACCAAGTTGTTAATCAAATTTTCTACACTTCACCCGGTTTTCTTCCACCCCTTCTTTGCCGGGTGTTAACGCAATTTTTGTGATGCTGGTCACTTTTACTTCTCTTTCCACATTCTCTATTCCCCCCTCCCCCCCCCCCCCCCCACCGCCCAGTTTCTCCAACCGGCGCGAACTTTGGTCGGGGGGCGATAATTATGTACACAGCTAGAAAAAAACACGTTCATTGATTGTGTTTGTCAGTAACTGTGTACGCATGCATGGAATTTTATAGAAATTTAAGTTACGTCTTTCTGTGTGTATCTTGTTGTTGTCCTGCATCTTTGGGGCAGTGTTGACCGTGGGACATTCGAGAAAAGTCGAGAGTAAAAGTAAATAGTTTCCCCTTGTTGGACGCGATGAGATTTGGGCTGTGTTCAGGCAAAGCAAATGTTACAGAACAGCGTCACTCACAATAGACTTCATTTAGACCATTCAGTGAATCACTTATCACAGCGTTTGCTCTGTCACGCACACAGTTTGCGTTCGTGCAAATCCATTTCTCGAGTATGTGTGTGACGGAAAATCTATATACATCCACAGTTTCATTTACCTACAACCCGATGGTGGTTTGTTGGGAGAAATTATTTGTACAGGGCATCTGATGGAACCGCGGGGGTTTTAATGTAGATATCTATGTCGGAGTGGGTGAGAGTGGGAAGGTAAGAGTGAGTGAGAAATGTGGGCGTGAATTTAATGTGTGGGTATGTGATTGTTTGTGTTCGTGAGTGAGGCAGTGAGTCAGACAGTCAGTGAGACAATCAGGAAGTCAGTCAGTCAGCTAGTCAGTCAGTCAATCAGTCAGTCAGCCCGTCAGTCAGTCAGTCAATCAATCAGTCAGTCAGTCAGTCAGTCAGCCAGCCAGCCAGTCAGTCAGTCAGTCAGCCAGTCAGATAGTCAGTCAGCTAGTCAGTCATTCAGTCAGTCAGTCAGCTAGACAATCAGTCAGTCAGTCAGCTAGTCATTCAGCTAGTCAGTCATCTAGTCAGACAATCAGTCAATCGGTCAGCCAGCCCGTCAGTCAGCCAGTCAGACAGCCATCCATCAATCAGTCATTCAGTCGGTCAGTCAGCCAGCCTGCCAGTCAGTCAGTTAGCTAGTCAGTCAGCCAGTTAGTCAGTCAGACTGGCAGTCATTCTGCTTAGAGAGATAAATGCTGAACGACTGAACAAACCCAGACAAACAGACAGACAGACAAAGGAGTTGACCACTAGACCAGAAGGCAGTCAAAGTGCGTCCACAGCCGTGCACGAAATCAGAAGTGTCTGTCGTGGAGACGCGAATGCTTCATGTACTCAAAATTTGGCCACTGTAGCTCATGCTTTGTGACGTACTGCATCGTAGGGTGTGTGTGTGTGTGTGAGTGTGTGTGTGTGAGTGCTGGCGCATTGCCCAATGTTGGGGGGAAAGGGGGAGGGGAGGGAGAATCGTTACTGGAGAGAAATTGATGCTAAACGCTAATGTGCCCCCCTCCCGGGAATACAATATTGAATATTTATAGAGGTGGGTTGAGAGTATGTGGTCACATAGATAGGGATAGACATGCATACAGCGGGCACATAACAGACTGACAGACAGACAGACAGACAGACAGACAGACAGACAGACAGCCATGTGATCTGTATGTCACTGAAATAGTTAATTACAAGACCCAGTATTACACACGGATTACCGACTGCACCACCTACATAAAACCTGATCTATTTCAGTACATTCTGTCAGATTTTGCCAGCTTTTCTAGGCTGATGGAGAATTTTTTTCCCCAATTTTTGCTGTTTCAAAACAACTCTGAAATTTTGATCGAAAACAAAAAACTGTTTTGAGTAGACAATTCTCTGTGATAATTACAATTCACAACAAAATAGTACTTATGCATAATATTATAGATTTCACTATGTTAAGTATGCACTTTTTTTTGGGGGGGGGGGGGGGGGGGGAGTGTAACTTACGGGGTATTAGGGGTGGGGAGCAATTTGTTTTGTTTTCTTGAGGGGGTAGTGGGGTTCACGGCGGCACAATTTAAACTTTCTACCAAGCCCTTCTGCTACCCCACAACATTCTGTGTTATGTTGTGTTGTGTGTGTGTATGTGTGTGTGTGTTTGTACTTCTTGGCAAAAACACAGTCGCTAATTTGCAGGCTAAACGTTTTGCATATAAATCTGAAAGTTGATCCGTTCGTGGCCGAGATGGTCCAGATTTGACTAACTGAACAGTCCCAACTTGGTCATGAAGATTTTTGCAGTTATCAGAGAATCTGACAGAGAATTTCAATGCCAAAACTCCCACACCATCCTGGGAATTGTAGATTAAAGTCCACAGACTTGGGATAAACCTAAAACCACGTTTGTCATGACGGAGATCGGGAGAACACGAGAAGAGTTTGACCCACCAGAACTCAACCAGCGCTAACACCCGGCACGGGAACATTTTGAATATTTTTGGTTCCAGTCGCTGGCCAGAAACTCCTGGTCCCAATCCAAGCTTTTTGTCTGGCTGAAAGTTGATCCTGGAACTAAAATGAACAAATTTATTCTGAGATATTTCTTCAATCCTTTTCAAATGAAGTTTTAATGAATTTTTTAAAATTTTTTTTTGGTTTGTCCCTGAAAGTAATTGACGAAAAATTGACAGCACGACCTACAAATCGCATGCATTATTCATTTATGTAAATATTACAGTATAAATATCCAATTCAAGAGAAGAAGAAGAAAAGACACAGTTGTGTCTGAGAAGTGGGATCTGACAAAGCTTCTAGTTTGATACGTTCTGCATAAAGAAACATTCACAGGATGAAGAAGATTTCCATTGGCTTACCACAAATCTAATTATGTAAAACAGAGGCGAGAAATTCACAATCTCTCCAATAGTTTCATTGGTCGATCATTTCCCATTACAGCAGCCTGAAATACTTTGTTTCTTAATAGAACAAATTGCATGCAGACACAGAGACGTACAGAAAACCTTCATCAATTCCAGGAACTTGCATTCATGAACATGTCCAAAGCAAATATAACCCCCCCCACCCCCTCCCCCTCCCCATTGAGACCAAAGTCTACATTTAAAAAAAGGGAGAGGGAACGAGAGAGAGAGAGAGCGAGAGAGAGAGAGAGAGAGAGAGAGAGAGAGAGAGAGAGAGAGAGAGAGAGAGAGAGAGAGAGAGAGAGAGAGAGAGAGAGAGAGAGAGAGAGAGAGAGAGAGAGATGTTCTACGAGTTGCTATGTTGGCTATGACAACCCGCTATTAAGTGTCTAAGTGAAACTTCCGTGTCCAGGAAATGGGGTCAGCAGTGAATAAATGATTCAGTAGATATTGATTAATATGTGTGTGTGGTAAGTGGTGGATTTAGTGCATCAGATGGTAGCGTACCGTGCAGGCACCAGTGCTCACACACGGCATCCGCCGACATGAAATTCCTGGACAACTTACAAATGAGCAGCAGTAGAAAGAGGAATCGAAACATTTTGGGAGGGTGATGAGACTAGGGAAGGTCTTCAGAAGAGTAGAATCCTTGTCAAAGAAAACTGACCAGGTCCTTGGGGTTCCGGCTCTCCAAACAGTAAAAAAATTTAGGAAAACAAAAATCTCAGTTTAAAGAATTTCCACAACCCTCGACCATCAGCTCGTTGCTTTATCTCACATTTTTGATAATTTTTACCTTCAATCTCAAATGTCCAAACTGATTACATTCCAACTGTTTCATGGATGTGTCAGATCATTTCAGCGTGGAAACAGCTGCAGGAGAAAGGTAGACGGGGATGTAGAGCTAGACGTTTGAGATGGTCAACAGCGCAGGTAGATCTAGGTCTTGTTCACTCCCATACCATAGACATGGCCATTTCTAACGTGTTCACTACAAATCCTTCCACAATATCAACATGCCAGAAGTGTTTCCAATCCTGGTTTTGTTTTAGGGGCAATTTTGTAGAGCCCACGAATGTGTGCATGATTTCTGCATCCAAACCTTACGAAACACTAAAACACGCCAGGAATTCATGATGTCTTATGTCTTACACACACACGAGCGAAAAAAACAACAACCGTGGGTGACATATCACACAATTGGATTTACAGCCTTCTTGTATGAATATTCAATGTACAGCAGAGATCGTCCAGTGCTAGCCGGCACGCGCCGCTGGTGGAACCATAAACAATTTGGTTGGGCAAATTCAATCAAACAATTGAAGAAAACAGCGATAAACAGACAAATCTACAGTTAGTGCTTTCTGAAACTGACCAGAACTGAACTATCTTGTATGGCAGTTATACCAGTGCAGGGACTGATCGACAGACCAGATGTGTATCTAGAGCCAGTTACAGACAACACTCTGGGTGCTGGACAAAATATCTTATTATACCAAAAAAAAAACACCTGTGACGGGAGTAATTCATTGTGCTGTAAGTTTGACCCTTTATTTTTTCTTTGCTCGACTCTCCAGCCTAAATGACCAGATTCAACAATGATGAAGTTAATTTTCCACAGTGTTAACTAATCCAGTCCAATCGCTTTTGTACCGACCGATTGTTTTGATTCAAGTTTCAGGTATTTGTAAACAAAAAGTTGTAAAAATGTAAAATACAATGACCTCTCTTTTGGCTCCCTGCACAAAGCCTACCGCACCAGAAACGATGTATTAATACGCGTTCAGTTCGGTGAGCGTATTTTCCCTACCAGAAATGAGTTCCTAGTGCTCTGGTGCTCATGAAATCTGTTGTAAGACTGTAGAATATGGGAAGCTTTCTAGACCAAGAAGAGAGAGGGGTGGAACGGTGGGTTCACAGGTTTAGCCCGGATAATGCCGGGAACTTCATCTAGTATATAATTATATAAAAAGAGATCGTCTTGGATTGGGGAGGGTTGACTGATGTGAGGGAAGAGAAGTGTGTACAGTTTCAGTGGACAGCAAGTCTAGAATTTCATGAAGGAAAAATAATAAAGTAATGATAATAATAATTTATAACATAGAAGATGATTATTAATTTTAGTCTGTGTGTCCCTTGGCGCTGATGGATGATATATTTCTTTTTTGTGGTTGCTTGCATTTTGATAGATACGTAGAGATGCAGTCTGACAGACTTACAAGCACACATACACAAACACACACTGACAGACAGATAGATAGCCGGATGAGCGGACAAACAGACAGATGAACCGGCTGGCGGACGGAGGGATGGACGGATGGGCGGACGCATGAGTGGATAGATAGGGGTGGATGGGTGGACAAAAACAACTGCACATATTCCCTGACTATGAAAATGAAGAGCTGTATTGAGAAAGTCCTTCTACACAAGCCATGATCCTTCAGTTGACATTTCTCCCCACCGCATGACTGGAACATTCAAAATTCTGTGTACAGAACTGAGACGGCAGCGCTCCATCTCATGGAAATTGTTCTGTATATCTGAAATCTGGAGCAAAACTAGTCTATTGCTCGTGTAGTTCAATACCAGTTGACAGAATTGTGTAAGTCTAGACCTTCGCTTGGCTGAAATGACATCATACAACCAACCATTTCTGGAATTGATTCCCAAACTCCCTTATGAATCTACATCCCCCGAATATGCAAACAGAAAAAGTACCCCGACCACCCCCCCCCCACCCGCCCTCGGCCCGGCCACCCCCACCCCTCCCGACCCCCAATCCCGGACACAACACAGGCAAGGCTTATGATCCTATGATCCTATACAGCCCGGCCGACTCGCTGCTTGAATGAGTTTTACTTAACAGAAAGAGTTGCTGGAACTATCGATTCTTGTAGACCAGGGGAGATGATTCACAACCTTTGGCCAAAACTGAACTGGATGTGTATAGAACTGGGGGCAACCCCCGGCCCATCTTCCCACCCAGCTAGATATGACAGCTGTATTCATGGTGAGCGGATCACCCGTGAAATATTTCTAGATTATTTGTTGCAGGCGCCAAATGCTGGTCGGCAGTTCAGATGGCCACAGATACTGCAATTCTTTCTAACCGCCTGCACTCAAGACTTTTTTTTTTTTTCCTTACTCTCTTATTTCCTTCCAGTGACTTCTCGTGGAGATAACTTTTGGGCTATCAAACCTGGCAACACATTGGTAACCAAAATTTGTGTTCAAACAAAAACATTGCTGATTCCTTCATTTCACAAAGCATGAAAATTTCAACCCTGATTCAAAGATGTCGTAATGTTTAAACACAGCGTATTTCAGCGAACTTCAAAGCTAATCAGAATTTGCCTGGAGGAAAGAAGAGTTTGCTGTGTAATAAATGATTATCTTGTCATGCCCAGACTCCTGTGTTCATCAGTTCTCGTGACATTTGTGAAAACTGAACTCGCTGGCATGATTGACAGAACTACTGTAGGTTTGGCTACTGAGGGACCAATCAAATCCTTGGTTTTTTTCTCTGTTTGCACTGACTCATTAGTCACGCCTCTCCTAGGGAAGTCAGCTGTGTTTGAGGTCGGGATTGAAAAGAAAAAAAAAGATTCATTTCTAGAATCCGTCCCGGGGTTGTTGTGCTGGTCATGAACTTAACCCCGCCTCCCACATCCAACTCCCACCACCAGCACCATTCTCCTAAGATTAAAATGATAATAAGACATCATGTCGATCAGTGCTATCACAGGTCAGACTGCCCTGCCATCGCAGGCGCATACTGATGACCAAAACTCTGGAGCCACTTCTGTACGTGGTCCTTACCTGAACTATACAGTTGGAACGGCCGTGCTCACGCCAAATCTTCGGACATGCAATTTGGCCCCGCCCAAGATACCGTGAGACGGAAACTTGGTCAAATTAATGTTGTAGTCTATGTTTCATGTGAAGTGCAGGGGATTGCAGGGTGCTGCCCTTGTTTGACTTCAAGTGGAATTTCGCTACAGTCATTGCCCTACACAACTGGAGGACACGAGGAAACATTTGGTTTCAAAAACTTCTACATAAAGATGTGCCATGGTGTTAGAACCGCTAACGGTGGCACGGGCAGGGTTCTTGAAACATTCCCACTCAATTGTTACAGTCAAAGTTGACTGTTGTGTTGGGGGAATGTTGCTTTCGCTCACAACATGTTGGAGTCACAGGGGCTGGGGAACTGGGGAACTCAAGCTATTTGTCTCCGTTGCAAAACAGCATTCTTGACGGTTAGAATTAATTCTTAGCACACACGGAGAGAAAATGGCTAAATGGTAAACTATGTGAGAGACTGATGACTGCTGAAACAGTGGTAGGTTTTACTTTGCTCATGACGGCTCCAGTTTGTTCCAGAAATATCCACCGTGGGACTGTTTGCCCACAGAAACTCTCTAGGGAAAATTCCGAGCTAATTGTCTCCTTATGTGTCATGATTTATTTATGATGCCCTCATAATGATGAATAAATAATCAATAAAATATAAAACATTACATACGCCTGATATTAAATAATGCTTTTACTTGCCACAATGCGCAGTTGCCTTTATTTTATATCTAGCAATATCAAAGTTGAAAAGGCAGGACAATAAAGTCCTTAAGTATTTTCCAATCGATCATTCAAATGTCTTAGCACAGCGCGAGCCAGCATGTCACATGATTTTTGTTAACCAATCAAATGTTACGTTGTAAAAAAGACAATGGTCCCTTGTTACTGCGCATTTCCCCGGCAGCTCAGACAAACATGCCACATGTCTTGTTGTTGTGATACCGATCCTGCAAACTTATGCGTTTCTGGTCGTGCTCACTTCTGTTCTATTTAACCATACCGTGCGAGAAAACAGTCGGCATATCGATCTTGCCCACTTCCGCCTTTCGCGTGGGCATAATTGCTACTTCCGGTAGTAACTGATGGTGGGTGGGATATTTGGTGCATGGCATTGTGAAATATTCGATACCATCTCTACATGATCAATCAGTCAATCAGTCCATACATCAATCGATCAATAATTGCAATCCATTTATCAGTCAAGAAGTGTGCCCATGTACATGGAAAGCTAATCCCAAGCTGCACAAATTACGATTGTTTTGCACCGTGCCCAATTTGAATGCCGGTGCGCAATAAGTTGAAGGGAACTTTTGTGTTGAGAAAACAAAAACCAATGGACGTCCATCTGGCGACAAAGAAGATTATACATGAGCATTGTGTGGTTTTTGTGTGAGTCCTCAATGCATCCATACACTCGTGTGTGTGACACGCTGCTCATGGGCTGAAGGAAATGTCGTGAGATTTCCACTGACGTCCGTCAAGATGCCTATCCGTGGCAGTTGATGTTGTTGTTGTGGTGGTGGTGTTTTGATATTGTTGTCATTGTGAACTGTTGTCGATGTGGCTGAATCATGAATGTGTCCGTTGATGGCATTGTTCTCAGGGATGTGATGTTGATGAACAAGATTTTTGTGTGGGTCGGCACCGGCGATGTATGGTGGAAGTCTTTACTGTTGTTATTTTCTGTCAATGTTGCAGTTTGAATAGGAGACTCGAGGGTGTGGTTTGGGGTGAGGGGGGGGGGGTGCAAGCGTGATGTAGACACGGCGGTGACACTTGGCAGAGAAAGGACAGAACAGAATGGAGGTTTAACTAATAATGTTGGCCAGCCACAAACTGAACCACGCAAGACAGGAAGATGAAAACATTAACATGAACAAATAATTGTGAACCGACTGGTCCGGCTGATACTAAATCAATTCATGGAGCAATTTTTTATTTTTGTCGTCTTTTTTGTTCTTTCCTTCCCAAAATTCCCCGTTGGTCTTTGTTGCTAGAAATTAGGAGAATTTGTGTGTAAAACAACGTTTAGAACTTCTCCGTGACAAAACATTACATGAATTTTATTTTGGAGAAAACAGGGTGTTTTTTTTGCATCAGGCAATTTTGATTGGTCAACTAGTTTGTTGATGACGTCACATATAGTTTCAACAAGATTTAGCGCACTGACCAACCCAGACAATCTCAATGAAATTCAGTGTGGTGACGTCATCACCCGACTACATCATAACAAAGAAATGGACGACTGGGGACATTCTATGAGTAACACAAAGAACAGAGAGTATAGTAACTGTTCATCCAGGGAACAGTCAAACTATACATTTACCACTAGTAGGTAACAGGAACTGGGTGTTTTTACTTTCCATTTGTAGCACCAACAGTGACAGGTTACTGCTACTGGTGAATGCGGTGGTGGTAGAGAGGTAGCCGTTGTGATGGCGGTGGTGATGGTGTAGAAGTGGTGGTGGTAGAGAGGTAGCCGTTGTGATTTTGGCGATGATGGTGTATGAGATGATACCTCATTATGTGTACATAAACACAAAAACAACATACATACATACTTTTGCCATTTGGGAAACGAGTTTATTTTACTTTGTAGAGTACACAAGTTTGTAGTGTGTACATTTCATTGCATTGGCACGGAGTTTACCATCTAGTAAGATTTTATTTACACGCCAGTTCTCACCGCTTCAAATGAATGCGTGAATATAGACATTGCAACATTTCTGGTATGGGCAAACGGGGTGAAAGAGGTGTTGCTGAGTGCTTGCCGGCTACACCTTCAGAAATTGCTCGTTCAAACCGATGCTTGCGCAAGGAAAGAGTCTGGCTGTTCTGACTTCAAGCAAACAGTCGCTCAAACAGCTGAAACTAAAGCAAGCAATACCACAGACTCTCACACTGGCCTGTGCAAGCGTCGATTGACGACAAGTTTGAAGACAATTTGAACGTGCATTGGCGGCTTTAGTCAACATGACCAAGGGACAGACAGGCTGTTGGATCTATAATGTTATGATCCTAAGGACTTGCTGTGCAATCTTCAGAAAGTATGTGAGAACAATAGACAGGAAGTGTGAGGTATCTTGCACACCACACGGGCATTTTAAGGGGTGGGGGGAGGGGGAGAGAGAATAGATCATGGGAAGTGGATGGGGGAAGACATGGGAGCTGGACAAAGAGATAAAACAAAAATTGAAAAACAGAAACGGAAATGGGAAATGGGCCCGGAAAAAGGATCAAAACAAGGGAAATAGGCGAAAGAGGGGGGGGGGGGGGAGGGGAGGGGAATGGAAGAGATGCAAAATTGACAGTTAAACATTCAAACAGATAAAATTTACCCTTGAAGTTTATTTACCTTCACAAAAGCCGCCGAGCTGTGCAATTTTAATCCTGGCTAAATTGTCCATGTCAAAACAAACAGAAATGTCCGTTTTCACCCACGATCAAAAAAACGTCTGTGGCAACACGGGAAAACTGAAAGCTGTGGAGAAAACAGTGCAGTTTGTTATCTCAGGCTTGGCCCTGTTGATCAAGGGGCGGTTCTGCCCGGGGACGATGCCCGGGGATATTTCCCTTATTGGAATCTGGATAAGTGCACGGCCATTGAATTAGCAGGTTTATCTGCTCTCTGTGTCGTATTCCTTTGTTTGTTTATCCCACAGATCTGGGATTTGGGAGTTGATCTGGAGAAGATTACAGGTTTGAAATGATCATCTTTGTGTACTTGGGGGAGGGGTCGGGTGGTGGAGGAGCTGGGGGGGGGGGCTGACGTTTGGGCCGCTTCTCAATAAGTTGTTAATACAACAAATAAATGATAGAAAATTTTTAAACCGTCAACGTAACAGAAGAACATAAACAAAAGCACGTTAGGATTGAGGACAGAAATGATTATGTATATATTGTAAATACCAGAAAACTATGGCTGGCGGTTTCCTCAAATAATGATTTACTGGTTCTGATGATGGTCAAGAATAAAGTGAAATAATTAAAGATCTTAGAAAACAAGAAAGGACAAATTAAAAGGGGAAGGAGAGAACAAAATTATGTCAGGATGACAAATTTACCACGAGAAACTGCTGGAGGGCCGGATTTGGATAAAGAGAGGCCCTAGGCTGCTCTAGCTGTGAGCCCCCCCCCCCCCCCCCCCAAGTGGAAGATGGAAGATGGAAGTACTTTGTTAAGTGTCTTAAATAATTTGAATAACGCCAGAGATGATGGTGAAAGGTGTTTAAAATTCCGCACTTCACAATTCCTGGTCAAAAGGACATAAACGAGGAAACTAACAAAAGATTTGCTCAGGACCTGCAGTGCATTGTAACATTATTATTACATAAGAAATGGCTACACGTGTCACAAAATATTGAGCAGATTAGCTTCAGGCGGCGAGGCCCTCTAGAGTTTGAGACCCTAGGCTTCAGCCCTGCCTGGCCTAATGGTAAATCCAGCACTGCTGGTCAAGTTGTGACTGACACAGCGACAGCCCTAAATCCAACCTGAACAGTGACTGACCTTTTTGTACAAATCAATCGTTGTGTTAATAAAAAAAAAATGAGTGGTCAAAGTCCGTTAGAATGTTCTTTTTCGGGGGTGGCGGCGGGGGGGGGGGGGGGAGGAGGGAGGGGGCGGGCTGAATTCGAAAGTAGAGCGACGATTTAAATACATAGAGTGTGCCAAGAGAAGGTTCACTACAATAAGTAATAAAATATTATAACAAGATCATTTCGTCTCGGGAGAGATTTTATTCCTCTGAAGAATTATCAGGTTTTATACACGCTCACAAAGTCAAGTTCTTCCACAGTTGCAGGGGCACGCACTGAGCTGTGTAGAAATATCAACTATATGAGTGTAGACATACAGATTATCTATTGTCTAAACCAACCGGTTGAGGAGTATTTACCATCCTGTGTCTGCCTACCGTAAATCAATTTTGTTTCGCATTTCTGGGGTCCATTCCATTTTTGTAAAAGACAACATTGCACTACATTCATTTGGCTTTTCCAGCGGCTGTTCCGAAAGTTGAACACAGCCCGCCGACTACATTGTCACCTGAAACTTCAAACTCTAGCAATCCGTTTGAGACTGGCAGAGAACGTTTGACTTAGAACTATGGACATTTTATTGATATTGTGATGGTCTGAAGGCTAATGTTAAATTTATGGGCGGTGTTTGAGTTGGCGTGGTTGTGTTTCAAGTGGTGGATGTTGTCATTTCCTGGTGCTGGTATTTATTCCATCCCGCCGTCATCATGCCAGCGATATGGCACTGTTTGCTGGGACTTCATTTGTCAACATTGCCTGGGACTTTATATGTACGCGAGTACGTGTTTGTGTAGGCGTTAGCCTGTGTGTGTGTATATGTAAATATTACAGTGAGTGGTTAATGGATTGAAGGGCTGAGACTGGAGCCAGTGCACGCATGCGCAGTGGGGTGACTGAAGAGGAAAATGAGATGATGAAACAGAGGCTGACGTGCACGGCCGGGATTTCCCCAAATTTATTGCTCCCTCCACCCACACTTGACACGCCCCGTTTCTCACCCAGTTTGGCCAAGAGAAAAAAAAAAAGAGAAAAAAATACAATTTATAAAATAAATTCACAGTTTGACATGTTATTTTTGTTCATTTCCAGCACTCGAGACTGGCGGCAAGAGGGCCGGGGAGGGGGGGGGGGGCATCTGCTGATGGTGGTAAAAAATTCCGAAAAAGACTTTCAGCTTCCAGCATCTGTGACGATATCCTCATGGCATAACTCCGGTTGTTGTTGTGAGAGTTTGGGTGTCATGACAGTTTCCATATTTCAGGTGACCTCATCGATACAGATATCAGTCTCATTATTTGTCAATGAATGGATGATTTATTTATTTTTTTAACTTCTTCATGAAGTCAGTCACGTTCCGCTCCATCCGCTTCTCAATTCCGGAATCCGTTCCTGGTGAGGAAAGTTGTATGTTTTTGATCCCCGACTGTCACACTTTTCTTGTAGCTGGTGACGGTTGGCTTTCTTCATGACGTAAAACCTTTCATCAGCTGGGGATTTTCAGGCGTGGAACTACTGGCGTGGGAGGGGAGGAGGGTGTAGAGAATCTGTAAGTCTGAATGACTTTGGTGTTCCTTTGTCGATACATATTTTGACATAAAGTAAATTTTGACTTTGTGATTTTTCAAAATCATTTTGACTTGAGATGGCCTTTTTGGTGTTTTCTAGAACATAATTATTCTAATATTGGTCACAGTTTTCATGTGGTATTTGACACTTATTCTCACAAATGGTCCATTTAGAGGTCAAGATTTGAAATTCATTCCCACATGGGGTAGAACAACCAGGATGAATGGGATGATCACCTGAGTAGGCAAAAAGTGACGTCCTACATTAATGTGACATGAGAACTCCTGACTGCAATATTTTAATGAACTTGTGGATTTGTGTGTAGTTCATAATAGATATACGCGCGTGCGTGGCTGCGTGAGTGCGCAGTCTAGAGGTAGAAAAGCTGCTCACAAGAGCACGTGACATCCGGCTGTAGTTGGTGTGATCAGCGGTAGCGCGTGCAGCTTAAGGATGTCCAACACTAATCAAATGCGCGAGACTTAGTACCATACCGGAAATGATGTGTAGGCGACCAAGTAACATTTCCGCCATCTTGAGATTACACAGGACAAACTTAAAACCCCAGTGCGCGAACATTGAACTTTCGTGGAACTGTTTTTCCGAATGGAACCCCCAGATTATGGTTTGTGTAACACTTGCCGAGCCCACGGTCACAATGCTACCAAGGTGAACTTTTCTTCTGAATTACTCAAATACAAAACCTTTTCTCATTGGTTGGTTTTACATGACGTCACAGCATCTGTGCTAATGCGAAGTTGTTGAATTTTATTTCGTCTTTCGTCGAAAGTTCCAAGGCTTCACGTTTCGTTTTCGCAAAGAGTGCCAATGCTTACCCATCGTTTCCAAAACTGTGCAAGAGTGCATGCTCAGCCGCCGTGCGAAAACAACGGCCCTGCGATATTGGAGGTTGGGCATGCCGTGCCAATCATCACGGTCAACATCCCAATTTTTAATGCAGACAATGAAACAAACTCCACAACTTTTGATGACGTAAGCGAATCAAGCCAATAGACAATACTAGCGAGATCCCCTCAGTGACTGATCATTTCATTGTGACAAAGGACCATTCATTGTTTCCCAGTGCAAGAGAAATTTATTTCGCTCCGGGTATAAGTCGGAAACTGTTTTGCTATTTCGGCTGCTTCATCCCCTGAGTCAAGTCTTTTGTTTTTCTTACATTCCTGCTTTGTCTCGGTGGGTGAGGTCTGACCCTTGGTCAGCTGATCCAAGTCAGTTTTGACACACCTAAACCAGCCAGACAAGATTGGGTTCAGTCTAGTCAGTGCTCGGGGCCCCGTTTAACTTCCTAGTCCACACCTCACACTGAAACCGATATGAAACAGTCTTGTCTTGCTGAGCCACCAGCAGCCATTCTGGTTCTGCTGTCAAGACTTCAGAACACCGCCAGCGCGAAACATGGCCTACATCGTATGTAGCTTACCGAAAACATCGCCATACCTCAAATGGTATAGCATAGGGTGACGTCATGTTTCAAGCTTTGAACATAAAATGTTCCTTATATAAAAACTATTCGGTTTTCATTGGTGTGGTTGTGGGAAAATGAATGTGTGAGTGAGGGGGGGTGGGCATTCTCTAGCATACTCCTCATCCACTGCATGAGCAGAACAACTTGGGACAACCACCGCTCTATCTGAGCTGTCTATGCTATGCCTCAAATTCCCCATCCTCATCCACCAATAAACTTGAAAGTAGAGCAAAACCCCAGAACTGATGACGTCATTCTGTTTTATTCATGATCTGGACTGGTCACGCGCCAGATACCAAAGTAAAAAACTTACGCGGAATGTGGCGCGAACACACTAACATTCTGACGTTCTTGAGCTCATTTCAAAGGTGTTTTTCCCGGCTCTGATGGGACAGTGAATGAATCAATCAGTCAATCAATCAGCGCGTGCCTCATGCATCACGTGACATTCCATCTCATTTTCTTTTTAACAGTCACAGCCACAGAAAACAAAAACATCTTAAATTGGCGTAAATGTTGTTTTGTCTGTTTGCATCGTCCCACAGACATGGACCCCTCCCCCCCTGTCTCTCTCTCTCCCCTCCTCTCCCCCTCTCCCTCCTCTCCCTCCCTCTCTCTCCCTCTCTCTCCCTCTCTCTCCCTCCCTCTCCCTTCCTCCCTCTCCCTCCCTCACCCTCCCTCCCTCCCTCCCTCTCTCTCTCTCTCTCTGTTTGCCTGCCTAATGGTGTGCTCTAGTAGAATATTTCCTAATTATTGGAGACAGGACACCGACTTCACTCGCATTTGGGGGGGGGGGGTGGGGGGCAGGTTGTTGGATGTAGGTGTGGGCATGTGGTCGTGTCATCTGTAACTTAAAGAGCGGGATTCACCACACTTCTTGTTGGGACAGGGAAATCGTGTATGGTGGGCGGGTGGGGTTGGGGGGGGGGGGGTGCAGGGGGTCTTGGGTTGAAATTCACATAAAACATTACTGTGCTGCTTGTCGAACTGGTAAAGATTCAGAAATAAAATCTCTCTCTGTCTCTCTCTCTCTCTCTCTCTCTCTCTCTCTCTCTCTCCCTCTCTCTCTCTCTCTCTCTTTCTCCCTCTCTCTTTCTCTCCCTCTCTCCACCTACCTATCCACCAACCTTTTTTGTCTGTCTATTCTTCTATCTATCTTCCCATCCATCCATCCGCCAGCTCATCTGCCTCTCTGCCTGTCTATCCGGCTCGCAATCAAATAAAAGCACAATCATTAAACTACGCCCTCAAACAACACAAGAAACCTACCAAACACGTCAACATTCTATTGTGCCCTAGATCATAGACACGAAACTATGGCGAGGGGAAAAAAACGATGGTGTTTCCAGTGACGACATCAAAAGATGTGGCAATAGGGACGGGTGCACTCAAGTTCTGCACAGTCGAATATCTGTTTAATTAAAGGTAAACTGGGGTGGAATGAATACATTAGGGACAGGAATCCTCTCTGTAGAGCCCACCTGGATCAATAACTGTTCAGATGTCATTGAGCGATGGAAGGACTACCTACACCAGGACTAGATAGAGCAATGGTAAGATTACCTACACCAGGCCTAGATAGAGCAATGGTAGGACTACCTACGTCAGGACTAGACTGAGCGATGGAAAGACTACCTACACCTGGACTAGACAGAGCAATGGAAAGACTACCTACACCAGGACTAGACTGAGCGATGGAAGGACTACCTACACCAGGACTAGACTGAGCAATGGAAGGACTACCTACACCAGGACTAGACTGAGCGATGGAAGATAGATTGATAAACTCACAGAAAATCTGCAGCGCCGGTACCGACAGGCCCCTGATCCCTGTGCAAGGACAAGCAACAGAGGTGGCATCGTTTCTTATCCAGCTTTTTTTTTTTTTAAACTAGTGTTTCAGTTATACCAGTTGTTTGTTTGTTGTTGTCGTTTGACACCAAGTTTGTTGTTGTTGTTTTTTGTTTGTGACCAAAGGTGTTTTTTTCTCCTTCCAGTTCTATTTCTTTTGGAATTTATTGCATATTTTCTTAAATGTTTGTTTCTACCACGTGGTTTTGCGGTGTACATCTTTTTTTTTTGTCCACGTTAAATGTACACAAGCGTACATAAGTCCAGACTGTCCAGCATCTATTTTTGTTGTTGGCAAAGTTTTGGCTGGCCCCAGCAAACAGTCAGCCAGTGGCGGGTTACACAAGGAAATGTTTGTACATCTGACCCCTCAACATCAACAAAATATATTTGAGCTTACCTACCATTCCTCTTAGCTACCAGTCTGCCTACCTGCAATTCAGCCTGCCTACCAGTCATCCTACCTGCAATTCAGGTTGCCTACCAGTCATCCTACCTACCAGTCAGCCTACCTAACCAATCAGCCTAACTACCATTCAGCCTACCTAACCAGTCAGCCTAACTACCATTCAGCCTACCTAACCAGTCAGCTTACCTATGTCATTCCGCTCCAGTGCCCTACAATCATCATATTTTAGATCATCTTCCTCTCTGCCCCAGCCATTACATTTACAAAAGGAACATGGAGTGAGGGGAGAGTGGCGCTAGGAGGCGCACGGGACAATTTGTTTAGTGAGTGCACAAATGATTTCTCTCAAGATTGTCATATTGCAGTCATGGCCGCTGTGTCAGTCCTACATGGCCAATAACTGTCCCATTCAAATCAAACTTTCACAATTTCTAATGTCGGGATAAATTCCACAGACAATTGCTAGCGATCAAATGTCTACAATTTAAAGGTTTTGTCTTTGCTATTAAATGGAGAGGATGTAAAACCGCTCTACAATGTCGTAAAAATTCTCCTCTATCAGTGTTAGGTTTTGTAACTTTTACTATTGTCTCAATAGTCATCTCTACTTTTATCATCGGCTGTTGGAAAGTCGGGACAACTTGCCATGTAAGGTATCTGGATTTATTCCCCCTGTTGGCCATTGCCTCCCCTTAACTAATGATGACCCGTGTCTTCATCTCTCGCCTAGTGTAAATGCCCAGATCAGGGGTGGCCACATTAGAGTATGTGTGTGTGTGTGTGTGTGTGTGTGTCTTACGTGACCCGGAGTGACAGAAACATGGAGCTGAGAGAAATTGCGAGGAAAGGAAAATTGGGATAACTGAGAGAAAAATAAGAGAAAGAGAGAGGAAATGATTTCGAGTAGTATGTAATGTGTCGACGCTATGACTGCAAGGTGCGTCCATAATGCTTATCGAAAGGTGTCTGAATGTTTCGTACAGCAGCCTTCATTTTCCTCACACCGATGCCTTTTTCGCATTTCAATCACCGAAGTTCTTGTGTTTCCTTGTTTTTTTTCATTTTAGCGAGAATATTTTCTTAGCGTGTCCTCACATATCATTATCGTCTTTCAGTAATGAGTTTAATTTACCAAAAGTTGATTTATAAACATTACTGAGCTCAATGAGATAACCGATATGGAAGCCATCGCTTTGATCAAACGTTTTCCTCCGCGCGACGCCCGCGTGCCATCCATTTGAACTTTTTACAACTCTCGCACAGTTACGCGAGACAAGGCGAGACTTTGTATCCTGATTATGCTGAAGAGTTCTCCAGGGCAGGGGAGGTAATTCCTCTTTGCCGTTACACAAGATTCAATCGAGCAACCAGCAAATGTGGGGAATTATGAGAGCTATTGATTAAAGACTTGATACAATGAACAGTCAGCAGACAGAGAGAAGAACCAGCAGCTACGGTAGAGAGCCAAGAGACTGCACAATGCAACTTTTGTCCTCACGAGAAAAACGAGCTAGTTACGACTGTGCTGGCTGTCAGGGCCGTGTGCTGTGTCCTCCACACATGACAGCAGTCCCTGTCATTTACATGTCACAGTTGTCATCACTGTCATCTAGATGAACAAAGACAGATCTACGATGTTTTTTTTTATCTCTTTTTTTCTCCGTTTGTCACATGTTCATTCTGCATTCTCTAGTTTAGCATTACATCTATAGAGAGAGAGAGAAAAAGTGCAGATTCGCTAGTGATCTTTCCATCGTCTCTCACTCTTTACTTATCTTTTTTGTAAATTTCAGACCGTCTACCCATCCCAGAGCTATTTTTCTTTGTTGTGGTCTAGAAATGGTGAAAAGTCTCAAAATTCCTTGTACCCCAACGCCCTCGCCTCCTCCCTCCTTCCAAAGCATCTCTCTGTACCCCTCACTTTAGCCTCAGCCATTACAATCTAATCTCACACAAGTCTCTCCTCCTCTGTCAAACACAGCTCTCTCTGTCTCTCAGTCTCTCTCTTCTTCTTCTTCTTCTCTTCCTCCTTTTATCCTCTGCCGTCTTGCCCTCCCCCCTCCCCCGCTTTAAGCCTCAGTCTATCATAATTATTGACTTATCGGTTGTTGTAAAACCATTTTTGTTTCATTTTAGACAAGATTACACATTGTCATCGTCATTTTACTGATCAAATTTTGCATACTGAGTTATCCTCTCCTGACCGTTAGAAATGTCCTGATTTGTTCTCTCCCCTGGCTTCTGTGTGTGTGGTAGTTGTCTCCCATAGTCTCTCTGTGTACGGATACTTGTATGAGCCAATCCCGTTCACATAACAGTCTATTACTACAGTTTTGCCAGTCCTCATCCACAGGGAGATAATTATGATCTTATGATTGTCCACGACATCCATGAGCGTTGGTGGCTGCACTTGATGGACTTTTCATTCTCCTTTTCTCCTCCATTATTTCACTCAGCGAGCAGGAGAAGGAAATGGCTAATGCACCATCAGTCCATTCTCTATTCCAAAACTTTTGTTTCGTTTCTGGGCTTTTGCCTTTCAAGGTTTTTCGTAAAAATATCCGCGTATCTCAGACAACAGCCCACACAACAGCCCACACAACAGCCCACACAACAGCTCACACAACAGCCCACACAACAGCCCACACAACAGCTCAGTTCTCTTAGAACATGGAGAAGATAAAGCCCAGCTTGCCCTAGATCAAAGCCGTTCTGGCGGCACTAGTCATGTCCAATTACTGTTGCTAATTCACTGCTGACCCAAGAGAGATAACCCATCTAAAACTGAATGAATACGTCAGTTCTGTGACTCCCACACTGCACTCGTCCACCCTACCCCAACAACATTGGCCAAAGTCAATAAAACTGCTGCATGTGACCACATTTAGACGGATCTGACACATTCGGCTCTCCATACCTTTCGCCATCATCTATTCTGTATATATACATAATGGCCAATAGACGAGATGGACGAGAGACCCCTCAGGCTACAGTTCGCTACGACTCACCAAGAAAAGATTTTGTTCCAAGCATAAAATGCTTCATTATTCTTTTATTTTCGTTCTTTTTTTCTTTTTTTTTTAAATTCTATTTTCCACTGAATTTTCCAACCATTCTTTTCACGTTCTTTCTATCTTTTTTGTCTTCCCTCTGCCTTCCCTCCTTCCTGTCTCTGTCAAGAATTTCCTGTCGTCTCCTCAACATTCTTACCCAGGTTGTCTGTCTGTGTGTCTGTGTTGAAGTCACCATGACCCAAAGTCGTCAAAGTTGACAACGATAACTCAATCAGTCTACGTCATCAACTGCTCGCGCCAGCCGATGCTTTGAGTGCACTGTGACGCAGAGCGAAATCGCACTAACGAGAGTCGCCTGACACATTGTTATGTCACTTTTGGATTTTCGGCCCAGCTCAAGCTTTTTGCTACCACAATTATGAACAATTTTCAAGTGCTGAAGTCACAACGGAGAAAAGTTGTCGCTGTGGGCGCCCCAGAGAGATTTGCAAATCAGTAACAATTTGATCCGATCATATGGCCTGGCTTTTGGTCCTCTACCCGGCCACAGAACCTTTTTTGGGCACATCAGGAGCCACGTGATATTCTCAACTCTGCCAGTCAAATTTTGCCGATTTTCAAAGCCTTTTTTATCAAAGTTTGAAGATCGGAAAATTCGACTGTTAACCCCCTCTAGCCCAATGAAATCAACAAGAAACGGGCAAAATAGTTCCAACCATGTGTTTCTACAAATCGGAAATAAGCGAGTTAATGCTAGACATAAGGAAAACTTGTACTTGTTTAGTTCATGGCAACACCTGTACATGTAGGTCTTTACTGTGGCATAGAGAAGACAAATCTCCGTCAGCATCACCAACACTTACGGACGTTCCGGTCACTTTACTTCAACTGACATTTCTGTAGGACTTAATTGAATCAATTACCTGAACACTCTGACTGACCATAGGCATAATGATTTACTAATGACTGACCCAATAATGACCGCATTTGGTCGACCTGCACGACAATCTCTCGTGTGGCAAATAACAGGAAGGACACGGGACAGATTCTCAATCAAAGACAAAATTCTCAGCTGAACAAAAGTCTTAAATAATCGGTGGGAGGAAAATACAACTATTTCTTCTCAGTAGATGGTTATTATCATTTCAGCCAAGGGCTGGAAGATCCAGACATCACGTTAGTTTCCACCTCTGCCGTGTGTTTGTTTCGCTGGAGGGTCATCATTAGACATGACCAATTTCCTAGACAAAACCTGGATATCTGCAGTACGTCATTCTGTACTCACGCCCAAAGCTGTGGTTGCAGGAAATCCCAATAGCAAAGCCCTCGATCTCTTATCGTATTCTCCATGTATCCACATCTCCAACTCTTGAGCGTCCAACTGTTGCCGTTTCTGTTTCTGGTAAGAGCCGACAAGATGTAGGATCACCTCAATAGGTGGCACTAAATCTTTCCATTCTCAGACAATCTCGCATTTGCATCTTTTTCTTCCAGATTTCCGTTTTTGGCTTTCTCTTCTCATGTTCCTTTTGTCACAGGAAATCCGTCCATCTATCTATCCATTCGTCCGTACTGGCCGCCACTTGAAGCTCTGTAAGTTGTTGATTGGAAAACAGAAATGTCTCTCTGTAGGAATAGTTTATATACTATAGTCAAGATGGTTAAACCGAGAGTGTATTGTAAAGTGAGAGTTTATTTCTTCTGGCGTCTCCTGATATGTTATCATTTGCTAACCACTGGGTGGTCTAGTGGATAGAGCATTTACTACAAAATAAAAGAGGTCATTGGATTTGAGGTCTTTATTTTAGGAGGTTCGCTGCCCTTGGCATTTACACCTCACTTTACTTGTTTTATTATTTCTTGTTCTGGCGGGGGGGGGGGGGGAGGGGGGGGATGATATGTATAAATTTTAATCTATTAATTTCAATTTTGCCTGGGCAGCGGCCTTTCGGCCTGCTCTTTACGATTTCCAACTGCCAAGGTATCTTTAACGTGCGCAACGTGCACATGGGCCCTCCGAATTTTTTCGTCCTTATCCGAGAAGACTAGGTACTCGATCCTACCCCCCAATAGGACCAGGGACTTGAAAATATGAGAAAAATCCAATTTCCAAGAACTACTCGATCCTACCCCCCAATAGGACCAGGGACTTGAAAATATGAGAAAAATCCACTTCCCAACATGCCTGCACTGCCCGGGTTTAGAACCCGGGACCCTTGGCATGAGAGGCGAGCACCTTGCCTCTAGACCACCTTGTCCCCTAAAAGAGGTCATTGGGTTGCGGTCTAAACTTAAATAGTTTCTTTGTGTGTTTTACAGGCATTGAGAAAATTCTCCCCGCAGTCTGAGAAAGGCCCAGGTCTCAGTGCCGATGTGACAGCTTTACTGTCTTCATAATAATAGTAATAATAACAATACACAGCATTTATGTAGCCCTTCATCCCGTAACCAACCAGGCTGTAAGAGCTTTACAACATTTTAAATCTCACACACAATACGCAGACATACTCAGGAAAAACAAAAACGTGATGGACATTCAGAGTGTAAAAAGAAGACTCTTCAGCTGATGTTTAAACGTCATAAAATGTTCAGTCTCTCTCAAAGGCAGGGGCAGACAATTCCAAATCTGAGGCCATTGAAATGAAAAAGATTTAGAGACAGTAACTAATGCAGCCCTAAGTCTGATGTATCTTCTCATTTGTCCCAGTGCGATCAGAGATAATGAAACTTGCTTTCCAGAAAAAGCATTACTTTGTTGAGGTCTCCCTGTCAATGCTTGCCCCTTAGGATAGCAAAAGGAAGAAGTTGTATTTTGCTAGCCTCGCGTAAGAAATGATATAGAAGCAATATCTGTATTATTTCTTTCTCGGGGGTTCCCTACATACAACTTTTTCTTTTTGCTACATTTCGTCTTTGCCTCAAGCCTTCCTGTGACCCTACAGTTTTTCCATGGTTTGCCTAATAGTGCCTGGAAGGATACCAACTTTATGGTGTTACCACAATATGCAGCTCAACATTCTTTTTGCTCTTGTAGGTCACAATAAATACTCCTAGACGGTAGTACGTCAAACTTGAACACAACCAAAGATATTTTGTTCTAGGAAGCTTTGGCTCAAACTGGCCAACGTCAGTACAACTTGACAACCACTCTAGTTCGTCTTCACTTGCCTGGCTCGTCATGCAGGGGAAATAACACGATGTGAAGTTAGCTGTGTGGTGGTTTCCCCTTACATCCGGACAGAATTGGGTTCAAACTCTCGCCTTTCTGTTTCCTAGGGATTTGTGTGTAAGTGTGCTTGTGAACTGTGTCCTGATTGGCCACAATAGCTACACTGAGCACACAGAGCCACACAGTTACACTGAGCACCCAGCTACACTGAGCACACAGAGCCACACAGTTACACTGAGCACACAGCTACACTGAGCACACAGAGCCACACAGTTACACTGAGCACACAGCTACACTGAGCACACAGAGCCACACAGTCACACTGAGCACACAGAGCCACACAGCTACACTGAGCACACAGAGCCACACAGTCACACTGAGCACACTGAGCCACACAACTACACTGAGCACACAGAGCCACACAGTCACACTGAGCACACAGAGCCACACAGCTACACTGAGCACACAGAGCCACACAGCTACACTGAGCACACAGAGCCACACAGCTACACTTAGCACACAGAGTCACACTGAGCACACAGAGCCACACAGTCACACTGAGCATGCAGAGCCACACAGCTACACTGAGTACACAGAGCCACACAGTTACACTGAGCACACAGAGCCACCCAGCTACACTGAGCACACAGAGCCACACAGCTACACTGAGCACACAGAGCTACACAGCTACACTGAGCACACAGAGCCACACAGTTACACTGAGCACACAGAGCCACCCAGCTACACTGAGCACACAGAGCCACACAGCTACACTGAGCACACAGAGCTACACAGTTACACTGAGCACACAGAGCCACACAGCTACACTTAGCACACAAGAGTCACACTGAGCACACAGAGCCACACAGTCACACTGAGCACGCAGAGCCACACAACTACACTGAGTACACAGAGCCACACAGTTACACTGAGCACACAGACCCACACAGCTACACTGAGCACACAGAGCCACACAGCTACACTGAGCACACAGAGCCACACAGCTACACTGAGCACACAGAGCCACACAGCTACACTGAGCACACAGAGCCACACAGCTACACTGAGCACACAGAGCCACACACAGAGAAATTAGCGCATACACATCGCAATAATCAATGAGGAAGAGCAGAGAGGACGCGCATTTTTTTTATTAGCTCAGATAGCAGGACATGGAAAATTGCATTGATTGATATGTAACATGATCAAAATGATGCTGGGCAGGGGAAGGCGATGGGGGTGGAGGGTGCGGGGGGGGGGGGGGGGAGGTTATACGCTTTCAGTTCTGTCATAAACATTGAAACAATTGATTTATTTATCTATTTACAATTGAAAGGAGAAAGACAGACAGATAGACAGAGGGAAGACAGAGATAGAAAGAGAGAAAAGAGAAAAGTCTAAGGAGACATCAGGACAATTACCTCCCCTATTTACCTCCGGGGACCAAACGAGGGACATACAAGAGTTTGAAGTGGACATGGGAATTTTTGCATGTGTCCACAGGGACATTTGGACCCCAGTGTTTACTCTGCTAGGACGCCATGACCACGTCACTTCCGCTAAGCGTGATCAAAGAGACAGACGGGATATGGCTGAGAATCATCCGCGTGTTTGTCTTCACTTGTTCCCACTACAGTTTTTATCATCTGTGATCATCGTTTACCTTGTTCTGCTATTGCCATCCAAACCCATCAATGTCGACATTTCTTGCCTGGTTTAGGAAAATATCAATAAAGTTTTGCGTGCAGATTTTATCCTAACCAATTCCTTTGGGGTCACAAGGGTTTTTGTTTCTGTTTCCCCTGTGACAATCCAATGATTATTATCTTTCTATTCCGAGTCAATACGTACGTGTCATTAAGTGTATCTGACAAAACCTATGTGTGTATCCGTACAAACTGACATATCATGTGGGAAATTGGTACACAAATCTGAACTGTTCGTGGCATGTGTGTTGTGAAGATGAAGACGTAGTGAGGCCAAATTTCATTTGTTATTGCTGAGAACTTGACATGTAACAACTTCATCCATTGAGGTCAGAGGTTTGTGCGGAAGTCACGTTCCGTGTACTATCAAACTTGTGTAATCTTCTCGACGTCACCAGAAAAGAGATGACGATTAGGGGGCGTTTTCATTCATTCTTTCTGTTTCGCAACTTTGGGTTTTTGACATGAAAATCCAGCAGTACAAGAGAACAACAACTGCTGTCTATCTCCGATGTGAGCAAAGTTATACAGTCTAGAAACACCTAGGCAGGCATTGTCTTTTGTTTACTAGGGCCAGCAACCTGTAGAATAAATTGTCCCATTTACTTAAGTGGTCATTGCCCTTTCTCACACCCCCCCCCCTCCTCACACACACACATACGTACACATGCACTACATGTAATGAGCAACTATATATTCCACCCACGCTCTTTCCGTCAGCCCCAATGCCTACCATTGCGTACGCAAATAATCATGAGTTTGATCTGCACAACAACGTAAGGCCGTAGTTTTTATAGTTTGTTTTTCATTCTTTTTCAGTTTTCTTAACCAGATGTTGGCAATAGGAAACCCAACCTGTCATGTCACTTTGTATTTACAAAATACCTTCCTCCGCTCCCCCCCCCCCCTGCAAAAAGAAAAAATCAACACTTCACAACTCTGTTCTACGAAAAGCAGGCAATTTGGAAATACGCCTTTATGCCATGACCAGAGGAACCCGTGTTTGTCATTAGCACAAATTACGAGTCATTAAGAGGTTTAATCCCATCTCTTAGGTCGTGGAGCACAGTTAGATGAGTACAAGATATCTAGTGAATGCTTGGACATTAGCATAACCCAGGTCCCTAGGGGGCGGGCTCAGTCCTCAACGGTAACACAATCAATAGACAACAGTCAGGCTCTCAGCACTCCACAGCGCCACCACTCCAGCACGGCTCTTCGGCGCCACCAGAGCAACACATACGTTACACGGCGCTACAACAATAGCAAAAACTCTATTCTCTAGTACTATAAGGAAATTACAACAACTTTTCTTTTGACTAAGTGGTTACCAGATAGTCAGAAACCCTTTCAAGTCAACGGAGCTCCAATAGTTTGCTGATGTGAAACACAGAGTTTACAACGCAGAGCAAAATACAATGACAATTCCACAGTTACGTGATTGATTCAGTAGGTACTGAGAATTTTCAACACTGAACGCACACGTTATGGTGTCACCTTCGTTACAGGACGTCTTAACCTATTCACGAACTAACAGTTCAATTATTTGCACGTTTCACCCATTTTTACCAACTGTATGTTCTCATAATATAGCTTGTTTTGTTGGCAGCCGTATCTCACCTCTTCATGCCAAATTCCAGAGAGATCCGTTCAGTAGTTATCGAATTTAGTTGTAAGAAACGGGTTTTACTGTATGGGACATAATAGAATCGATAATTATATAATAAATTCTCCGCCTTTGAAGGCAAAAACCGTTTTTTATCAGACCACCTACAGTAACTAAATGTTGCATGAAGGTTTCCACTACCGTGGAGGGCGCACCGGAGTTTGCATCCTTTTTATCGCTTTTGTTTTTTAATTTTCGTGAGTTTGCTTTGTGTCGCTGACTGCTCGCCTTGACTCCCCTTTTTTTTTTTCACGAGCACATCACCCGTGACGTGAACACTTCCTGTCGTATGTAGGTCACTGCCGTCGGCTGATTTAAACTGTTTACCGTGCTCGAGGCTAAAATTAGAACAGAAAGGATAGAAAGTGACACGCAGGGCAGTAGTTGGGGGAGAGGGGGGGGTCAATGGGGGGGGGGTGGCTTTTAAGCTTGTAATAGGATATTCCCAGGATGATCATCAGCTGTTAGGTAATACCAATACTGTCGACGGGTTCCAGGCTGGCAATATCTGCAAATAAATTGTCGTAATAATTATTACAGTATGGGATTTGTACTGTGTCACTGACACATCTCCTGCCCAGCCATTGGATACTTTGTTACCGTGTCATGTGAAACTCTGCCGGCTTGGATTTGCTATTTCAAAGTAAAACTGGTAATAAACTATGTAGTAAGACATTCGAGTTCTTATCTGAGGCAAAACTGATTTTCATTATTTTTAATGTTTCTGTTACTGTAAACACCATTTTATTATATTTTCCCTCTAATTAACAATTTTCTTTAAGCATGGTTTACTCGAGATTTGTGGTTAAATTATGATGATACAAAATTAATGCATTGATTAACTTTTTTTTTTAATCACTTTACTCTGAGGCATCGGACACTGAGTTCAATTTTCGCTGATTATTTATAGAATAACAAAGACGAAGTGAATAACGGAATTTTAGAAAACACAGTTCTGTTCCAGGCTGATCGTCCCGTTTGCTTGTCTAACCATAATTATTGTTTTAGAACGAGTCTTCAAATCTTCAGAGAGTTAGAGCCTGCATGTGTGTCGGGACCTGGCGGTTCCAGGGCAGATGGTGTAAGGAACAAACCAGGCCAGTGACCTCATAGCTGGGTCAGTGTAACCGACTGTGCTCTAGTTTGTTTAATATCATTATCATCATTTCTTTGCTTTTGCTGGCGTCGATTCCTGTGGCTTTTCCAAACGGAACGATAAAATTTAATAGCACGTACAGATATTCAACACCCGCTTAAAAATTTGAAGCGAGGCGGGGTGAGGGAGATGGGGGTGGGGGGAGCGGGGTGTGAAAAATAATCCAGGACATTCTGTTAAAGTCAAGACCTCTAGTAAACTTGCTGCAGGAACACGAAATGTGCACAGCTGTTTGTTTACTCATGTGTTTGATTGTTGACTGATTGTGCTGGATGGCCGATGGCCGGTAGGGAACCTTCTGGGTACTGCAAGGTTTCTTCCTGGCAGTCAACTCACATGCATGGGATTCTCATAGTCTGACCATCCTGCCCACCCCCACACGGTACACCCGACCCCACATCTCACCCTCCTGCCACTCAGATGTCCTGAGTTCAACAACTGCATTTTCCTTTCATCTTACGCCGATCTTGGTTGGTTTGTTGGACTTCCCAATTGGCTTGCAAAATAAAATGAAGAGTCGGGTATTCCTCGGTAGAAACAAATCATCCATTATATCCAGCATACAAATACAAGAAAACATGTTTGTTACCAAAAGGTTCCAGAACTTGCGGACCAAGTAGGTTAAATAAGATTAAGAATAGATGAGAGGATACAATCAGATGGCACTGAAAAAAATATCTTCACAGAAACATTTTCGTTTTGTACATAGTTGTTCATTCTGTTTGTACTTTCAACCTTTCTGGGTTTTTTTCTGCCTTTTACCTTACTCCTTGACCACCCCCGCCCCCCCCCCCCACCCCGCCCCTCACAAGCTCACACCTCCGGTCATCGTCACACTTGCCAGATTTGTCCAACACGCAAGACAACATTGTGCTAGTTTGGATCTATGAATCTATATCAGTCCATGATTACAATCGTTGTCAGCAAATTCTCCTGTAACTCTAGAGTCAACAAAGAACCACTACACGTATTGTCTTTTTGATCGCTGCACTCAAGTTGCGATCGAGTATGCGTGAAAGTCTCGGGTATGACACGGCCACGCCAGTTTCCTGGAACAGCAACCAGAAATGGCAGTTCCGTGCGGACGTCAGTTGTAACACACAAAAAACATTAACTTTCCAGTGTGCCAGTGATATATTTCATTTTGGCACGCGAAATTATTGGCCAATAACTGTTTCCCTTGTTTCACAGATACTCTCAGGTGTTTAAGTCTGCCTGTCTGTGTGTCTGTCTGTCTGTCCCGAGTCTCTGTCTCTGCTGGCTACTCCTGTCAGCTCCCCCCTCATTTTGCGTTATGTCTGCACTGTAACATTAGTAGGAGACAATTCTGGCGTCAGAAATGCTTGACTATCTGTGTGTGTGTCTATTTGTCAATCGACTGACTGATTGACTGAGTGACTGACTGGTTGATTAGTTGGTTGGGGTTCGTTGATTGACTGATTGATTGGTTGGTTGTCTGACTGATTGATTAGTTGAGTGATTGATTGATTGGTTGATTGATTGACTGGCTGATTAATTGATTGATTGATTGACTATTCCTCCGTCCACAGATGACCCCCTGGCTGAGACCGGAAGTGGCCACCGTCACCCTCATGGCTGTGATTTTGACATGCGCACACGGACTAAAGATTGATTTCTCTCGCTTGGCTCTCCACAGACCGACTTTTCTCACGCCAAAACGGAGCGGCGTTTGTGATGGTGAGTTGGACGAATTCAAAATGTCCGTCTGTGACGTCATCCTCCTGCTTCTCTCTCTCTCTACAGCAGTCTTGTTGTCGTTGTTGTAACAAAATTGTGAAGCGCGTACAGATCCTCTAGGTGATAGGGTTAGAACCGTTTCATTCTAAAGGCATTAAATTATATACTCTCAACTAGAGAGGGCGCTTTTCTGTCTGTCTGTGCGCTGTATCTCTCTCTCTCTCTCTCTCTCTCTATCTCTCTCTCTCTCACGCCTCTCCTAAAGGCACAATTACCACGACTGTGATGAGCGTATTCTCCTGCAGAACCTCCCCTCTCCCCCACCCCTCACCCCACTCCTCCCCTTACCAAAACAACCGAGAGAAAATGTTGACCGTTATCTAACTCAGAGCGCTCACGCCGACCAACCAACTGACACTGGAAATATTCACCCCTTACAAATCTAGCCAGCCCATCTCTGGAATGTTCCGAGCTAAGCACTCAACCTGAACAAAGCTCAGAGAGACACACACACCCCTGGGGAACTTTCGGGCAATGCAAAAACTTCAGATTGTGCTCATCCGTGCACGGAAACTCAGGGATCCGCTGACGTGTCCAGATTTCAGCATACACAAGATCGATCCCGGCCGATGCAGCAGAGGATGACAGTGGACGGGCTTCACTGGCGACATTCCCTGGGGACACCATGATAACGCAATGTAACGTTCGCTCGGTCTCTCTCTCTAGCTATGTTGATCTGTGTTGATGTTCCCTCAATGGCAACTGTTTGGCCAGAATTTCAACAAAATAAAACGTTAGCAATTTGGAGTTGCCCGGGTCAGGTTTGAGTAAACTTCACATCAAATTCAGGCTAGCAATACACAAAACCTAAAACTCTAGGAAGTGCCTATCCGTACAACATGTTTACCAAAAAGCGCGACTGGTGAAGGTTTGCTGAAACAAAACTTGGTATGGTGTTCACGAATTTAAAGTGACAACACATGGAATAGTCAGATGGATCTGGGGGCGTGAGGGTCTAGTCAGTTTGCATCAATGGGCGGTAGTCAGATTGACTAATCAGGCGAAAAGGGGTTGGGGTAGCCATTGGTGATCGACGTACACTCAAGTATATTATTAGCGCAGATCACGCAATCTCCGAGCAGAAGTCGGATTGTTTTGCTACTAAGGCGATTCATATTTTTGAAAACTATGCAAATTAACAAGGTCAGTAATATAGTATTCGGTGTGTGTTCTACGTCATCGAAGTGCGTTGTACGTATATAAATACGCTTCCAAAACTCTAACAAGATGGTATCCCCCCCCCCCCCCAACTTTCTGATGCTTGAAATACATTTCAATGCTGCACGTCTTAAAGTCGTCCTAAATTATTCATCAAAATATGCAGGTGTCTGAGGGGTTGCTGGGTGGTTTACCGGAGACCTGGCTGGTGTGACCAGATCCAGCACAATACAGGATATCTACACTGCGTTGTCTATGGTTAAACCTTTGGCGCTTCTCCAGCCGATTTTTTATTGGCCGAGTAGTTGGATGATGACGTCATGACACTGAATTTTCCAGGAGACTTTACAAATCGGCCAAACTTGTTGGATCTCACTGAACTCAAACTCAGTGTCATTATCCAACTAGTCGCCCGATCAAAACCAGCTGGTCTGTCTGTCAGGCCAATGTCTGCTGTAGGTCTTGTCGGGACTTGCTCGGATGAAAGCGACAGGGGGTAAGGGGGGGGGGAACTTCCTAATCACTTTTACTCCCCCCCCCCCCCCCCCCACCAATCCACCCAGAAAATCCCTATCTGTTTTTCATCTCGATCCCTCACCCTCACCTATCCAGCGTACACATTCATTTTTTTTTGTACACAGCCAAAATACACGTATGAAGGTGTGTAAGTGTAAGGTAACATCAGAATGTGGTCAGACAAAACTAATGCCAGTACAGGACAGCCAACTAGAACACAATTCTTAACTTGACCACAGAGAACTTGTACAAAATCATGAGATGATTGACCTGCGAGTTGATAGATCGGGAGCTTTGTTTGTGTCCGCATTACGTCACTAATTGCGTTGGGCATTTCAGCTGCCGATTCCAACATTTTAAATGATAGATGAAATTAATCCTGCCGGCTTTCAGCGCGAGCGGGTCTCACTACAAACTAGCACAGTCCGCTACATCAGCTGCTGGGAAGGAACCGAGATTAGACCTTCAGCTCATCAATAAGGCATGTACTGTATGCCCCATTTCCTCAGCACCACTTCTCTCCCTTGGACCAGCGTACCGCCATTACAGTAGGGCAGCATGTTCATGATAAATAAATGGTCTTGATGTTCCAAAGCTTTTAAGTGGCATTTTGTCTGGTTCATTCAAATTTGATTGTTTAATTAGCAAGCACGATTTCCGTGTCATGGAAAAATCTGGTGGGAAGACAAAAATAGAAATAAAATCAATTGTTTAGTTCATTAATATGGTTGAAAAGCGTAGGCAGACTCGCCACACAGCAAAGCCCCCCCCCCCTCAACCTAGCAACGCTCCCACCCCCACCCTAACCCCAAACAGCAGCGGCCCCCTCCCCTCAACCTACACAGCAGCGGCCCCCTCATCCCTCTATATATATACGGTTACTATAGTCTAGCCACAAACTCACCCCTCTCCCCCTATGGACTTTAAGGATAATCCCTGTGTTTGGAGTGGAGAAGTGTTTTTGCAGCAAACCAACCAAAGGACTACGACACCCTAGAGCAGCCACTGACTTCATGTACCTGCGCGTGGTAGTTGTTCCACTTGGAGTTGGAGACACTGCTCTAGCTTTGGTTGCTTAGCGCAAAAAAAATAAAAGACTGCTGGTACTTGTACGGACGCACCCCAAGCATTTTGCCCTAAGGGCGCGTATTTATAC
>OZ007569.1:1103504-1113504 GCA_963931925.1 Onchidella celtica
TCGTGACGTCATGGGGAAATCAACATTATACTCACAAATATTTGAAGCTCAGACAATCCATTATACATAACAGGGATGGACAAACTTGCTTAACGCAAGAGCCCATACGCTAAACGTCACATGTGTGAGCCACAAGGTATTAACATAATTTACATACACGTTTTTACTGTTCCATACACATTTTTGTTACAAAAAAAAATTCATCTAAATATTAAGAAATACAATTTTGCAACAATATTCTGACTCATGTATGCAGTTTTGTTTAAAATTGTTCATTTTCATTAGTTTCCGAAATCACCAAGTTCACAATCTATGCCAAAATGTTTTCAAAATCCTGGCCGATGACGTGTTACTGGACGTATTGAACTACCGGAACATCGAAGTTCATAGCCAGGAAATAATTATAAATCTTGGATTTTTTTCTTATTTACTTTTTGTACTGAAAGTGATGAAAACAAGAGTTCCGCCGACATTTATATTCGCGAGCCGCATGATTATTGAAAGTCTAAGAGCCGCATGTGGCTCGCGAGCCGCGGTTTGGCCACGTCTGATAATAAGAAAGCCCACATAAAGGAAGTTCTTGCAACTGAAAAGATAATTTCTAATATTTTGTAATTACAGCTTTTTTTTTTTTAACTTGGTTTGGCCAGAGACAAAAAGTCCGATGGACCAAGTCTGTACATAGGGGGAGATAATCACTGTTTGTGACTCAAGTTTTTATTTCTCCTTGTGGTTTTCGGCTGAGTCTGGTGTAGGATGAGAAATGATTAATGAATGAATGAATGAATGCGTGAAGTAAGCAATCAATACAGATGGGTTATTGAGTGGATGATTGAGTGAATGATGGAGGAATAGACAGATAGTTCACTCTGAGAGTCAGACATGGTGGTTGTCGGTCAACAGGTTGATAGAGGTATGGGTGATTGTGGTGAGTGGTGGTGGCCGGGGGGGAGGGGGAGTAGTTGTAGTGGGTGGGTGGGTGTGCTGTGAGAGGGGTGGGCACAGCCCTCCTTCACCCCTCAGGAAGTGATGGATTGACACGTCAGCTGTTGTGATACATGTAGTGATGATGACTTTGACGGCGAGATATTTGTCGTGGTAGTGAAAGTTGTAGCGGAAGAGTTTTTATTTAGATGTATTCGATCAGTAGCGATGGTGTGTTCGCTGACAGCACAGACAGACATCTAGCACACCTCACTCCTCCCTCCACCCTACCACAGCAACAGCACCAACACCAGCATCCATACATCAGACGTCTGTATGACGTACCGGCCTTTTCCCCCGGCCTGGCTGAGGTAAGAGTTTCTCTGCAGGACAAAACAATGCATAGCGAGTTACGCCATTATTTGGAAACTAGGCTTTTGGTGATAGGCCTACGCGCTCCATAAAGCCGTGCCACATCAAGCCTTAGCCACACCTCATTAACACTGACCGTCACCAGCAATCAGGATTTAAAATACATGGACCTCTCTGCCTCAAGCTTGTGTCTTGTCATTTGTACTGATCCGATCACTCACGGGCGGGACGAAGTGCAGTGTACAACTCGCCCATGACAAATTACACACTACAGATCAAATATCTAAGTGACCGCTCATCCGACTGATCATAGCGATGTCCAGGGGCGTCGTGTGCCAGCCCGCCCCCACTCCCTCCTCTACGTACATTAATCACAGCTGAATCAAACCCAGTGGTCTGGCACGGCTAATGAAATGCCATTGAGTACAGGCAAGCAAGAAAGAAATTAACACTCCCGCGCCTTCTGGGACTCATGAAGAACATGAAGATTCCATGTCTTCCACTGATCGATAAAACACAATCATAGAATTCTTCATGTCGCTACTTTTCTCTCCCCTCCCCTTCCACACCTACCCCCCCCCTTCCCCCCTTCGCCTCCATTTTTGTTGAGGTTCCTCCTTTAGTGTGAACAAACAGACTAGCCCAGTGACGTGCATGCCCGGTGCTACAGAAGATAACCTGTCCACGACATCTTCAGCCGCCTTTATGTTACACACCGTGATCATTTAACGCTGGACCGGACAATGCTACCAAACTATCCACAGATGACACCTAAACAAGAAGGTTCTGCAAAACCCAGACAAGAAAAGCTAGGAATGTCACACTAGAAAACACGGCCTGGAAAAAGGCTGGGATGAACTTTGAGAAAAGTCCTTGCTGAGGTTGATACGTCATGTCTCCACCATTTTGGTCCGTCCATCAGAAACTACATTTTTTAATTTGATCCAAACAGTTGGGTGTTTCTAGGTTTTATTGTTGTCTGGCAGTTCTCGGCCTGAGTTTTACAACTTGTTTTTATTCAAATAGAAATATTGTTGTGTCGGAACTGGATTTACAATAGCCAGTCTTTATCTACTCGCAGACTGCAATAGGTTGGAGCTTAGATAGAAAGTAATGTATCAGTAAAGAAACCCATGCCGAAGATGTCCATCAACCCCACAAATGTCCAGACTCCTAAAACCATCACAGTGAGAATATTAAAGTTAAATTAATGTTCTGGCTTCAACCCAAGTCCAGGAAAGGGGGAGGCAAGTTGCTGGTATTGGTTCTACTGTACACTGGACAGTTGATACACTGGACGGTGATGGACGAAAAACTGTACAACAAGGGGTGAATAACTGACTGATTGTCTCCCGCCCAAAAGCCTTCAGTTAGAGTTCTCTACTTTTAAACACTTTATTTTTATTGGGGGGGGGGGGGGTGTTGATTTAACGCTTTTGTTGTTGTTGTTGTTGTGGTTGTTGTTGTTGTAGTTGTTGTTACTACCACTGCTGCAACCACCACTCCTCACCCTGTGAATCGTGTTTAATGCCTGCATGTTGTAGTTCTGTTAGCGAGTTCGGTAGTGCTGTGAACTCACGCACTCGCACTGATGGTTTTGTTTCTGTGTGAAAACATTCGCTCAACTCACGCCAGTTGGACAATTTCAGGCAAAAGCTTCAAGGTAAGAAAAAAAAACACACCAAAACATTGAAACCTTTGGCCGGAAAAACTCGGGCGGTGGTAAACGAAATGTGTTAAGAGAGGGGGGGGGGGAGGGTTTCAATACTCCATGAAGTACAGAGGAATGTTGGGAAATGAGATGGGGTGGTGCTGGGTAGAGGCAGGTGTGGCAGGATTGGGGGAGTGACGTGATGAACAAGGCAAGGCTGATGGAGGTGTGATGTTGATGTTCAGATTTCGTGTCACATGACGTGCATCACTGTGCAGGTCACGATATCGAGCAATTTGTCAGAAAGGTTTGACCGCCCTCGGTATTTCTACCTGCAACAACGTGTGTCCTGACGTCATGCTAGCGAGAGTTCAGATGGGTTCAGACTTGACAGCGTCGCTACATGCGGCAGTGGCCACAGTCAGAGAATGTAGAAATAACAAGAAACTGCACTTCGGGCGTTCCCCATTCAGCACTAGTGTCAAGCGATTTCGGTACGAACTGCCTTGCTAGCTAGGAAGCGCGGTAAACAATACATGGGCAGTCGGCGATAAAGCGAAAGTTAACGGACAACAGTCAAAGAATCGCTGTAGAATCTAGGACATTATGACTATCACAAACCAACAATAATCAAAACTGCTAGGTGCTCAATTGTAAATTATTTTTATACGGATAACAAACATCTGATCTAAATGTCTGCGTTGTTTTGGTTTTAATGAGAAAAGCTGTCTCACGTTTCCTTTCAATAAAGCATCTCTACCGATAGTCATTCCAAATCTTCTCTGCAACAGCCGTTGATGGGTGACATTGTTGCGCTTGCAACAAAAACGAATATTACGCCCTTTTAAAGTCGCAATTAGATTGACAGTATTATAGAAATGCATGTATTGCATGGCTTTCTGTGAAAGAACAATATCTCAGAGATGGAGGTGAGAGAAAGTACAGGCAGTTAAGTACATTCTTATCCATTTCAACTTAAGTTATAGATTGGTAAAGTACATTCTCATTCAACAGCCAAGTTATAATTGGTAAAGTGGATTCTCATTAATTAAGTTAAGGATTGGTAAAATATATTCTCATTCACTGACTAAGCTATAGTTTGATAAAGACTTAGTATATCCTCGTTCAACACCTGAGTTATAGATAGGTAAAGTACATTGTTATTCATAAATGAAGTCATAGGTTGGTAAACTACATTCTCATTCAAAAGCTGAGTTACATATTGTTAAAGATCTTCAGTAATTAAGGAAAAGATTGGTACAACAAATTCTCACTGAATAAGTGAATTGTAGATTCAGTTCACCAAAGGGCGTATGCAGCATGTTTGTTTGGGAGTTGTTGTTTAGTCAAATCTGATCATTATGTACGATAAATAAACGTACAGGTCTGCCTTAGGGAGGCGGTAGAAAGACAGATCGGATCTGCTGTTTTTGTTACAGTTGCAATTCACAGCTGAACTCCAGTGACATTGTGAATTTCTAGATTTTTCGGGTTATATTGTTACAGCAAGCACGTTGTACACAAACTGCAATGAAAACCCTATGCCATCCCTCTACTTGGCTACCGTTCTACCGCTCTGGCTCGGTCCGCTCCCATTGATACCCGGTGTCGCATTCGGCCTCGGGCAAGTGAAACATTTTGTTATTTCTTCATTCTTTGATACAGTCTTGACATGCAGGCTGGCACGTAGTGGGTCATGGCTAGCACAAAGCAATTCTATTTTTAGCAAGTTCAAACTTTCAAAACAAGAATTGCGTTATTCCGTGTGACATCACAAACCTTGGCCAATGAACTTGACCTGTCCCTAAGTTAATACCACCAGGAAATCAACACCGGACTTTTCCCCTAGTAGATTTGAGATCATTTTTCTTATTTTTCCATTTGACTAAAACTTGAAACATCGCCATAGGGCAGCAGGAAAAGTCACTCCTGGTCAATATGCACACACACAAATGTTGGGGAATTATAATCAGTCAAAGTCTCAGTTTCAACCGACATAACTATAGGACGATAAAAGAAAGATACTAGATAGGACAAAATGGGACGGTTCTTTCTTAAGGCATACAAAACGGCGTGCATACCGACTGTGCGTTGATCGGGGGCGAGGCCCATGGCGCAGTGCATGAAAAGAATGTTTGGTATAATTATAAATTAACACTACGGTTATGTTACAGTGTTACTACCACTACAAAATGGCCAGAGTTTTGATTAAGTGACTGAAGTTATAATTACAAAATAAGTGACTTCAATCAAAGCCTACAGTGACGGCTTGACAATGAACGAAACTCAATATTTTCTCTATGTTGCCATTGTTTGTATCTCACACGCATTCACCGCTCAGCCTCCGCGACTTACATGCCGACAAGAGAAACTGGGACACTCGCGGTTAAATCAAATTTAATTCTATTTCACTTTCAGGCGTGTCACCGTCTGACACAGACAGCGCTGAGCTCGCCACAGTTTCCCTATGAGGTGTAGATCTACATTTTAAAACATTTATAGGTAGAATGCGCATGACGTCACAGAGTTTGTGTTTTGTACTTCCGCCAAACAAGATGGCCGGTGGATCAGCTGATGAGTGTAACTTCGAGATGTGTCTAAGCAGTTAAAATGCCTGCTGGTTGCATTGCAGTTGACTGTTGTGACAGGGGTGGAAAAGATGTATCCAAACTGGTCCGATTCCCTACCATCCGTGTAAACAAGAGAAAGGAAGTGAAAGAATTGACCGAACGTCTCCCATAATGCGTATACACACGTGTCATTGTTTACAGTAGTGAACTCGCCGCCGATTGGTTCGCGACGCCTTAGGTGGGTCCGGACAGACAAGATGGTGGATATGCGCATTCTACCTATAAATGTGTTTTGCTAACACTGAAGATCCAACCTTAAAAACGGCATTACAGTAGATTTAGAATATTTTCTGAACAGAAATGTAACCCAATGGAAGACAATTGTGATAATACAGATAATTACTGAAATGCTTGACATCAGATAGCTTTCTTTTTGCTTTTTATTGTTGTTTTTTATATCATTGAACTTTCCGTATAATCTCGTGCTCAAGTTATAGTCTCAAGAAGAGCCAATTGGTTTGATCTGTTTCATCTGAGGTCACAGAAACCTGTGCACCTGTAAAATTTGGATTTTTATTTGATCTTTCCTGCGAAGTTTCAAGGCCATTTATCTTTCACTGGTCTGAAGAGTTTCAATTCCTTCTAATTACTAAATTATTGCCAGTGCGCATGCTCGGGTGACGTGCCAGAAAAAGCAAATTTTTCCGAGTGCGCAAGCTCAGGCGGTCGAGCATTTTGTGTGTGTGTGGAGGGGTGGGGGAGGGGGGGGGAGAGGTGAATCACAATTTCTGGTGACGTCAACAAACCAAACCAGCATCAAACCGGGCAGACAACTCCCACACACAGAGTGACGTCAGTCAGTACACAATCCCTGACATTTCCATCGGATACCACATTGTTGGTTTCACACCATATTCTCCATATTCTTGGCTTGTCTCTGCGGGCTTGCACAGACCGGAATTTCTGCCATGTTAGATGACACGTCATTAAATAGCTCTAATTGATGGGTGTCAACATTGCCGCTACATCAATTCTCTGTATAATGTATTAGGCTTGTTTACCTTGATGTGTAATCATCTCATCACTTGTATGTGTGTGTGTGTAAATAGGCTGGACATTTTTCATTGTACACAATGTGTACATGTAGGTGTAACTTAGGTGTGCACATCTTTGTTTCAATATTACCGTGACGCCTGTTTATTTGGTTCGTTATTCCTCTGGTGAGCACTTGGAGATTTCCTCGTTATTGTCAAAATATGTGCGTGTGTACGTGTGTGTGTAGGCGTGTGTGTTCTTACCACGCATGCATGCGGGAGCCTGTGACGCAGCAGTAACAATGAGCAAATGCGTAAATGATTTGGGGGATGAGCGTGTCACTGAGAAGATCAATTTTTCCGATCACACGATCATTTAGTTGTTTTTTTTAATGATTGAATGAATGATTGACTGATTGGCCGAGAGTGTCACAGATTTCTCATTGTTTGGTGAATCACGCAATGAATGAACTTCGTGTGTACTCACGTCTATTGTCATAACAACGACAGCACGCGCGTGACGAGTCCCACTCTGCAAACAAGCGCTTGCTCACTCACCCAAGCCGCTTTCAATGACCCAAAAAAATAATTCATTCCTGAGTTTTTCCCTACTTGCCAAAGTTCAGCTGATCTGACGTAATGTTTCAGCAAATAGTCATTGGTCACGTGATGGTATTTAATGACATCGCTCCCCGTAGGGCAGCCATTGGAAACTGCAGATCCGCGCACAAAACATAATAATAATGAGAATAAAAAAATCAAACTCATTAAATAACGAAACAAAAAAAGGTTCTGTCCGTGTATGAATGAATACTCGTTGTATTTCTGACCTGGCATTTCAATGTAAGACAAACAATCTCCACTGTCACTTGTAGCTCGGGAATTTTCCATTTTTTTCACCGGAAGTCATGGAAGCTTTAGCTCGGCTTGGTCTGACTTCTATTTTTGATATGATGTCATTGCATAGCGAGTCATTTCGGCCACTATCTATCTATCTGTCTATCTGTCTATCTATCTATCTATCTATCTATCTATCTATCTATCTATCTATCTATCTATCTATCTATCTATCTATCTATCTATCTATCTATCTATCTATCTAGCTATCTATCTACCTGTCTGTCTGTCTGTCTGTCTGTCTGTCTGTCTGTCTGTCTGTCTGTCTGTCTGTCTGTCTGTCTGTCTGTCTGTCTGTCTGTCTGTCTATCTATCTATCTATCTATCTATCTATCTATCTATCTATTTATTGAGCCAGCCATAATTTGTCCTGCATAATTGACAACATCATTTCTTTCATATATTATACGATAAGTGAACGGCAATGACTCTGCTTGAAGCAGTGACGTCACACCTAGAGTTTCCTGACCTACACGTCACCTTGTCAGAACTACAGTTCCGTTTCTGTTGCCAGTCAAGAATGCAAGATGACAGTGGTTTGAGAAACGCTTTGCTCCCTGGTACCCCCCCCCCTCCTCCCCCCCCCCCACCCCCATCGAAAAAAAACACCCAGCACATCTCACTCTGAAATCTTTGATGTTGTACCCGCAGAGAACGGGAATTAATTATCGAATGGGATTTGCATGCTCAGATTTGTCCCATTTTAGCCCCCCCCCCCCCCCCCCGCTTCCTCCCCATCCTACGGTCTCCAGGATTTCCAGTGAATCTCACTCGCGAGTGTTACCGTCGCACCCTCAGTTTGGATTGTCTCATTTGGCGTCATAGAATGTGCACGGCTCCAACCAAAGTGGGAGATTTACTTTGACTTTCCCTTGGAGGTTCCAGTGTCACATTATGATGTTTCATTCTCCTACAAGTTTCAATTCTCATATTTTTAAGTTTCAGCTAATCTTTGCAAGTGCGCATGTTCAGCAGACGTGCCAAAAAATCAGTTGTTTTCTTACAGTGCCCATGCCTAGCCGCCGTGCTTTAGGGGACGGGGGTGGGGGGGGGGGTGCCATGTGGTCAACATCACAATTATTGGTGACCTAAGGAAACTGACCATTTGCCAGACGAAGCCTTAGAAGGTATTTAATGGTAAATGAAAATGTGTCAATGCGCGTGTCTTTATATTATTTATTATAAGACTATGTTTGAACAAAGTCACGTAACTCACGTTTTACATGTTTTCACAGTCCTAATTCTCGTCTTTACACAAAACATACATGTGGTTTTCCCAAGGATGAGCATGAATTATTTGCACGGCCAATTCGATCACCGATTTAACACCGCGCGTTGCCCAAACCAAATTTAAAAGCTTGTCAAAGCTCGTGGTGGATTCTCCATAATTCCCTAAACGTGTCAACCGCAGGAACAAGCTAATCAATGAGGTGGACAGAATAACCAATGGAGGTTTTACCATGGCGAAGACCTGCAGCTTGTCCCATGTTCTGGTGTAGCATCACCAGTCAACTGTGGCCGTGCAGACCGTGCCGACTGTACAGACCGGTCAGACCGTACAGACCGGTCAGACCATACAGACCGTACTGACCGTGCAGACCGTACAGACCGGTCAGACTGTACAGGCCGTACAGACCGTGCAGACTGCCGCACACACTAGGTAAACTATAGGTCTCAAGCAGAAAAAAACTTTCTGTGACGTTTAACAAAACGTTCGTTTTTTTTTTTTTGCTCATCAAGAACAAAATTGCCGGTACTTTTTTTTAACACCGTAGAAAATTGGTATAATCTTGCCCAGTTTGCTTCAAATGATTTTAAAAAAATTTCCCTGTAGAAATTAAAAAGTAAATAAAAAAAAACAACACGAAAATCAATTTCTAAAAATATAAAGTTAAAATTTTACATGAACAATTTTTTTTTACCGCCGCCAAGTACATTTCTGAGATTGTAACAATCTTGAATGTCCCGGTGTAACATTCTGTGTGTCTGGTCTTGTACGTGTTGTCACACATCAACAACACTACAAAACTTTTGTTGATGTTACTTTCTAGTGTTACTTTGTGCTGTCGCGGACCTGACAAATCCGTCTCTGTGTCAGGGGTCAAGGTCAAGGTGTTGGACAGCGAATAAATATTTTACAAGTCAAGATGATAAGTTTAAGCTCAAGTTAAAAATAACTTCAAAACTCAACTGTTGTGGTCTGTACAAATCTGTTACTATTTGTAATGTCAAACTCTCACATACGTCACACAAAATGCCAATAAATCTGGAGTACAACAAAGTTTTGTCATGAACAGTCACCATCGTGATGATCGTATGCGTGTGGGAGGGGGGGGGGGTGCAAGGGGGAGGAGGAGGGAATTGAAGCTTATTGAATGAAAAGTGTTTAGAATGGGAAGGGGAGGGGGGGGGGGGTAAAAAGACTGGAGTGTATGTACTGTATGGATGGCCCCTGACTGATTGGTTTTCAATATTTTTTTCTGCTTCTGCGTGAAGAGTTGGGAATTCACCAGGGCGGAGAATGTCCGGCTCAACGGTTGATTCATCTCAGT
>OZ007569.1:1118504-1131004 GCA_963931925.1 Onchidella celtica
CCTCCTTCTCTTCCCCGCCCCCGGTATGGAGTATTTCATTATAGTAAGGAAAGCTGGCCATGAGAAGTCCTGCAAAGTTTCACCATGAGGACAAGAAAAAAAAAAAAGTAAGCGCATATCCGTACAACATGTTGTGCACACAAATCGATGACGTAGAACACACAATGCGAATGAATCTTCTTCATTCATAGAAGAGCGCTTACATTTTAGACCAATCAGGTAGAGCTACCCCAGCCCACGTCATCGATTTGTGTGCACAACATATTGTACGGATACGCACTTCGAAAAAAAAAATCCTACCTGACCAAGAACCATCTGTACAATTATCTCAGGTCCAAACTCTGACGGCGAACTCTGGTAGACCAAGATGTCTCCACAATTTGGTCACTCGTGGCAACATGACGTCACTTCAGATGTCCTTCACTGACTAGAGACGTTTCATCTCCTTTCAAAATTGGTGGGTGTTGCTAAAACCCGGGGGGGGGGGGAGGGTGTTCTGTCGAGGTTCCCCGACATTTCATATTCTTTGCCATCCTCATCATCTCGTTGCTCACCTTCCTCTGATCTCCTCCAGTGGTAGAAGTTGCCTGTCTGTACTCGCAATGAGACAAAATGAACGCAGTTGGAGATCAAAATTGTGCAGTTTCCAGTGTTTTTGCTGATTCATCACGTGAAGAATGTGTCACGTGACATTATCTCTGTCATCATACAGGCAAACAGATTTCCTCCCAGTGTAAATGTAAATACTGGCGGAAGGACTTCCGAATGCGTTCCATAGCCCGAGTGAAAACAATACATAGCTACCCCGACGGCTTTCCCTGATATGTCAGCCTGACTACTGCCCAGACGAACATCGGCCTACGGCCTCAATGATACAAACTGTCTAGACCCTCACGTCGTTACAAATCAATCTGACAATGCCTATACACTTGTCCAGCTATGGAACGCATTCGGAAGTCCTCCCAAATACTGGCCTGGGGAAATCTCTCGTTCACTTTCTCTGGCGATTTGTCCGCCAGTTACACACGACATGTTACATTTCACGTTTTCAAATGTGGTCCAGTGTGGAGCAGGACAATTTAACACCAACAACAAACGAAATCTAAACTCTACCACAACCAGACAAACTCTGAAGTGACCAAAGCATCGAATCAGATCACAATGAAAAGTAACACACTCATCTTGCCGTCCGTGAAAGTCATGTCACATTTGGTCACCTGCCAACACGCTCTTACCCCCCCCCCCCGCCCCCCATCCCAATTTTCTCGTTGAGATTTGGTCGCCTTTTTGGTGGTGAGCAGATAAAAAAAAAAAAAACGGCGTCATAGACTCACGGTAGAAAATATAATTATTGTTTAGGAGCTGTTAATTGTGAAGATTTTCGGTGGAGTGGAATGTGGAAGTTTGACAGTTGTAGTCCAGATTTACACATCATGCTGCCTTTTAGAGCCTTTGGCAGACTGACGACTGCAGCGCAGAGCCTGGATTTGACGAGCTGTTTTTTTTTCTTCTTTTTTTTGGGGCGGGGGGGGGGTGAAAGTTTACTCTCGTAGCCCCCGGGCTAATTTTCTGCACGACCATTGCTGCAATTGAGTTGTGCACACCTGCAATAGTCCTTGTGTGTGGGTGTGTGTGTGTGTGTGTGTGTGACAAAAGCGGAGAACCACTGCCGTCTATAATTCTTCAATGATAACCCAATAGAAAGTCGGAGATGCTGAATGCGTGGCGCTTGAGTAAGACTCTGTGAGAGGCACTGTTGCCTGCAGGGCCTGCACTAAGGCAGCCACGGGGGCGTAACCAATGCCGTCAGCAACTCTTTCTGACTTCCCAGAATAGGGAGAGTTGTCTTTCCTGAGTACATTAGTCAAGGTCTGCAGTTTCTAGAACTACTGAGAGGGGTGAGAGAGGGCCTAAGTATAAAGGACTCGGCTATTGAAATAAACAGTTCAACGAAAGAGAAAAAAAAGAAAAAAAATGACCGTGGGGATTCTCAGACTGTATAATAATAATGAAGATGAAGATGAAGATGAAGATGAAGATGAAGATGATTTATACAGCAGCTAATCCAAACCAGTTTGCTCTAGGCGTTTTACAGAAAGTCTTGTTCTCTCCATTTGCATCTCTCTCTCTCTCTCTCTCTTTCTTTCTCTCACTCTCTCCATCTCTCTCTATCTCAGAGCAAATTGTATAATATTTATTTAATAATGAATTATACATTTTCGTTGGTGATATGGGGGGTGATAGGGATAGATTTTATTCTACTAATTTTAATTTCAACGTATGAACGTAAATGTTTATTGGAAAAATCAGCACTAGTTAGCCACAATGGACAGAATGTGCAAGAAAACATTATTTTTGTACTCCTTACGACATCTATTTGCACTGCCTAAATCATGAATTTCTTAACTACAATTGGCGTTACGTCATCGCCGGAAGTGATGTATTTCACGTGCAATAATCACACCAAACTACTGTGCTACGTCATCGCCGGAAGTGATGTGTTTCACGTGCAATAATCACACCAAACTACTGTGCGTCCAAACGAACAGATCGCAGAAAGCGATGAAGAAACTGTTATTGTGAAATAAATTATTATTATCATCACGACCTCTGACCTTGCAGGTACAAATGACGCCATCTTATCATGGTTTGTTTCTTCTCTATCTGCCTGACTCGGGTGTTTTGTGTGCTGATTACCGAACAGACAGACAAATCTCTAAGTTTTCATCCTGTAACATGCTCTCAAATCTACAGCTTTGCTTCTGTCCATGTGCTGACACCGCACGGAGAAAGAGACAGACATAGAAATAGAGAGAGTGAGAGAGTTTGGGAAAGAAGAAAATGGAGAAAGAGAGAGAGAGAGAGATATAGAAAGAGAGAGAGAGAGAGAGAGAGGGAGAGACAGTGAGATGTCATGACGGACCAGTTAGAAGAATAGCTCTGTGAAGGAAGGACATTTTTCTTTTTTTTTAAACCCAAAACATTATTTTTCTTACAACGAGAAAAGTGATGTGCTTTAAAAACCCGCCGAGGAATGCCTGAGTGATGTGGAAAGATCATCTCGCTGATTGGCTGACACGTGGATGGACAGGCTATTTCAGCCAATGATTGCCCAGCTGGCAGGTGAAAGATTTACGTCTCAGCGACTCATTCTTGGCCATCCAAATGCATTATTTTGCGGCTTTTTAGACAGTTTGACCCGGGCATTTCTGGCTCCTGCTCGGGTCAACGCTGGAAGTTTAGAGACAGACAATTGACCCATAAACAGGACGGGTGGGGGCGGGGGGGGGGGGTTGGAGAGGTTGGGGGTTGGGTGAGAAGATATTGGAGGAGTGGGGTATCGGCCTAACAGTCGGTCTCATGGATGGAAGAGTTGTTATTGCAGAGTACGTTCAAGCAGGGAAAATCTAGTCAGCATAAGCACATTTGTAACTTAATAAGTTTTTTTGGGTTAGTTAATCATGTTTAAGTTCCTGGCTGTATCAAAGCAATTAAAATTATGGTTGTGTAGCCAAATTCACCCTGAAAAATTAATTACTTAGTTGCGAGCTGAAGTCAAGAGTCATTCGGTTGTCACTTCACAAAGTCAGATGGATGACTTTCACGAGTGGCCAGTTCTTAATTATTGAAAAAAAAAATTCGAAAAGTTCTGGGAGGTTCCGGGTCAAGATGACCTCGTGCGTTGCGCACTTCATCTGTGGAGAGCACTGTTGTCAGATCCAGTAAATAATAGATGACATTTGGAATGAAGATGATAGCCCCGGGGCAGTGGATGCACGGAGAGCTACGTCATCATCCACTTTGTCTGATGTAGGCGGGGGAATCTGAGGGGTGGGGAGAGGGGTGGATGCAACAAATGGGGAATTGGGACGTGATGGGGAAGGGTGGGAGGGGGAGATAGAGCGATAAATGTGTGGACAGTGACACAATCGAGCACTGCCGTCCACAGCTGGGACTCCGGGCTGTGTGCAGGAGGGATACAGAAACTGTTGATATCGATGCCGAGTCTTGGGAGGGCTTGTCCATGGTTGCGTGGGGACGGGGGGGGGGGTGGGGGGGAGAAACACCGTCCCAATATCTCAAAACAAGAGAAAAGAAACTGGTGAAGACAGCGAAAGACAAACGGGCTCGCGGAAATGAACACTTCACCCCCAACAGATCTGAGACCACCCACACATGTGACCACTGCAGTAGAGACTGTCACTCCAACATAGATCTGTGCAGCCACAAGCGACCCTACTAACAGTTAACACAAGAAAGGCGTTTATAGACCGCCCGCTGGCCGAACAGAGCAAGGAAAGTTTGCGTGTCCAGACTGCGGGCAGAGATGAACAGAGAACTCAAATACATGTAAGTATATGGCAATGCACACTGAACAGTGAACTCAAATAGGTCTATGCCAATTTACAGTGAACTCAAAAAGGTATGTCACAATGCACACTGATCAGAGTACTCAAGTAGGTCTGTGCCAATGCACACTGATCAGAGCACTCAAGTAGGTCTGTGCCAATGCACACTGATCAGAGCACTCAAGTAGGTCTGTGCCAATGCACACTGAACAGATAACTCAAGTAGGTCTGTGCCAATGCACACTGAACAGAGAACTCAAGTAGGTCTGTGCCAATGCACACTGAAAAGTGAACTCAAGTATGTCTGTGCCAATTCACACTGAAAAGTGAACTCAAGTAGGTCTGTGCCAATGCACACTGAACTGTTGTCACTTGATACGTAGGCCTATCCACTGAAATAAAGTCCGGCTAATTTCGTGCCGCTGTGCTCTGTTCATAGTTTGAACACTTCCGTTACGTCAAGCGTAATATTTTATCTGGCGTGCTGGCGGTCTGTTGGGGCATTTAGGAGGCAAAAATTCATGTTTATGGTCATCCCTGGTCGACAAGGACACCTGATCACATGTACATAAATTGTTGCCTTGTGGAAATAAAAATTGGGCAAATGGATGAAATCAAAGTTTGATACCTGGTGTCATCTTTCAAATCTGATGTTATATAGGATATCAACGCTGTGGATGGATGGGTTCGGATAGAGAGAGGGGGAAGTGGTGGTGAACATAGTGGCAGAAATAAGAAATAGACCCCCACCCCCCCCCAACCCCAACTGATGTGATAGTTGTGGCGACGAACAAACGAGAGGGGAAGTGATCCAACTCCAGAGGAAACCTTGTGGGTGTCTCCAGTACCTTCCAATCTTTACATGCTGTAGTGATCTAACTCCTCCGTGATTCACTGGACGAGTTATTCCATGTCATTTCTCTCGTTTTTTTTCTCAACTGAAAATTCTTCCAAATTTCCCACATCATTTTTGTGACAAATAATTACAGTGAAGTTAGGTAACTGTATTAATCAAGACCACAATTGATGTTTTGTGGTCCATCGATGCGATATGTCAAATGTCCTGATCATTCACCCTCAAGTAGAGAACAGTGGAACATAGATCAGTTTCTTATCACAGTTGTGTTTGTCTTGGACGAGTATAATTTTGTATAAAAATTATATTTCTATATGGGTTCCGCTTTCAAGCAAATCCTGGTTTTTGGAGTGTTTTAAATATTTTGTCTGTGCATTTCTCTCTCCTGGTGCCCTCCCTTGCTACACCACTCCAAAAATATATTCAGTGAGATTTGCACATATTATGATCATGACAGTTCGTATTGTGACAATTCAAATTTTGCGGGATCCATAGCCAAACTTGAGGATCTTGGAGGTTTCGTTCCTTTCCGGCAGAAGAATGACCAGCACCCACCAGGGTCAGTCACCCTCAACCCAGACTCACGGACTTTAGATTGAGTTATGTCCTATATCCAGCTCAAGTTTTAGTGTCGGTCTCCATGGTTACCACGTGTTTGTTTACATAAGGTGTCAGATGCCCGTGTTGACTGGAGCCAGTGGCTGGTATCGTGTTTGCCCGCTATGAAACTGTGTCCTGTTTGACGTAATCTGCAAGTATGAGTGTCTGCATCTCATGTTGAGGTAATGAGGATACGAGACTTCGGCCCCGAAACCAACACCTTCTATCGGCGAATCATCTTTGCAGATGCGATACATGATTGTATTCTGTGTGCGTTAGCCAAGTCATACACCGGGAATTTCCCGACAGTTGCACGGCGTGCAGGTCACAGAAGATAGGAAGGAAGGAAGGCGGAGGGCGAAGAAGGCGAAGAAGAAGACATTCTGGATGTTTAAAATCTTTGTGTCTAACTAGTCGTGTCCGCAGAATCCGCTCCGCTATATTTACGGAAAATGACGTATGACAAAATCTCTTTGCCTCTCTAGCGGTGAGGAGCGGAGCAGAACGGATGCTGTGGACAAATATACAGAGGCAAAGCGTGTCTTACTTTATCAGACCTTATTTTTCCACAAAACCAGCGGAGCGGAGCGGATGCTGTGGACAAGACCGCGTGTTGCTACCTTCCAGCATAAAGTTACAACGGGTGTGTGTCCACTTACAGCAAGTTTACTGAATTGTCATCTTTAAAATAAAACATATGTGGAAAAGTCCCAGGTAGAGGTGGCTGTTTCACGTTAACTGGTATTGGTTTTACTGGTAACTTTGTAGTCTGTCAGTGGCGGCTACCAAAAGAGTGTATTACCCCCCACCCCCACCCCCTTTCCCCACTTTCCCGAAGTCATTGTCTAAGGGTGTGTATGAATGTGTACGTTGTGTGTGAGTGCGAGTCTTGAGCATCCAGAACTAGTTAGTTTGAAGATGGACTGAATAGAACTCTGGCTGGGAATGGATATTCAAACCTAACAAAACATGAAAACCATTCTCAAAAAGCCAATTATGCCATCAGTTAACTCACAAACACAAAAAAACCAGGGAAAAAAAACAAGCAACTTCAGACCTGATAGGCCTGGACGGCGACTTTGTGTGTGTGTGTGTTTGTGTGTGTGTGTGTGTAGGATGATAGAAATATTCATGTATGAAATTTGTCCCAGTACCAAATTCCCCCGGGAATTGTCAACCCCCGCCTTCTCCACCAACCAAAATGTCAATTAAAATATTCATTTTCTGGTAGAAATTACCTCTATAGGTTATCTTCCCTGTCTTTCTGTGGGCGAACTCGTGTGTGTGTGTGTGTAGGCGAATGAGTGTCTATATGTGTGTATGTTTGGGTGTAGGCAAAATCGTGTGCGTCTTTATGTGTGTGTGTGCGTATGTGCGTGGAAGCATGTTTGAAACCGAGAGAAAAAAGTAAAGAGAGAGAAGCGAAGAGAAGAGACAGATAGAGAGACAGAAAGAGAGAGAAGAAAAAACTTTGGGTAAATAGTTAAATTAATAACCAAATCTTCAGACATTTTACTGTCTGGTATTTTTAAGTGTATAAATTTTGTATTCAGAGATCAGTGGCGCTGTTAGTGCTGTTTTCTGAATGCTGGAGACAGACGAGTTTTTTTGTGGATCTCAAGTTTTTGTTGCTGTTTACCTACTTCTCTATCTATTGTCAGTCGGCTCGTGTAGCTTTGGAGGAGAAACCTAGACCAATCAGAAATGAAGAGCATATTATGAGCTTTGTGGTACGTGGAGAAAATTGATTGGACGATTTACAAGGATCGGCTGTCGCTCCTGTGCTGACGTACATTCTATCCCAGCGTAACTCAAACACAAAAGGGTGGCTAGACGGAGGCACGGAAAGTGCCGGAGCATTAACACAGTGGTCAGAGCGGTGGACATGGTACACGTGGTATCGGGTTCAAATCCCACTGAGAGCCAAGTTAATCCCAACCAAAAAAGTGGTGATATTTTATCAGTATTGGTAGGCGTGACAAGGACCGATGTCTTGTTTCTGATGTAGCTTCATTACGGGTGGACAGGGGGTCAAACCTTCCTGCCTCCATCTCACTTTATCATTTCTTCTTCTTCTTTCGTTCACCAATCTAAATCTGCAGATTTATTCTTTAAAGAAAATCTATGGTTTTCTGCAGCTCTGGCAGAGCACCGTAGAGTTTGATATTCAGGTCGGTGGGTTGGGGCCAATACGTTTCTCGCAGTGCTGAGAAGAGTGTGCAGTTCTGCAATATATGCTCCGTATTTTGAGGAGTCTAGCTGCACTCGCATATGGCAGATGTTCCTATTTTAAACTTGGTGAACATATTATATATATCCTTGTTCTGGGCAAATACACAGGCATGTCTGTGATCTGACTCGAGAATGCAGTTTATGCCACACGTAATTAATGTTAGGGTGGAGAGATTATTACAGATGGACTATCTAGTTACGCACCTGGAACTTGAGTGTGGACTTCCGTCTTCTATTGTTATTATTGTTGTTTTTAAATACCTCCTGTTGATATACTGTGCCCGATACCTCTTGTAAGGGTGATGACGTCAGGCAGATCAAGATGGACTGAATCACAGAGAAAAGAGACAAGATGGCGTGAGATTTTTCAGTGTTGAGCTGCTGGTGAACTGGCTCAAGACTTTTTTGCCTCGGTTTCAGTGTGAGATGTGAGCTGTAGAGTTATACGTGACCTCGCGCATTGACGAGACCGAAAAGGAATTTGTCAGTCTCACTAGTTCAGGTGCGACAAAACTGTGTTGAGTCCGCTGGAAAAAAGACAGACCTGGCTCACTGAGTCAGTACAGACGCACAGACAGACTTGACTCGTGGCGACACCAGCTTCATGCTAGGTTTTCTAGAACAAACAGCTGAAGTCTAAACGTAAAGCTTTTCTGGATTTACGCGACAGCTGCTGTATACAGCTTTCTTATTCAATTTGTATCGAGCTGTACAAGGGCCAGATTTTCTAGCTCAGAACTGCGGCACAGATTAATCTAAAAAGGGTCAATGCGAAAGAAAACCATGCGAACGTTCGTGAATTATTTTTTGTACTGATGGAGGGACTGGTGCACACATCACTCCCACACAAAGATCACATCATTTCCCTGCTGAACGACCACATTTTTTAGTCATTTCTCATTGATGATTTCCTGCCCCTTTCATTTCCGGTGTAATTTCACGGTGCGCTCCCCCTGATTTACGACCACATTGAATACCTTTTCGTGGTAAGTTCTGGTTACGACATTCTTGCTTTGTTCAGATCAGAGGGTGGTCGAGGTGAGGGGCAATTGGGGGGGGGGGGGGGGGAGGGGTAATAGAGAGGGGCAGGCAGACAGACAGAGAGACTGAGACAGAAAGACAGACAGACAGATAGAGAGAGACAGAGAGAGAGAGGGAGAGAAAGAGAGAGAGAGACAGAGAGAGGAAGAAAGAAAGATAGAAAGAAAGAAAGGCTGGCATGAATGAAAGGTCCGAACTTCTCTACCTGTTATAAAACGGCATGTTCTTAGACTGCCAGTAGGATGCGAGAATGGACCCCGGGAGGGAGGGGGGGGGGGGGCGGGGCACTGCGGATAGACGAAACGTCATCACACATGCTTGGATTTCAGATCCAGTCTGTGTTTGTTGTGGCTTCAATGCTTAAATCACCGTGACGTCAGTGTCAGCTGACATGGGAATTGTTGAGCGTATTGGTTGTTGCATCTGTGTGGATGTATGCATGTGTGTGTGTGTGTGTGTGAGTTTGTCTGTTTGTCCCCACCAATTCTGGCGAATAAGTTTAACTCCTTGATTGGGCTATACACATCTGTATGAACTGTCTGTCTGTTTGTCCCCCTGAGTTTGTCCTGCCGTGCCAGCCCTTGCTGAACAAAGATAAGATAATTGTGAGTGCGGTGACGTCAAGGCTTTGTTCACCATCCAACACAGAAAAAATGTTACAAGATGGCCGAGGTCAGCGGAGTTCACTGTGTCTAATGGTTCGATTCGCTTGTGTGAGTCGGTCAGAGGGTTGGAGAGAGGGGGATGACTCGCTTGGCTACACAGTGTAAAGTGTTCGGTGACGGACCTGGTTGTATCTGCCTGGCGTTAAGGGCGCTTAGTAGTTTACATCACAAACCATCGCTGAACTGTAAATAGAATTCAGTCTTTTTGACTCACGATTAAATTTTTAATGCACTTTACGGTTGACTCTGGGCTGATCAGCAATTCTGGCCCTCAGTTTGAATTCTCCCATTTTTCCGTCTCTCACTCTGATTTGTTTTATTGTTATTTTTTCTTTCTCACTTCCGTTATTTTTTTAGATGAATTGCGTGCATCTGCCATCAAGGATCCTCGTGCATGTGTGTGTATTTGTATAATGCTGTTCTATTTGCCTGTTTCGATAAATCGCTGGTAAAGCTTTTTCTCAAACTTTCCTCCCATGACATTCCACTTTGACCATAGAGTTCAAACTTTCGTTTCTTGGTCGCGGGAGAGTCGGAAATTAAATGAAACAGGACAAATTCCGTCCAGACTTTACCACTTTAGAAACCATTGCAAATTTGTGTTCGGGAATTCCCATTAGCCCTGGCTGACTGATCTTGGTCTTTGCTCTTGGTCTTTGACACTTTATGAATGACTTCAAACAACAACTTCTAATACTTGTGAAGTCTGAAGTCTGAATCAAATAGAAAATGTGTGCTGCTGTAAAAACGGACGCCATTATTCGACTAAAGAAATGATGGAAGTCAGCCATCTTTTCTCACCCACTTGAGTTATCTTCCCCGTCCCTCTTCTCGAATTACTTCAAACAAAATTATCTCCCTGTGTACAAGACGCCCAGTTCGGTTTATCGGAGAAATCCCTCAAGTTTATCAAATATCGCCAAAGTTATCAAATCATCCGGCCTTTTTTTCCTGCACAGAACCCTATAACTCTCGAATTTCCCGGGACTTAGCGAGAGGATGTTGAACTTGCGTGATGGGATGAATATAATTACTTGGCAAATGTTAAACAAATTCTGGGTTTGCCTGTCGCGACACCAGCACAACACGGAGGTCTCTGCGCCTAATTCAATATGGCCTTGTTTCATGTCCACTGACAACAGAAGTTCACGTGATCCAGTTATCAAACAGTTTAGTTGCTGTTGTTGTTGCCGCAGATGTTGTCGTAGTTGTGGTCTCAGGAATTAATATTTCTTTTTTTCTCCTCTCTTTACCTTTAAATCCATCCCCCCCCCCTCTTTCCTTTTTTTAAAATCCCCGTATAGATACGGAGACAAAGTAAGACAGGACGCTTTTCATGCAAGTAGTGCCATGCGTAGGAATACATCAAAGACGAATTAGAGAACAGATCAGAGGCGGACGATGAACATACTAATACAATCGTATCACAGACTTTGGCATGGGCTCAACTTCAAAGAAAATAGATTTACCGGCCCTCTTTGACATCACCTCCTCCCCCCCCCCCCCCCAACCCCCAAACACACCGTTTTGTTTACTGGAGTGATGCTACAACTAGCGTTAGCTTCGTGTCGGAGAGGTAGAACAAACCGATTTACACGTGTCCATTAATTGTCCATTTTGTCCATGTGTGATGTATCGAGCACGTTCTAGACTTTACACAAAAGCCCTGGGGGGAGAGGGGGGGGGGGAGTAGACGCCGGTCATTGCCAGGATCACAATAAACGGTGGGTTGTTCCCCTTCCCCTGTCCACCCCCCACCCCTCGCCCCCGCCACAACTCCAGCCACACCAATAAAACTATTAGTTTTCAGATATCATGGCTGACAGCATCTCCCACACCTCCCACACAACTATCTCTGCAGTTTGTCCAAGGCGATTTGTTTCTCTCCTAGCTTTTAGTTTGTTAAACAACAATGAGTTGTCGGACGTTTCGAAGAGAGAAGACCGCGCTGAACCAAAAATAATGGGTACATAGAGATTATATATTACATTTGAATAGAGCCAACCGATCAGTGAGGTCTCGCGGGACAGATGTTGAATAAGTGGTGAAAACGACCAGTCAGAACAAAATACTGTGAGGTATAAACTTAAATAATCTGTACTTTGCAAGGACTGATCTGCTAGGGTGTGTCGTTCTGGATTCTCTAAATAGTTCTCGAGGTAAATTATGACAGAAATGACAATGTGAAATACTGGCTAGCTAGGTGACCGGAGTTGAGCCACACCCAAACGTGTAAGTGTACTAGAACAAACAATGACACTGACCTAGCTCGAGAGACTCGGCATACACTTGCTCAACTTCTCGCCTTTGTGGGTCAAAATGAACCGGCGAACAGTTTTCATTCAGCCTGTCCAGCTGACTCACTAACCATTGGTTTGAACAGAGTTAGGTAGAGAATGATATACGTTTTTTTTATGGTCCATCTTCATAAAGGGGTGGGGTGGGGATGGGGGGTATAATTATTGTTCTCTCTCTCTCTCTCTCTATCTCTCTCTCTCTCTCTCTCTCTTTTTCTCTCTCTCTCTCTCTCTCTCTCTCTTTCTCTCTCTCTCTCTCTCTCTCTCTCTCTCTCCCTCCCTCTCTCGTTCTCTCTCTCTCTCTCTCTCTCTCTCTCTCTCTCTTCTTTCTCATCCTGTTTCTCTCTCTGAACTTTTTCCTGCCTCTCTTTTTCTCTGTCTCGCTCTCTCTCTCTCTCATTTTCTTTCTCTCTCTCTCTTTCTCGCCCTCTCTCTCTCTCTCTCTCTCTCTCTCTCTCTC
>OZ007569.1:1136004-1381004 GCA_963931925.1 Onchidella celtica
TCGTGATATGATCCAAGTACCAGAGTAACCCGGATAAACATTTTGAAACGTATACTTTGGGCGGTTTAGTCAGTAATCGGTGCCACGCAAGTGCAAGTCCTGGGATGTAACAGTATTGGTGACAACATGAAGATGGTGCTGGTGTGGTGATGGTGAGGAGGACGAGGAGGAGGAGGAGGAGGATGAGATGAAGGAGGTGGAGGAATAAAACAGAGCTGATTGGAGAAAACAAATCACTATTTAAAAAAAAAAAAGACAGTAGTTATCGCGCTGCATACGCTGAAATGATGTTCATCCCCCTCTCCCCTTTTACACGCCTGATCGATCGTTAATTTTCAGTTTTCCCAAAGTATGTTTACCCGCTGCATTTCACACAGATCCCCCAACGTATTGTTTTAGGCCGCACCTGGAAATAGCCGCTCTATGATAAAAGGACGTATGTCAGGATGGTGTTGCACACAGGTTCTTGTCCGTGTTTTGAATGAAGCTAATCAGACTTGGTATCTGCACGAGCTGGTATTAGATCCCCATTCGGGCGTGGCTGATGCAGGTCCAGATGAGCTCTTTACCCGGCAGGCTGGATAACTCTTCTCACTCAACATCTAAAAGTTGAAAAGATCGATAATGTAGAGCCTGGGCTGGCTTTGAGCAACCGGCGTGCTGCTGCACTCCTACAGTTGGATTCTAATCTTAATGATTTCAAGTTTTTTTGAAGAGTTCGTTCCGAACAATGCATTTCATGACAACATCAGAACCGGGGGAATTGTCCGCGCAGATGACGTGCGAAACCATTGATCGTCGCACACTTTAAATTTGATGTGGATTCGCTAGATGAAATATTGATAAGCTCAACTCTTCTACGACTTTAGAATAGGAACGCTTTGTCAACGTTGGGGATAATTTAGTTCTTGTAATCGATTACATTATCTCATGGCGACTTCCGGCTGGCGAAATCGATCGAAGTTACTGACTTCTTTATTCTCGTGAATGAATGGACAGATCTCATAGAAATGATCAGATGAAGAAGGGCGATACGGTCCATGGGCAGCTTGTTGTCGAGAGGCCGATCCCTTGAGTATGAAAGTGCAATTAGAATATGAGCGAAAGGCAAGGACATCAGTGAGGAACCATTTCTCATCTGTGACAGAAATCGTGCAGAGAAATAAAAATTTGACAACTATTATTAACTGAACGCCGAAACAAACTGTATAGAATATGTTATTATTACTTGTCCACTGCGTAGACCACGCGGTTTTTCAAACAGCAAGTCACTTGACCGCGCTCGGAACCAACAGTCGATGTTCTTCATTTACTCGATCGTGCCAAAAAAGGTCATGCTGACATTTCTGTGCAACTGTAACTGTTGCTGTTTCCAGACCCTGAGATAATTGGGCATTTTTACGGTTCAGCCACACGAAATCTTTCCTGGCCCTACGAAACAACTCCCACATTCTCCAAACTGTGTGGCCAGACTGAGGCCTACTAATGAATAACAGAACTTCATTAATATGTAAATTTCGTCATAGGTGAGGTAAGATCGTGCTGACCTCTGTTTGTTCCTTCTGAGATCTGTCTGTTCGGTACACAAACTACCCAGCTCAGGTTTCAGCAGTGTCCCCGCCTTTCTTAAGATTATTAACATGAACAAACATGTTTAAAAGCTGGCAGAAATAAAACTGGGTTTAACTAGCAAGACTCAGATATTGATTTTGTGTTCCGTCAATAATCCAGTCTTATGTTGCAGTGTCAGAGACAACACCAGGCAGCGAGTGGATTTTTAGATAAATTTAAAAGTAGAACGCTTAATTGGAAAAAGTCAATTAGGGGCGACAATCCTTTTTTTTCTGAAAAACGTCTATTTTTAAGATATAATAATGGTCTTTGTGCTGGTAGTTTATTTTCTTTCCTTGGTTGTTCAGGTTTATTTGAGGGGAGGTGGGGCGGGGGGTCCTTCTGAACTGGAGAAAAGCCAAGATTGACTGCTAGACCATCCCCAATAGCTGTCACTTGTATAATTATGGCTCACGTAACATGACCAGAATCCACTTAAGAAGACAATAGCCCCGAGTAGTTGGCTTTCCTGTCATAAGGATATTTTGAGCTATTCTCTCCATGTTGATGGAAGTCCAAACTGGTCTCATTAAGTGTGCTGTGTGATGATGTCTACGCGGTTTAGACAAGAGAATACGTTATAAAAGACGTATAAATGACATGTGAGATTATTTTTTGAGTTGTTAGAATGGACAAGACGTTAGGTAAGAAATCGTGCTCTTTGTTGGCAAGTTTTGCTGTTTTCAAACTTCTAAACGATTTTTTTTTTGCTTCTTAAAAGTAAGATTTCAGTAGGATTGGGGACTGTGTAGCATGGAATAGTCTAGAGAGAAATTGGTGATGATAGTCTCAATCCTTCTTCATCCGTACATTACCCGAATCATCTTGGGCACTTTCAAGGAAAGCCGTCATCATTTCACAAATAGCGCACAGATCGCTGTGCTCCTCCGCTGAATTCCGCGTGTTCGTACACCCCCCGCCCCCGCCCCGACCCCCACCCACCAACCCAAGACAAACTACACGTCATACTATGTCAGATAATTCTGTAGTTCTGTAGATTGGTAGGTATGCTGACGGTGAATACTATTTCCCCACCATCATTAATTTTGAGTATACTGACCAATGTTGGTTTTGTTTCTTTAACGTTTTAATCTCATGTAAAACTTTTGAATAGACAATTACACAAGTTTTGATCTGAAGTGGTGATTTGTTTGTTTGGTTGTAGAGTTGGTGGCTACACAGGTCACTGGTAATCGACGGCATGCTCGGCATTTACCTGTTGTTGTTGTTTAAGATTGACACGTGATGTCTAGACATTTCCAAATCTTCTGTAAGATGAGATAAGATGAAATAACAAATCATTATATTATTCCCTGAGGGACAATCTCTATCACAGAGGGTGTAAGATACATTATATGGTATACACGTCTGAAGTATCATAACATAAACATAATCATATCACAACTCCATCAACTCCCCAGCCTGCAGACAAGAAAAGACATTGCAAGGCACTTAAGTCAAATATGTGACAGGTTATAATTATGTTTGTACCTGTAGCAGTTTAAGAGTTCACCCAATAACTTTTGTCTCTCTCTCTGTTCTGTTTCCTGCAGCTTCCAGACCGTCTTTTGACGATTTATTTTATTTTGTGGAGAACGAACGGAAGTGGATGATACCCAAACTTTTTAATGGTGCAGACCCCCAGCTGGTGGCGCATGCCTTATCAGGTGAGTGGTGTAACTTCACTTACTGCTTTTTTATATAAAAGATTTCCGCTTCCTTTTGGTCCGATTTGTTCTTTCTTATCTTCTCACTGTCTGTCTTCTAAGGTCTTTTAATCCGCTGTGCTATTACAAATGTGAATGAAAGGCCGTACCTCCAGTTTTGTCGAAAATTAAGATCTCATCTTAAGAGCGTGTCCAGCAAATGCCCAGTTTATCGCTGGTACAAAGGTCTAACTCTCACCAGTTGAAATAGACAAATTATTGGAGTGGGTGTGAATGAACTCTGAAATGCGGAGTAGAAAATTGTCTTTTTAGTCGATGATTTGAATGTTGTTGTATGTCAGGGTGAAATGATTGGCTGTCACTACAAACAGACAGACATGTGTGCGCGTGTACATGTGTGTGTGTGTATGGTGTGTGAGCTCGCGCACCCCCACCCCCCACCCACCACCGGTATGTCAGATGAAAGCAGTGGAGTTTTGAAATCGCATGTGCATGGGGAGGGGGGGGGGGGTATGTTCAGCTGCAGCATCACTGTACGCTGGATTGAGGAAAGAGGGGGTGGGGGGGGGGGGATGGCGTATGAGACAAATTGACCAGGGCTTACAGCATCAGTTTGTCATTGTCTGTGTATTAAAATTAGACAACTGTGGGCATGATCTGATTCTACGTCAGTTTGACATTCTTTGATCAGGTCACATGACATAAACTCACCCTTCTCCTTTCCCCCCCCCCTTCCGTCCCCCCCCCCCACTCCCTCACTGCGCGGCTTTGATCAAGTGCATCAGTCCTGTCCTGTCCTCCAAGTTTAGATGTGACAGAACCCAAAACTCGTGCCAGGACTTGGAGTGCACAGTGCACAGTGCATTCACAAAATATTTCTTTGAAAAAAAAACGCAGAAAATTCGTGAGCGCGGATGGTACAGGAGTAAAAGAAAAGAGGAAAAAAACAATTTGTATATCACAAAATCCTGGATAAGAAACAAAAAAAGAAACATTACAATGAATGAAAAATGAACAGGAAAAACAAGACAAGCTTTAGGTCCTCTGGGACCTTCTTCAGGCCGAAAAAAAAAAATTCGAAACAAAGTTTAAAATAAAAACAAAATAACAGCCCTTGTGGTTAGACACTTCGCCAGAACAAAGGCATCTAGTTCTTGTCGCCATTCTACTAGATCTAATGCCTTGCATAATGCAGCGCTGTTTAACAGTTCTAGTTGCAAACAACCTGGAGGGAACGTGCAGTGTGATGGGGGCTGGCCCGGAAATGCCGAAGAATAAATGAGTGTAGGAGGAGTGAGCACTTACGAGAGGAACAGTTGTGGTAGTAGGCTACATGTGGTAGTGGTACTAGTAGTAGTAGTGGTCACAGTCGTAGTAGTAGTGGTAGTGATGGCGGCAGTCATTACAGTTGCAGTACCAATCAATTAGTTTCAGTTGTGGTAGAGGTAGAGGCTAACTGTCATTTCTGTACATCTTACTGAGAGTTTGATAAACGCAAAGAAGTTGGTGCCGTTTTATTGACACAAACGAACAGAGAACTTTTCTTGTTATTGTTGTTTTGAGGGGGGGGGAGGGGGGGGGAAGGGGGCGTGATTTACTATGATGTTGTCGTCACCCTACAAATGCCAGTACTTGGAGGAGAGGAAGGGGGAGATAACTTGACGTTTCGTTATAGAGTTATCTCTGTCACGCATGTCCTAAAGAACATTAGACGAACCGGCCTCAAAGCTGACTGCTTGAAAGATAAAGTGAACAACATTTTGACATGTTGCGTTCATTTTATGCTGGATTTGTCATGGTTTACGCCCTGAATGTCAGAGTATGGAGGTGGGGAGGTGGGGAGTTGGGGAGGTGGGGGAGGTGGGCAGGGTGGGCAGAGTTCCGCCCCCCTGGCGAGTATGAATGTCAGCCATTTTGACATCTTTCTCCTGTCACGTGACCAGCAAAGCTGCTTGTAGACTCTGACAGCAAACGGCAGAAAACCTGATCACACACAAAATGTGCCTGAGAGTCTGTGACCGCGTGTGTGTGTGTGTGTGTAGGTGGGTGTAACTGGTAGCCTGTGAGGAGTGTGTAGACATCAGGCCCAGCATGCACTAGCCGACTTTGATCGAGCTACTAGTCAGATGGTGACGTCACAACAGTGCCTTTCAGGCAGACAAAGGCTTGAAAATGTTTACACCAAACACCGCTCACTGTCTGCCCTGGAAAAGGGAGATGGGGGGTGGGCCGGGGGGGGGGGGTGGAGATGATATTCTAAAAATGATTTCTAGGACGTATGTCAGAAATTCTGTCATATTTCTAAGAAAAATGTCACAAGTGTTTCTATTGCAAATGTCAGACATTCTGTTGTTTCCTCATTTTGTCCAGTTTCTGTCCTGTGTCTGTTCAGTCTGTAGCCAGTGGAAATTAAACAGAATAATCAAAATTTGAAAAATGATTATTTGAATCACCAGTAAAACCTTGGTCTTGGCATAACAGCAGAAAAAGCTATACGTGTGGAAGGGGGGAAGGGAGGGTGGGATGGGATTTTGAGTATTGTCATGGCACGTGTACATCCCACATGAACGGTTCAGTGGAGAGATTACTACTACTCCACATCGAACCCCCCCCCCCACACACACACCTTGTGAACAGTTGTATACCGAGGTTACAGCTCCCACATATCAAATGTCAGGTCAATGTTTCGTTTCTCCACGTCCGCCCACGCAGAGCCAAAATTTTGCCGATGTAACACCAAACTGCACGGTCTGGTAGTCGATGCCATTAAGCGTTAAGTCAGATCAAGGTCACGTACTGATGCCTGGCGTTGATAACAGTAAAACATTCGTCTCTTTCATGCCATAGAATGGCTCATACATTTTGAGGACCTCAAAGGCAAAACCAATCCTCGTCACAAAAATTTTACACTAAGATAATCGAGTTTTTATTCTACACGTTTGAATGTCTAGAAGTTCCTTTTTGTTAGTAAAAAAGTGAATTTTAATATTTTGTGATGGCATTTTTTTTTTTTCTTTTTTAATTTAAAGTTTGCAGAGATGAGATCTGATTGTCTTGTACAGAAGTTGTAGATCGGAAGGATTTGGAGATAAAATTGGAGAAACACTTTGTGACTATCGGTTGTTTTTCCCTTAGCGTCACGATCATAACATAATCGGAGAGTGTTAGTTCAAAACTGGGTAAGTCAAATCGTGATTGAGTTTTGGCCTCAGTCAGATCGTCACTCAAACTTAAGACACGGCGTAAAGGTCCAGTTAAAAATTTACTAAGTCACGTCTTTGTCTGTCGAATGTCATAGCAAGTGTTAACTGAACTCTGACATCGCGTCTTACACTACTTGGAATGACTATCTGACAGGGGCCATAACTCATGCAAAATTTGACCTACCCAGATTTGGAAAAATGCTCTTCAATTGTCTAAGTCATGTTTTAGTGTTTTATAAAACAAAGAAAACTGTTGACTTGGACTATAGGGGTAGCTGTTCCTCTAACAACAATCTAAATAGTGGTTTAGTTAGATGTGGGTCTTCGTTTAAAAACTCAGAAGTCAAGGAAACAAAACAATGTATTTGTTGAACGTTGCAACGTGACTGTCTGATTATGTGAGCATTTCATCTCAAAACACCGAAAAATATGACTTCGGCAAGACAGTTATGACTGTGACATTATGGTCTTCAGTTATGTTCACGACAGACCCACTCATAGACACACACAATCATGCAGATTCAGGCAAGCTCATCCGTTAACCGACAGATCAACACCAAACAAACCCGTGATCTTGTTTGTCCATACTTTCGTATTTATCACTGCTGTTTCCAAAACGTTTCTTGCTTCTTTGTCTCTGTCCCAAATCCACGTAACTTTCAACCTTTAGTTTTTTGCTGATGCCGTGAATTCTCCCCCCTTGAGAAATCTGAAAATAAGAGTTACAGTCCTTGGACCTTTTCAGCATATGACCCAGATTCCATCCAGTAGCCTACGTTTTGCAATAGAAACATCGCAATTTCTGTGACATTTGATTGTCAAATGTTTTATTTTCACCTGTACAAAAACCCAGTCTAGCTAGGCCATGTTGATCCCTGAGACCGTGTTATTGAGATTACAAAACAGGTGGAAAGACAAGACCGCCTATGTTCTCCGTGTGTGGGAATTGCGAAATGTAAACATTGGCAAATGTCTGGCCGGGAAATTAACTTCATTGAGTTTTTGGTGTGTAACTTAGCACTGGGAGCTGTGGGAAATGGTGGACTATTGGCATTGGCAAGTGGGGGGGGGGGGCCGGGTCTTTGTTATTGTTGACTCCGGAGCGAGGAGTATATTGGCTGGGGTGTTGTTGTGGCTGTTATTGGTGTTGTTGTTGCTGTTAGTGATGTTGTTGTTGCTGCAGTGGTGGTGGTATTTTTGTTGTTGTTCTTGCTGATGTTGTTGTATTTGGTGGTGGTGATGTTTTTGTCGTTGGTTGTTTTAGCAAAAAGTACACGTCAGTTTCTCCATCTCCTGTCGTACATGGGAAATGTGGAAGTTTGGGGCAAATGAAGAGAATTATCTACTGAAATATTTACATGTTTCTTGTGTTGTGGAGGTAGAAAGCGGAAATCAGAGCCCAGGCTGTACCTCATTGTTTCCCCTTGTTTTGTCTTCCCTGCAAGTTGGAACTTTTTGTCTCTGACGTTTTCGTACTGGGTCTTTTCTGGTTGTTTATCTCTTTTGTTTGTTTGTTGTTGGTTTTTGTTGTCGGAATTTTTGCGATTGTAAATTTGATAATAACTGCGTGTCAACATTTCTGATTATGTTTTTGTTGTTGTTGTTTGTGTTGCTACGGAAACCTTATAGGTCGACAATTTTACTGTAATACTCACAAAATAATACGCAGATACGCATGTAAACATACACACTCTCTCTCATACATACACACACACGCACAGGCACCCAGCGCCACACACACTTAACGGAAGACCTACCCGAGAATCAACGGATATAATACAGCAACTTCTTAATCTTTTGGACGTTCTTATATTATGTTCACTTCAGCCTCTCCTGCCTTCAATCATTGTCGGTCGATTGTTTTTCCTTAGCTCATTCAGCGCTAAAGCATTCTCAGATATTATATCATTTTGCCGATATATATATCAGCTGTTTACTGAGAAACGATAAAAGTTTGATAAACAGAATTTGACGATCGGCACAGCCTTGGTAACCGTTTGTATCTGTATACACCGAATGAGTTAAGTTAATTGCGACCAGTATCACTTGACTCAAGCAGCCCCTCCCCCCCCCCCCCCACCACCCCCTGGTCCCTCAACTCTGCTCGACCAGGACATTAAGATCTTTCGACTCATATCAAGTATGCAAAACTAAATAAGCACTCACGTCACTTGAAGGAATGGAGTCATACAAGAGATAAAATGACTTTTTAAAAAGTGTATATATAATAATTATAAAAATGCCACACTGAAATTATTCTAAAAAGTTTAAAGGAAAAACAAACGAAGAAGTTTTTATTTACATTTTTGTACGAATCTCCGTAAATGCTGAGATATTTGCACTTGGTTGTCGCCCCCCGGGTTAGGTTCGATAACTATGTAAATGATACTTTTTTAAATTTAATTTTCATTATGATTCTTTCCCTTGGGCCATCGGAATCAGTGGTGGGCGGACTCACGTCCAATGTTCTGGTTCTTCGACCGTGCTGATTAAATAGCCGGATGTCGTGACTTGTGTTATGTGCAGGTGTATGTGTTGTGCGTGAACAACAAAACGTTGTATCTCCCATCTTTGTCATTTTTAATGGAAATAGGGCCTAAATAATATTAAGGAAATTCTCAACTAGCTGTGACAGTTTCACTTCGTTTGGAGCAAATTTTACAGCAACTGAAATATTATGTTCATCATTTTGTTGTATCGCTAATTATAAACAAGTGTATCCAACGTGTGCAAACATTTGGGGGGTTTTCCTGTAACATCAGCGACTTGCTCCAGGCTGTAGTGCATCAGACACTGAGTCAAACGTCCAGACCGGTTCGTAACTTGTGTATGGTGCACCAGGCCTATTGTCTGGCCTGGTAAAGCACCAGATACACCTCACCAGCAATTTTACGGAACTACCAACTCCTCTAGACTGATGTCAAATTTGCACATACGAATGACTTCGTCCCTACTTAGATTCGGTGGTGACGACGTCGTGCCGACGTCGATTGAAATAAAGAACCCGTCCCGAAGGTATTCCTAACAATCTTATAGAAATCCTATACAAATCTACGTCAGATTGGCGTAGAGAAGCTGCCTGGGCAAGTTCTTTTCTACAAGCCTTTTTATTTTATCTTTTTTTAAGAGTAGCTCGACCTTGGAGATTTCAGTGCGGAATTATAACCGAACGGGACAATCCCATGTCCTTGTCTCATCATAGCTAATAATCTGTGGTTTTGGGGTTTGTTTTTGGGGTCTTTTTAACTTCGCTTTAGTGCAGGTGGGAAGGGCAATGGAGGCATTTCTTTGCTATATCATCTTTGTCTTTGTTTCCAGCCAACTGGTCAATATCACAAATGAGGTCAATGGATGCCATGGGATTTGCAGTGAGAGGTTGTTTTCTCTTTTTATGGGGGGGGGGGGGACTGGAGTGGTTTCATGACAGTTGTATTTGTCATACGGAGGTGTGAAGTGAAGCACTCACCTACACCGAGTATTCCTCCCACGTGATCGTGGTGTAGGCGGGGCATAGGGGAGGGAAATGTTTGGCTGGACTTTCTTGACAGAAGTGGGAGTGTGGATGTCTTCAGGTGTGCATGTGAATGTGTATGTGGGGGGGGGGGTGCCCAGAAGGCACAGGACCTGGGGGAAGGTCATGTCAGCATACCCTGGTGCCTGGTCCGCTAGAACCGCGTGGTCATTTGCCCAATGATACAATACGATACAAGTTTTCACTGTCCGGACACTTAAGATGGAAAAGGAATATTTCTCAGATGTGTTGTGTTGTAGGGATAAGGGATGAGATATTCTGTTGTTGTTGCCGTTGCTTTTGCTACTGCTGCTGTAGAGTTTGTATTGCGGTTTTCTGATTGATGGTATAATGTTGTTGTTGGTGTTCTTGTTGTTGTGACCGTTGTTGCTGGTTGCTGCTATTGTTGCTGTAGAGGCCATTTTGTGGTTTCTGTCTGATGTTATGTTTAGTTGGGCTACGCATCGGAATAGCGAGCTTATGTAATACGTTCGCTAACCCTGCCCCCCCCCCCAAATCGCTGTCTTTTCGTTGACCAATAGAAGTAAAATCGCTTCGCTATTCGGATGTTCTAACTTTAATTGTAGTTGTTGGTGTTGATGTTTCCTGACAAATGCTCAGTCATTCAACAAAAAATATGCCCAGACCAACAGTTCACCATAGGATCCAGGTACGCTACGGTTATGTCAACGCCAATGTCGGCAATGAGGCACTATCTATGACGTCACACAGACTGAGGCCAAAGCCTTGGCACAAAACTCCTCCAACATAAATCATTGATTTATATACAAGGTGTCTAACACAAACGTATACACACATTGAATACTTATTTATGCAGTGTTAGTTAGGATACACACAAGACTTGTTATGCAAATTAAAGGGGACAGAGATGTTTCATTCTATGAGTTATCCCATGTGTTTAGACTGATGGTCGTTCTGGGCCAGACACTAATGACAACGCTGTTCAATGTAGTTGTAAACCACTTGAAGTATTTCATCTTTTTTAGACACCCTTTAAATAATATTTAGGGTAGCACAGTCGGGGCTGATAAACCTGTTGAGGTACGGCAACAACAAAAAAGGGGGGAGTCAACAATCGATTTTGATTTTATATACATGTTCAACTACATTCAAAGCCGCATTGAATGATCTTAATTCTTTTTTTTTGAGGCACTCTTAAAATAATATTTAGGGTAGCACAGTCGGGTTTGAAAAAACTGTTGAGATGTGGCAACAAAACAAAAGGGAGGGGGGGGGGGCGGGGGGGGAGCAAAAATCGATTTTAATATTTAATATATATAATTATGTTCAACTACATTCAAAGCCGCATTGAATGATCTTTATTCTTGTCACCTACGCCGAAAAAGAATCGAATAACAAAATTTCAAGAAGTCGTCGTCACTAGACCAGCAGTTCGCTTCTCCCGAAAAGTTGTCAAAACCAGTTACTCCAGTTTAAGGGAATGTTGACCGTTTCACCAAGTCCGACATAGCAACAGATAACCAGAAAAACATACAATGAATTCTCACAGCAGAAGGAAAATTAATGTAAAATAAAATGAAATGTGCAGATTGTTTGTCGCTGTGACCTTTGTGAGATGAGCTTCTGTGTGTACGTAGGGGGGGGGGGGGTGGAGGTTAGGATAACCAGGTCCCACAACCGATACAGATCAAATCTGTCTGTTCTGGTCACAACGTCTGAACTGCTGTAAAACTTTAAAAATTTAACGACCAAATTGCCCAGGCCCAATCCCAATCGGAACGATCTAGAATGTTCACAGGTTTTGTAATGAGCACGGCCATAGTTAACTGTATAAATATTTCCGTTTGGCTCACCCCAGAGTCATTCATATACAGAACTCAGTGCACATTGCACTCTGGGGTAAAAACCCAAAATTCAGTTTGCACATTGAGAGAATAATGGATGGTTCCACTGAAACTGTTGTAAAAACTGAACACAAAATCATCAAAAGTGAATGAGATTCTCGTCACAACATCACATCTGCACAGGGAATTATACATTTTGTTGTTTGTTGTTGTTGTTGTTGTTGTTGTTGTTTGGTTACTTGTTTGTTTGTTTGTTTTTAAACGGTGACTGAAGAGCAAAGTCTATTTCCATCGGGTGCAGTCGGTCGTTTTTTCTCTGTTTCATCTTCTATCTATCTATCTATGTATCTATCTATATATGTATCTATCTATCTATCTATGTATCTATGTATCTATGTATCTATCTATGTATGTATGTATCTATCTATCTGTCTATCTATCTATCTATCTATCTATCTATCTATCTATCTATCTATCTATCTATCTATCTATCTATCTATCTATCTATCTATCTATCTGTCTATCTGTCTATCTGTCTATCTATCTATCTATCTACCTATCTATCTGTCTATCTATCTATCTATCTATCTATCTATCTATCTATCTATCTATCTATCTGTCTATCTGTCTATCTATCTATCTATCTATCTATCTATCTGTCTATCTATCTATCTATCTATCTATCTATCTATCTATCTATCTATCTATCTATCTATCTATCTATCTATCTATCTATCTGTCTATCTGTCTATCTATCTATCTATCTATCTGTCTGTCTGACTGTCTATCTATTTATCTATATGTCTATCTATCTATCTACCTGTCTGTCTACTTGTCTGTTTGCCTGTCCGTCCGTCTGTCTGTGTATCTATCCATTTATCTATTTGTGTCCAGAGTTCTTGAGGTCACAGAATCCAACCCGGAAGAACAATTCAAGATAAATAATTATGTAATTGTTACCCCCCCCCCCCCCCCCCACCTGGCGGTCGACAACTAAGTAAAAGTTGAATGTACAGTCTGTAACTCGAAACGTTCACCATGTAGCCCAGATCTAATCGGGTGTGCTAACATCGACCTTTTGACCTATCTCCCCTCACCAGGGATCAGCCAGGTTCCTTCCGTCCCACCCCCACCCCTCGGACGAATATTCATGATTTCTGGTTCTAAAAAAATCCATAGAAGACTTGGAAAAGGAGAAAGGATTGCTTGCACTGTTGGTTCCGCTGCCAAAGTCGTTCTTGAGGGAGCCCCAGTTAATGGTATTTTAGCTTATTAAATAGTCTGTGCCGGCGAGCCTGATAGATGTGAAACTTTGCAGTAAAGCTGGCCTGACGTGCTGTGTTACCCGGAGTGGCTGATACTACCCAGAGAAAGTTTGCAATATCTCGGGGTAAACCTTACTGGCTACAGGCTGGCTCAAACTGTCCAGTAGAATCCAATTGCTGATAGTTTATCTCCTTATTCTGATATTTGTTGGGATAGCTTAAGTTGTTGTTGTTATTTTGGTTGCTTGGTTATGTCGGCGTTGTTTTAGTTGTTTGTTGTGTCATAGTTTTGTTTTCTGTGTCAATAGTTTTTCTTCTTCATTTTCCTTGACCTATCAATAGATAATGGTACGTTTGACATGTCGATGCAGATTCCAGAAATCCGATCTGGTGCCTTCGGCGTCCACTTGAACGTCTGCCAATCGTTCGACCCTCTCCCTTCCCTGGTCCTTCTTTCATGCGCTCTTGAATCTTGAACCTTCAGTCTTGAATCTTGAACCTTGAACCTTGAATCTTGAATCTTGAACCTTGAATCTTAAACCCTGAATCTTGAACCTTGAAACTTGAATCTTGAACCTTGAATCTTGAATCTTGAATCTTGAATCTTGAACCTTGAACATTGAATCTTGAACCTTGAATCTTGAATCCTGAATCTTGAATCTTGAACCTTGAACCTTGAACCTTAAATCCTGAATCTGGAACCTTGAATCTTGAACCTTGAACTTGGAACCTTGAATCTTGAATCTTGAACCTTGAATCTTGAACCTTGAATCTTGAACCTTGAATCTTGAATCTTGAATCTTGAACCTTGAACCTTGAACCTTGAATCTTGAACCTTGAATCTTGAACCTTGAACCTTGAATCTAGAATCTTGAACCTTGAATCTTGAATCTTGAATCTTGAACCTTGAGTCTAGAATCTAGAATTTTGAACCTTGAATCTTGAATCTTGAACATTGAATCCTTCTTGTGCCGTCAGATGTCCCATAGGACCCCAAGGATCCACCGCCCGCCGTCTCTATCCTGTGCTGCCGAAAGTAATATGTCCGTGGATTCCAGTCCAATTAATAGATCTTGTCTCTCTCAATGACGTTCTTTTCAATGCTGGACTACATGAACTTCATTCACAACAGGGGGCATAACCGAAACTAACACTTTGTCACATTAATCCACTTCTCTCCCTTGTCTACGATCCCGTCCCATACAAAAGTCTGCCGGCCATTGATGGCAAGCGAATCTTGAAACTTTCTGAGGGCATGGCGCATTCTGACCAACTCCCAAACAATGGATCATGTCTAAAACATGTGGGCGAAAGATAATGGCTGGTGTTAAGACGAAGTTTAGGTTTGTCGTGGTCAGTCAGAGGTCCCAATCTTTCCCCCAGAGAGGGGAATCCGATCTTTCAAAAGAGAATGTTGTTGCAAATACGTACGTCCCACTATTTTTTTTGCGTTATGGGTACGTATATTAAAGTCTTGTTGTGTTTTTTTTGTCGTGACTCCAGAGCTAGAGAGCTCCTCCCGAAATACTCCTAACAACATCCTTAATTTTTAGATTTTCTTTTTGTTTTCCACCTGTTTTTTGGTTGAAAGGGTAGAGGGGCAGGGTTAGGGATTCGATAAGATTTAGGATTGAGGATAAGGACGGGGTTAGGTATAGGTACGTAGACGTGGGCGTCCCTAGCGCAAACGCTTTGGGGGGGGGGGGGGGAGCGTGCGTACTTATAACAACAGCCTTCAAAAAACGCACCGTGAGTTATCCATGACCTACATACGCTCTGTTTTTTGCCCCCACCCCTCCCCCTTGCCCCATTATCTACTCGTTTTCATAGGCGTGGCCGCTTCCTACCCGAGCCACCCCGTAGAGAACTGTAGCCACACATCACATTGCCCGATGACTTGTTTTGTGGGTCTGTTTCTATGTACACGTCGAGGTTGTAGGGAGGGGGGGCATGTTAGCAAGTGCATGCACGTGTTCAGGTGTGAGTATGCACATGTGTTTGTTGACAGATGTGTCTGTGTGGTAACACTAGGAGGTATTCGTTGTTAAAATTGCGTTTTCTGAACTCTTCAAATCTTGGTATACACAGTTAGTGGGGTGTGGGGGAGGGGGGCATCCCTCTTGGAAGTGTTTGTATGTGGGGGGGGGGCAGTGGGGTTTCCAGCCCCCTGTTTTACACGTCTTGACTAGATCGTTCTGTGTGAGGTGTTCCCCCCCCTCTCCGTCTGTTGGAGGTGTCAAGAGGTTCTCTGTGTCACATGACCCGCTGTGGAATTCCCCCCGGGTGGTGTGTCCACGGCTGGCATAATTCATGTAACAATCGATGGCAATGGCTCCCCCGGGGGCGGGGGGGGGGGGAGGGCGGAGGGATAAGGAGAGACTGCCCGGGACCACCCGGGATGTTGGAGGGGCCGGTTCTGGGAGATTGATATGCTTTCAGAAACTTTGGGGAGGGGGGGGGGAAGAGGGGTATTGATAGGACTACGAAAATGAATGGGGGAATGGGGAGAGGGGAGAGGGGAGAGGGGAGAAGGGAGAAGGGAGAAGGGAGAGGGGAGAGGGGAAGACCTCTGGAGCCGGAATGTATGAGTTGTGAAGATGGCAATGTGGGCCCGTGGAGATTAGGGGTGGGGGGAGGGGTTAGGTATTTACGCTTGTATGCTGTTGTCATCGTTGTTGTAGCTGAACTTGTTGTTGTTGCTGCTGTTTCCCCGGAGTCACCGTGACGTCCCTGAGTGGAATGCTCAGCTCTGGTCTCGTGATTTGTGTGTCACGTAACGGCGGGCCTCAAGTTTATGATGGTCAAACAGATTGATTCTCATGTAGCGCTCAGTGAGCCAGGTCAGAACATAGTAAGAATGACGTCGTTATGACGTCCGGGCGGGGACGTTTTTGACCAATCAGATTTGCTGGAGTTGAAAAATACTTCATCATTTGTGGGTGCTATGGAAAAGGACACCAAAAGCCAGTCCCGGTCAAATTCACGTTTTGAATATCATGCTAGAGAATGCGTTGTATCTGTCAATCTGGGTTCTAATTTTGTACGACTTGCCCCGCGTTCACACTAGAGATCTGCTTCCGCTAACTTTCGTACTACTCAGGAACTGACAGGATTAATCTTTCTATCTCGCCTATCAGTGTTCCCACCGAACTCTCTTACCTTTGTTGAAAACATTACTACTCTCTTTGTCCACAACATCCGCTCCGCTGTTTTCACGGAAAAATGAGGTACCAAAAATTCTCTTTGCCTCTATTACAGCGAGGAGCGGAGCGGAGCGGAACGGACGCTGTCGGACAAGTATACAGAGGCAAAGAATGTTTCACTTTTTCGCACGTCATTTTCCGTAAAATATCGGAGAGGAGCGGATGCTGTGGACAAGAGCGCTCGGGCGAGATATAAACTTTGACGACATCCATTCAGGAGCGTGTCTCTAGTGTGAATGCGGGGTAATAGTTTCTTTTGGTCGTTGCTGCAACTGGCAAGTGAACCAAGCGTGAAGCCGAGCGCAAGGCGAGGTGATTTTTGCGTCTGATGTAAAACTTTGCCTTTCGCGTTTGTGATCGTTTCCATGTCACGACAAATTTCTCTGCCAAGCTGCCGACGTTCTGTGTCGTCAATATGCATAGGGTTAAAGTGAGGTTTTCAGTGACAGTGAATTGGACGTTTTCTTTGGCAGATTAACTCCAGTAAACATAGCCTGCTGTCGGTCTTTGATCCGTTTACTTGATCGTAATAACTTTCTGAGATCACATTGGCCACCGAGTCAGGACTAGTGTTTGCAAATCAAAATATCAGATTTCGTGAAAAGATGAGATTCTCAGACAAGTCGATGGATATTTCTTTGATGTGTGAGAAAATCAACACTGGAAATGATTACTTACATTTGAATAGTAGGATTTGTAGTTGGTGGTGGTAGTGGTGGTGGTGACGGTAGCAGCGGTGATGGGTGAAGGGCCGGTTGTTGTTGTTGTTGTTGTTAGTTGTGGTGGTGGGGTGATGATGTTGTTGTTGTTATTAGTGGTGGTGATGGTGATGGCGTGATGTTGTTGTTGTAGTTAGTGGTGGTGATGGTGATGGCGTGATGTTGTTGTTGTAGTTAGTGGTGGTGATGGTGATGGCGTGATGTTGTTGTTGGTTTTTTTGTTAATTGTAGTGGTTGCGGTGAGGTGTTGCTGCTCTTGTTGTCGTTGCTGTTGTTGCAAATGTCAGCCATTGTTCCACATTCCCTCAGACTGTTTGTTATTTAGAATGTGAAGCCAGAAATAAATAGTTCCAGACTTATGTTATTTTATTCAATGCCTGGGGACATTTGTCAAAGGTTGGTGCTTGGGAGAGTTAAAGTCAATCATTGTCGCTGACGAAGTGTCACGTATGGCTCTGACGTCAGTAGGGATAGAGCGGTTTTGACCTGATTTTGTAGCAGTCTTACCACATTGACTCAGTTCTGCTTGGCATCAGTTTTGATTCAGATCTGAACATTCATTGCATCAACTCGCCAAACAGACTTGTTTAGTTTCAATCTCCATGAAATATTAAACAAACCACATACGACTTTTTCTTTTTGGCACTTTTTGTCTTTGTTTTAATCTCACACGTGGGCGAGGTCTCGTTTAACTCAAAAGTCCGCGCCTGACACTCAAATAGACACAACACAGACTTTGGGGCTTATCATTTTTGCGGTTTAGTCAGTAACTGGTGCCAAGCGTCGCTAAGTCCTGAAATAATAATAGCACTAATGATCTTAATCCTATGAATCTATCAAATAATCAAGTGGGACTACTAATGTGCTTACCTTTGTGTTGCTGTTTATCTTCTCTTCCCCCCCCCCCTTTCCAGTGGCCAGTGACATGAACGATTTGAGAGACCAAGTGGGTCTGACGGACAAAAACATGGAACTGTTGAGACGAGCATTCGAGGGCGCCATAGAGGGAGACGAGCGGCCGTTGCTGGACATGGGCATGCCGGAGAGATCTTGGCACGAGGTGAGTGACCCCAACTCTGTAGGGTCATCCAGGATACACCCCCACACCTCTTTATTCAAGGGTGTCCCCCTCCCCCCCCCCCCCCGGGAGTTGTGGCAATGACTGTATAGAAAGATCTGTCCCCTGAGGTGGGGCGAGGGAGGTGGCTAAATCAGGAAGTCAGAATGCAGTTGTCAAGTGTCGGAGAGTGGCGGGGGGGGGGGGGGTGAGAAGGATTTGAGCAACATTAGCACTCAAGGTCTAACAATAACATGTTGATCTGGGCAAACACTAATTTGTGACTTAGATAGAGAGAAGATTGAGCAATTACAAGCCGAAGGTGAGTGAGAGGATAGGAGATGTGGAGATAACAGAAGACGAGAAAGCTGAACTATCTGCACAACGTAGGAAAACTTATTTAAGTTTCTGCTTGAGGTGGTGGAAAAATCTTTATAATTCAAATATTTTCTTGTCACAATCAGCCAGAATTCTCCTCACGTCTCATGTTACATTTACTGACTTCAGTTCTTGTTTGTTCTATCTCCATTTTCTGAAAAAAAACTGGAGATCTTTTAGTGTGTAAAAGAGATATAACAAATGCACACTTTGACATTTGTTTAAAATGTGTTGTGACACTTATCATGATGTTTCACAGTTCCGATTTATTCTAATTTTTTATCATAACACTAAAGTCGCGAATGTTTGACTTCGAATTTCTCAGCAGTACAAAAAGTGGAGTTGGAACAAAAAAGTACCAAATTTGCGATGTCTGTACTGAATGATTCAATCCATGTCCAATTTTCTAAATCACAGCAGGTTCAGTTTCTGTCCTATTCTCGTCTGCCCTGAGCAAAAAAAAAAACCGTTCTAGTAACATTCATCTTTTTTACATTTCAGGCGGCGGCTGTGAAATTAAAGAATTGCTCACCGCTTGCATCTGTCTGTACTTTGCTTTGTTGAAAGTCTTTGCTTTACGCCTAGTGGCGTACTACCCCCCCCCCCTCCCCTCCCCTTCACAGATATTGGTCGGCCAATTAGTTGGATGGTGACGTCACAACATGGATTTTCAATTTTAAAAAAAGACAAAACAGTTGGCTGGTTTGCGCGGTCTCATTGAAACTAAATAATTATGTCCTGACCGCATCATCCACTAGCGGGCCTGTCAGACTCAGCCAGTCGTCATGGTGCTGACCTTTTGGCCTAAGTTATTTTATGCACTTCTGAGAAAATCGCTAAAAACTTATTTAAATTCTTCTGCAATGCAGTCAGACTTAGGCCAACATGACTCTAGGTAAAAGTGGCCATCATCCACGTTGGCTGAAACAACCCCAGAACCAAAATGGCCTTAGTCTGTGAATGAGTTGGGCCAGTACAGAAAGTTTTATTTCCAGGATAATGGCTTGGCACTTTTGAATGATTTTTACATTAATAGATGCACCATGGATAGGGCAATGTCGTAATAGGTACATTCTGTTTTGGCCAAGTCTGACTTAGGCCTAAAGGTCAGCACCATGACGCAGTGCTCGCCGGGTCCTTGTGAGCTGACAAATTCAGAGGTCAATAATGTCTTTTTTCTCTCTCTCTCTCTCTCTACCTCCCAGGTACAATACGTCCTACAGAAACTTCTGGACAGTGGCTTCAAGATCTAGAGCCTTGAGGTCACCCGGTCAAGGTCACACAAGGTCAAGGTCACGGCTGCCCACTGACCTGTAACCCAAGGCCTGACCCCCCGAAGTCCAAAGCCTGATATACCATGATGACATCTCAGATAAACAACAACTAAAGAAAAATTTACAACTTTAACCAGATCGTAGTTTTGAAGGCAAATCTTTTATTTTGTAGCCACTTCAGTCAGCCAGCAAAACCGTTGGACAATGTCCGGCGCAAACAAATAAGACAATAATGTATATTGTTTTGTAGAATAATGCAAGATCTAAAGTAGTCGATGTACTTTTTAATTTATCCTCCATTCCATCTGGCCATTAGTATTTATGATTTTACTCTGTGTTACCAATGTGAAGGTCGTTTTTTCTCCATGATGAAATGCCACTCTATGACGTCATCTGTGTGTAAGCTATACTCTCTACGCATAATGTACCTGTGGATATCGTCTCGTGGTTGTGCTCATTCTTAATTATTCATTACTCAACATTCATTTATGATCAATTTGAAAGGGGGAGGGGGGTGCAACCAGAAACTTTCTAATGGAAACGTGTATGTGACTGTGATTTACTGAATAGGGAATTACAACTTAGGTCAGCTTCAGTACATTTTTCTTTTAATCTACACGTCTGGTGGATGAAACTATGGGAAATTCTATAGGTAGGCAAACATGATCTATAGTCTTGAGATGACGGGAGAGTGTTTACTCTAGACACGCACGATTTATTATGTCTGTTCACGAAAGACTGAGCTGAACTCGGCAACCTCAGAGGTATTTGTATCACTCATAAACCTTACAATGTGTTGTGATTGTCCAAAAGCATCATTTCAACGTCCGTATGTAGTGATTTCATGTCCATCAATGCACTGGTTTGGTCAGAATTTCCCTTGTCATCGTCCGGGAATACAATCGTGTCTCATATTTTCATATTTTCGCTGGAGACGATAACTCTTGGTTCCATAATCCTATCTGTTCTATTCTTTATTTTCTGATCTGATCTCGTAATTATGTTAAACTTAACATTTTTAAGGCCACGAAATTACGAAAGCGATCCCCAGGTGCCTAGGAAACAAGGCACACTTTCACGAGACTTACAAAAAACTGACCTACAGTAAGCAATGTTTGCCTACATAGAGATTACAGATACGCTTGTATTTCCGGACCGACAGAATTGTGTAGAAAATGTGGTCAGTACATAAAGAACTAAATAAATCTCACAAAATCAGAACTGCTTAAGATTTGAACAGAGGAATCCTTAAAGGTACAGACAGTCGAATTCAGATTACAAACACTTCAATGGTTAAAGAGTATGGGTAATTTCATTCATCTGGTGTAAGCTTGGGTTCAAGTGTCCAAAAAAGTGGCGAAATATGAAAGTGACAGACAACCTGTGGAGTGGCAGCCAGACTTGAAGCAAAGTCAAAATATGGCGAAAAGAAGAAAGTTGTATGTAGCAAAGCCTTGTGTGAGAAATAATACTGAAACTATACAATAAAACGCAAAGTGAAAAGGAAGAAATAAAAAACGCACAGAAAAAAAGTGAAGTTGCAATCGGTGAGGTGAAAAGAGGTAGAAGTTCTTGATAAAACCCAAAGACAGTATTTTTTCCAATGTGACATGAAATAAAAGATTTCTGCCATGTATGTCACCAGATCATGGCGTGTGCATGAAAGTAAACCTGGTTTTGTGAAAAATACAACAACTTTCTTCTCAGTGAAATATGTAGGAGTGTAAAAAAATGTCATCTTAGTGAAGGCCAGCGAGAATATTTAATGATGGTGTTTGTACCCGGATGTTGTGTCTCGTCCTCTCGTGAACACAAACAGGAAATGACGCCACTGACATGGGCACAATTTAGCGTGACGTCAGCAAACACTGCGCTCTTCATTTCGTCCTTCTAGCATAGATTGTTAGCTGAGTTAGAAAACTTGGGGGGAGGGGGGGGGGTGTTAGGGTAGAGTTCGATTATTGTAGATATTCTTTGAAATTAGAAAGACTGAAAAAAAAAATAATCGGGGCCCTGCATAGTTATATAAGCCAGAGATTCTGTAACGGGTGGGTAGGTTTTTGGGTCTGAATCTGGGGTCTATTGCACGCATTTGTCATGCAGAAATGAGTTTATTTCCCTATTGAACCCTGTAAAAATGTTGTTTATTTTTTTTTCTCATGACATTTCTTGGTTTGATCTCGGCGAGTGTTACCTAAATAAAGAACATCAGAATGACGGCAATGAATGAAGATTTTGTGTGTGTGTGTGTGTATGTGTGCGTATGTCTCTGTGTGTTTCAATCATTTCCATTACGTGATCTCATGCAGCTTTTGGTCAGACATATTGGGGGGTGGGGGGCTAGCCATTCCAGGAGAAAGATTACATTTTGTTTACTTTTGGATACATGACCTTTATCTTTGTATCGTCTCTTTTATCTGTTTATTTTGAGTTGTTTTTTGTTTTTTTACATCTTTTTGAGATTTCATGTGTGGCAGTTCCCGCTGTCAGTGAAACCAAACTATGTGGCCAGGTCAACCTGTCCTACTATTATTATAATTTTTGTCTCCAACAATTTTCAACAAAGATAATTTATATTTTGTTTCGTTAAAGGGATGAAAATGAAAGGACGGTGATAGTTTTTACGTTTTAGTCACCAAACTGAACTGGCGATAGTCAAAGCTTCTCTATTCTTTCGTTTACTCAAATCTCTGTCAGTTTCTCGCGCGCCGCTCGCACTTTTAACTTTTCCTTATTACTTTCATCACTAGTATCATCGTCGCTGTTGTTGATATTGTGATCGTGTTTTAACTTTGACAATATGTGATTGTTCTTCATTGTGATCGTCTGTTGTGAACAATTTGGAGCGCCATCGTCAACTTTCATCTAAATGTGTACCATACGCTGTCTTTACAAAACGATAACTGTCTCTGTTCTAGTTATTAGTGAATACAGAATTAAACAAAATAAATAAATTATCTATGGCACGTTAGTTTGTGAGTCCTTGAGCATTTTTCATAATCAAACGACCCAGTGCAGCACTCACGTTTGCAAAGAAACACAGAAAAAAAGAAAGCGCTTATACAAGGAAAGAAAATACAAACTCCGTAAATTTAAATCTCGCAACTGTACCAAACAATGATAGAGCCAATAGGAATACGAGAAAATAATATCAAATAAATAGTTCAACATCTCTTCAATAATTAACTATTCGCAATATCACATGTGAATGGATTCACCAGTTCTGTTCATGAACAGAAGAAAGGCAACATTTCTCGTGTTCAGCTTGCTATTGATTCGATTTGATGTCACCTCAATATGCAAATTACATGGCTCTCAGTAGCAGATCCTCGTCACAATGGGTCTTCTGCTATTCTGGGATATTTCTCTCAAATTCCTAACTTCCAGAAAGGTCATTGTTTCCAGTTTTTAAGATTATGACCTACATAGAGCGCGTGCACGCGCGGGTTGATATGGAATACGTGTCAAATGTTGTTATTCTCCTTCTGAGTTCCTCTACAAATGCATGTACATTTTTTTTTTTGTCCTTTGGCTGACAAAAAGATGCGCAGTTTATCCACTTTATGTAGCAATAAACACATCCCACCATGCTCTCCGCTTCCAAATCTTACATAGTTTCAACTAACTTTACCCCTCCCCACTTCCCCTACACACCAAATAACAACTGCCACGCCAACAATATAAACACACATCAGAAAAGCCACTCACTCTTTTTCTCTTCTGTATGCTGGAATAACCACACACACACACAACCACACCCACCCACGCAGACACATCCACCCACACACACACACACGCATACACACACACACCTACCCCCCACACACACACACATATACACCCACACACGCATACACCCACACACACGCACACACCCACACACCTACACACACGCACAACACATCCACACACATCCACACACGCATACACACACACACACACATACACACACACCTACCAACTCACACACACACCCACACACGCCTACACCCACACACCTACACACACATACACACACACACACACACACACACACACATACACACACACAATTCCTGAATGCTGATGCAGTTTGGAGAAAATATTATAACTATTATCGGGTTATAATCGTTGATTTGTTGGAAACTCCGGTCATGGAGGTCCCAGGTAGCCTTCAGCACGCAAAGTCTCTGCTCAGATGATCACTGACTAACTTTCTGTAGCCATTCTAGTTGCATTCCTGGGTTATTATTTTTCTTTTTGTATGTTTGTTTGCTCTCTCTTTCTCTTTCGCTCTCTCTCTCTCTCTCTCTCTCTCTCTCTTTCTCTCTCTCTCTCTCTCTCTCTCTCTCTTTCTCTCTCCCTCTTCCAAAAGAAATCTTCAATCACGATGGTTCATGCACAGGTACTAAATCTGGTTGCCTTTTAGGAGTTTTTCTATAGCTATTTCAGAATGTATTCTAACACCATTTCAAATTGTAAAGAATCCCCTTAGGTTTATAGGTAAAGCCTTGACAGGGTCACAATTCGTTTCTGGGTTATTTTCTGTCACGTACTGATAGAAATCTCGCTCAGAGACAAGGCTTAAATCTATCATATTTGAACAGGGAATGAAGCTCACATGTGTCGGTAAAACTGAGACAGACACGATGACCAGATGTTTAAGCTAAGAATGGAACCAGGTCGTTACTTTATCATCCTTCACGCAGCATTTGATAATTATAGACAAAACATCTGAGTAATCAAGCAACAGATGAGTATTTAGTTTCACAAATCGCAATAATTGTATGTAATTAGTTCAATCACTTTAGCCAAGGAAATTATTTGAAACTTGAAACATCATCAGATTTCAGAAAGTTGCCAACAGTTGGACCTGTACGCCTACATCAAATATCAAAACTGGTGAGTCGTACGAAACTGATCAGTTCATTTTGCATTCAAATGACCTGGAATCTTTATACAGAACAAATCCACCACATCCCTGAGCTATGGAGGATGGTCAGTCTAGCAGGAAATTCATAATTTTATCTCAGACCCCTCCAGGGCAGCCCTGGCCATCTACAATAGAATTACCCCACCTTGCTCAGAAATTCGTTCTGGTTGCCAATGCCAAATGCAGCGATCCTCAGTTAACAAAGACCTGAACACAGAAGTTAAAATAAGTTCAAAACCATCCATTAGTGTTGAATCCTATGCCAATTTTGACATACACACACAAAAACAAATATTATGAAGAGCTAAATGCAGCCACAAACCTAAATTTGTGATCGTCTTTTCCGTGCTTGATTGTTTGACAAACCGAATGACGAACATTTCTTCACTTCCCATACCACAATGTTCGCTAGCTAGCCAGCCTGGAAAAATTAATGTCTCGCTTCAAACAAAAGGATGACATCACCCAGCGCTAGGATTCAAATTAATACCTTACAGGATTTATTGTTGATCAATCCACTAACCAGTTCACAGATCAAATGACCAACTAAACTTGCCATTCCAATAGAAAAGTTCTTAATGATCTCCCTTTTTAGTTGAACATCGTGATTGTTTCCCCTTGTCAGCTCTCTGAAGTTTGGTTGCCGCTCTGAAGTTGTTTCTGTCAGCATCAAGAAAACGTTGAACCAATAAATTATCTTAGTTTTATCTACTGTCTTTTTTATTCTTATTCTTTTACTACATTCATCTTTGTTACTGTGTTGTTGTTGTTGTTGTTGTTGTTGATGTTTTATTATGACTGTTATTATCGTTATCATTATTATTATTGATGTTGTCGTCGTGATTCAAACTATTGGTGTCATTGATGTTGTGGTTGTTGAAGCGGGTGGTATTGTTGTTGTTGTTGTTGTTTTTATTGTTGTTGTCGCTGCTGCTGCTGTCTGTCAGCTGTTTCTCATGTCCCCAAACGTTCCACATGCACGAGCCATCTACTAAAATATTCACTTCTAAAACATAAATAATAATCACAGAAATAGCTGGCCTCTCTCTTTCTCTCTCTCTGTCTCTCTCTCTCCCTCTCTCTCTCTCTCTGTCTCTCTCTCTCCCTCTCTCTCTCTCTGTCTCTCTCTCTCTCTCCCTCTCTCTCTGTCTCTCTCTCTCTCTCCCTCTCTCTCCCTCTCTCTCCCTCTCCCTCTCTCTCTGTCTTTCTCTGTCTCTCTCTCTGTCTCTCGCTCTCTTTCTCTCTCTCCCTCTCCCTCTCTCTGTGTCTTTCTCTGTCTCTCACTCTGTCTCTCTCGCTCTCTTTCTCTCTCTCCCTCTCCCTCTCTCTCTCTGTCTTTCTCTGTCTCTTTTTCTCTGTCTCTCACTCTGTCTCTCTCGCTCTCTTTCTCTCTCTCCCTCTCCCTCTCTCTCTGTCTTTCTCTGTCTCTCTCTCTCTCTGTCTCTGTCTCTCTCTCTCTCGCTCTCTTTCTCTCTCTCCCTCTCCCTCTCTCTGTGTCTTTCTCTGTCTCTCTCTCTGTCTCTCTCGCTCTCTTTCTCTCTCTCCCTCTCTCTCTGTCTTTCTCTGTCTCTCTCTCTGTCTCTCTCTCTTTTTCTCTCTCTCTCTCGCTCTCTTTCTCTCTCTCTCCCTCTCCCTCTCTCTCTGTCTTTCTCTCTCTCTCTCTCTCTCTCTGTCTCTCTCTTTCCCTCTCTCTCTCTGTCTCTCTCTCTCTCTCTCTTTCTCTCTCTCTCTCTCTCTCGCTCTTTCTCTCTCTCTCTCAGCATAATGGTCATCCTGAAGCTATAGATGATGATATTGTAAATGCTGGTGGTGGTGTAGGTGGTGATGGTGGTGGATGTGATACACTTGCCCAGGTTGGTAGCAATGTTTGTTGATGATGGTGGTGGTAGTGGTGGTAGTGGATGTGGAGGTGACTGTCAACCTTGTGAATGGTGCTGCTGCTGGCTATGATGTTACTATGGTGTGGTGGTTTGGTAGTTGCTGCAGCAGTGGTTTTGTGATGGTGGTGGTAACAGCCTCTTAAATTAAACTTTGAACCGTGCACTTGGCACTGACAGTAAAAAACATAATGTTGCACGAGGGTGAAGGTAATGTGCCAAGGGAAGTTATCCCACTGCTAATTCCTGTGAATTCCTTTAAATTGATTATTCCCCTTGATTTTTTCTCTTTTGGCATTGTCAACTCAATTTTGAGTGCTATTTTGTATCAGTCATAAATTATTTGTAGACATACAGACAGAATGGCGATTCACTAAAGTCAGCAAATTAAATTGAAATAAGTTGATGAACACTTAGTAATTCATGAATCAGATCAACCTGCAAGACATGAGCAAAAGTTACCTGTACACCTGGACACAGGTAAACTCCACCTACCCAATTGTGTACAACAATCCGAGATGATGGGACAAATTTCCCCCATTAAACAGGCCAAGTAAAATGTAACAATCTTCAGATACACAGAAGAATACCATCGAAGACCTTAAAATCAGATAATTAAAAAAAAGAGCAGAAATCGCTCGCACACAACAGGACACAGATCATGGACAAAACCTTTGCAGCATTGCGTGAAAAATAGTGCTGGTTGTAATTCCCAACGACAAGTTTTGTGACACGGTTTTGTTACAATGTTACCGTGAGTAAAAACAAAACGTCCAGCAGTTTCCTACAGCGACTGAAGTTATAATGACAACGTGAGCCAGGTGAGTCAAGGCCTAGAGTGATAACTGAACAGTGAACAAAACCCAAGATGTTTCTGTCAGATACGCCATTGTTTGGAGCCTGGTGTTAGGGGACCGTAGCATTTCTGCAGTGAGCTACAGCCATAGATGTTCGTGACTACGGCTGGCCAGTGAACACATCTCAGTAGTTTCTCTATAGGTCTCCATAATTAATCTACGGTTCTCTAACAGCTCACATGCAATTCTCCGCGAAGTGACTTGCGTGATACCCATGAATGTAAAATGTCCCAGCTGTCCTATCTTATAGTCCCTCGTACTTTAAAATTTTGTCCCATGTCTGAGATAAATCAGCAATAAAACAATGTTTGCAATGACCATCGATTGTCAAAGACCACGTCAACAGATTCTGTGGGGAACAGAACAAACATCAAAATGTTGCACTTTGAACGGCAGAAACTGGGAAATCTGAAACATTTTCTCTTGAATGAAATTATTGTGTTTTTAACCTTAAACTACGCTTTGGAAGGAAAATCCAGTGAGACGCTCGCTAGCCTGTGTGACTGTACACAATATTAAGAGAAATAAAAAAAAAAAAAGTACGGCATTTTTCAAACTGAAATGTTTCTGTTTTGTTTTTGTTGTTTTTTTTGACTTAAGAGGTTCATTACTTGCAACATTTCGCAAATATGCAAAACGTTATATGTGTAGCATCTGCAAGCTACCCCTTTCCCTCCCCGTTGCTTGTCATACTGGTGACTGAGCATGTGTTCACTTCTTTTTTCCTCTTATTGTTGACATTAGCCAAAGTGAACTCCGTGACCGTACCCTTTCTTTCTTGTGAGTAGTTTTTTTTTCCTCGCTTGGTTGTTTTGGGTGATTTAACCCTTTTTTGGTAAACATTGGTATGTTCCTGGGAACATTCCATAAGGTCGTAGAACTAGATGTTTACGCCAGATCTGGCCTTGAGTGATGTAATCTGGTGACGTATTGATACGTGATTGGTTAGTTTGTGTGTTTCGGGCGAGAGCAAAGGTTAAATTAATTTCGCGAGCTTTCTATAGAAATATCTATATATATAGACCCATGTAAGGGGTTGGTTGGTGAGTAAGTGAGTTCTTTTCCCTCGTGTGGCGTAGGATAGTTTGTTGTTCGCTGGTGCCTTCCCAGTATTTTATTGTTCAGTATACAGTTATTAAACTTTAGTAATATTTAATCGATCGTCGGATCTCGTGTTTATTTTTTCTACAGCTGTAATAGTTTCGTTTTCTAAAGGGTGGTAGTTAGATCAACTAACTCCCCCCTACTATAAAGTGCTAGAACAACCTCAGCTGTTACAATATGCTTAGTTTTAACCTCTCATAATTACACTTCTTTAGAATAATTATTGATCAGAGTAATCAGTGGATCACAATGTCATGCACACATTACGCAAAATAAAAACACCATCGAGGTGGAGAACAGAATGATTGTGTGAACCATCACTGGTGCAGTATAGTATACAGCAGTGTCCTGCGAGACAGGCCATACCTCCATAGACTAGGAACACATTAGATCATACTTTGTCTACCATCAGTAACTTGGCATGTTGTCTTCTTGCCCGTCTTTGCATTCTGCTCTACTCTGTAAAACCGCAGTTTATACACCGCTGTATTATTTAACATGTGTTTAATAATAACAAAAATAATAATCCATACGAATTGGGCCCGCAATTGCTAATGTATTTTACTCGAAAAGCCAAAATAATTATTTTAATGCGCTCTCAAATGTTGAGTTTAGCCGCTGCATGTCATCACCATGTCAATTTAAGAAAATAAAATCGAACTTCAGGGGAAGAATGATAAAATTTTTTAATAAGTTTCATTTCTTACCTCCACAGTACAGTCAATTTCCATGTCAAATTTAGAATAGTAAATTTTTTTTTTTTGAAATGGAATTAATGGGAGATAACAAAGCCGGAATTATTAGAATTAATTATTGCAGTTATATCCCCTGACTTACCCACCCTGCGATACACAAAAACAAAATTTAATTCCAGTTATGTACAAAAACCATTATAACAATGGCTGTCCATAGTGTCATTGCCAAATCATTAATATTAAATTACGTTGATCAAACTGGATGACCACTATAGGTTGGTATCAAGTTATAAACAGTCAAGGGAGATCCAGCACTGGAAAGGATTCAAGTATTCGTATTTTTATAACTTACTAATTTAGACCAGATATCTAACAGTTTGTGAAATCTTTGATCATTGAAATCAAATCTCTGTCCAAAGATGATGGAACAAATGTTATTTGAGACTGAGGTGGTGGTCAGTCGGTGAAGGCCTTGTGGTTGACCTTTGGTCTTGGCCAGTTCATCCATGAAGAAAGAGACCTGTTGATGAAGTTTCAATTGTAAATTTTTATTGGTGGTTGAATTACTGCGTGGATGGACGGGTGGATGAATGGATGGATGAATGGATAGATGGATGGATGGATGGATGGATGGGAGGATGGATGGATGGATGGATGGGTGGATGGGTGGCTGGATGAATGTATGGATGGATGGATGGATAGATGAATGGATGGATGGATGGATGGATGGATGGATGGATGGATGGATGGATGGATGGATGGATGGATGGATGGATGGATGGATGGATGGATGGATGGATGGATGGATGGATGGGTGGCTGGATGAATGTATGGATGGATGGATGAGTGGATGGGTGGATCGGTCGATGGATAGATGAATAAATGAATGGATGGATGGTTGCATGGATGATTCATAAAGAATACATTTCATCTCCTCAATAATTTTTGGGGTTAAAAGATCAATGTTTCTCCATGCCAATATGGCACAAAATTGTCAGTGTGGTAGATCTGGTCTCTTTCCACAAAGGTTCGATATAAACTGAGACACCTGCAGACGGGAACCAAACAACAAAAATCATTGTGGGGAACGGAAAGTTGTGTTAATGGACTGTGGATTTCCTGACTCATCCAGGACAACTGATAGATTCAAACTCAAACCTTACAAACACAATTCGCCAAAACCTTAGCTTTGAGACATTGGCGTAACCTCTTTTATGTTGTTTGATCCGACAGGGACACTCCAGGCGGTCGTAGATCACGTCTTTATTGTTCTTATGGGCTGAATGACCAACATTGACATTAAGAGCTGAGAGATCGGGTTGTGCGTAGATGTGGGAAAACAAGCCATGTATGACCTCCTGGTGCTCTCCTGGGAAGTGTTTTGGCCTGTAGACTTGGCTTGCTATGTGCAGCCATCCATGCAAACAGCTCGCTCAACTGTTGATCAATAGAACTAGGCTTAGATCTACCTAGATCTATGTCTGCATGATACACATTGAAATGTCGTGTGGCGCTGGTGAAAGCCTCGTGGTGCAGGAGGTTGGCGAAAAGCCTATGTTTCATGTGACACAATAATGTGAGGCACAGCGAACACATGACTCGGTGGTGATCCAAATTTGTTTTCTCTCAGATCAGACAGCAATTTCAACCGTTGGTTCTCGTACAAGCGACCGGAGGTTCGTAGCTGGTAAGGAGAATAATGACAGTAGTATTTTACATAGTTAGCTGTAACTGAACAGTGGACACAATTCCGTATTTTCTATAGACGGCTCTGCACTTACACTACAGTCTCCATAATTCGTCGCTATGGTGCAAGTCTCCTGTAACTAACATTTTTGGCCCAAATCACTAACCTTTTTTCATGCTTTGTGTCTGAAAATCAATAGCGCACATTGTGTCAAAAGCTCGTCGCTCAATTCTTATAAATAACGATATTGCAACAATCAACTTCATTGTCTTTACAATATTACATAAGCCAAAGAAAATCAGTTTTTTGGCTCTCCTGTAAAGTTTTCGAAATGTCAGTTACAGGAGTCTTGCAGCATAGCGACGAATATCTACATAACTGTATGTGAGTCCAAACATTATAAAAACCACAGAAAAACTGTGTAAGGTCGCAGCTAGGCTGTGAAAGCAAAGTCAAAAGCTGGCAAAAAGAAAAAAAGTTGTATGTGTCAAAGCCTTGCGGAAGCTTTTGCTATATACAGGACATATGTATGACACAGTGCGCCGGTTGGCAGCCTTTTTGTGCTCTGCATTTTATTACTTGTTGTTCCTGATCAACATCGGCTTTCTTTTTGATTTTTATACCAGCATGTTTATTAGGTTTCAGTGAATTCATGTGTGAAAAAATATTGTGAAAATTATGAAATTGAAGTCAGAAATTCTCAGATCAATTTTAAGATCTTCAAGTTGGAATAATTTCCACCATTGTGCTTGTGTTATTCTTGGCCTGTCACTACTCATGGCTAGTACAGGTAACATTGTTTTGACAAGTGAACACTTACACACTGAGACCGGTGTGCACACTGATGTGCTTGGTGAAGTGAATATGAACACCTTCAGTCAACAACTGTGTAATCCCACAATGGCCTATTCAAGAGACCAGCTGTGTGCTTTAAGACCCTTGAACACAGCAATTGTACCACCTAGTGTAATGCATAGATTAAGAAACAACAAAATTAACTTAATACCAGCAACCAAACGCTCAAGAAGGGGAGGCAAACAGAGAATTAAAGTAAACATCACCAGTAGACATGGTTGTCTCCCTGGATATAGACAAGTATGCAAAGCAAATTTAATCAAAGTGGACACTGATGATGTAGAACGTGACCAGTGCAGTAACATCAGAGTTGGTTATTTAAATGCTCAGTCATCTAGAAATAAAACTGAAGACATTGTGGACCTCATTCACGAAAAGAATCTAGATTTTCTGTTTATCGTTGAAACATGGTTAGTGAAAGAGCGTGATGCTATTATTGAAGATGAACTGACACCTCCTAATTTCAAAATTAAATCTTTTCCTCGGAAAAATCGTCTTGGAGGCGGGATCGCTGTAATTTTCAGAAAATCACTTGAACCAAAAATTGTTATTAAACCGGAAACTAGCTACCAACCTGAAACATTTGAGATTATGGAGCTATCATTAGATATTGGCACCAAAGTCTTTCATTTTGTCTGCATTTATCGAGCGTCAGGCAGTAAAACCAATTTTCTGAGTGAACTTGAAGTTCTCCTACCACGCTTAACCTGCGAGAAAGGATACCCTGTTCTTTTGGGTGATCTTAATTTTCATTTTGATTCTGAAACATCATCTGAAGTAAAACGACTTAAAGAACTTATCGACCAATGCAACATGTCTCAGATAATCAAATGTCCAACTCATCGAGCTGGTCACATCTTAGATTTAGTGATCATCAAACAAACCTTGAGCACCTTCACCAACACCGCCGTCCTAGAAAAACTCATTTCGGATCATAAAACCATCGTACTCGATATTGATTTCGCAAAGCCAAATATCATCAAAAAAGTTGTGTCGTCCAGAGACATAAAAGGTATCGACATCAATGCCTTCAAGACGGAAATGGCCAATGCTCTCGAGGACTTTGAAGGCGACATCACATCTTATAATAACATCCAGCAAGATCTACTACAGCGACATGCACCTATCAAGACCAGGTCAATCTCCAACAGACCGTTCGCTCCATGGTACACCCTAGATGTCAAAGCAGCCAAAGCAGAATGTCGCAAAGCAGAAAGGAAATGGTTAAAGACAGGTCTTACAGTCCACAAGGACATTTTCAAACACCAGAAGAACAAATGGAAATGTGTTATTAAGCTTGCAAAAAAAGACTTCTATGTCACTAAACTTCAAAATTCTACATCTTGTTAGGAACTTTTTAGTATTTGTGATGAACTCACAGGGAAAAGAAAGGAAACACCTCTACCCACAATTTACGAGAACAATTTGTTGCCCAATGTTTTTGCTGATTATTTTGGTAAAAAAGTTACAACTATCCGAGAAAATCTTGACAGTTTTGATGCCATTGATCATTTTGATGAGTTTCAGGGAAATCCTATAGACACTTTTGGTGTTGTGTCGAATGAATCTGTAAAATCTATCATCATGGCATCGCCATCAAAATGTTGTGACCTCGATCCTATTCCTACATTTTTGGTTAGATCTTGTATTGATGAACTGGTTCCAACTATTACAAAAATAATAAACAACTCTATTTTAAGTGGGTCTGTCCCTGATTATTTTAAAACAGCCTGGGTAACACCACTTTTGAAAAAAACGACTCTTGATCAAAACATGTTGAAAAATTATAGACCCGTCTCAAACCTTCCTTTTCTTTCAAAAATCCTTGAAAAGGTGATATTACAACAACTAATGTGTCATTTGAGAAATAATGACCTGTTGGAACCTTTTCAATCTGCTTACAGAAGTAACCACAGTACTGAAACTGCACTATTAAGAATCATGAATGACATATTAGTAAAGGCAGATTCTGGAAATATTACTCTGCTAAATTTGTTGGATCTATCAGCAGCGTTCGACACCACCGATCACGAAATCCTGCTCAGAAGGCTAGAAACATCGTTTGGAATCAGAGGGGTCGCCCTTAAATGGGTCGAATCTTACCTGTCAAATCGCCACCAATTTGTTGTAACCAACAAAATAAGATCTTTTTCTTATGCGCTTCAGTATGGCGTACCACAAGGCTCAGTGCTTGGTCCTATTTTGTTTACTATCTATACTATTCCACTTGTACATGAAATAAAGAAATTTAATTTACAATATCATTTCTATGCTGATGATACCCAGCTCTACAGTTCTGCCTTGCCATGCGATGTTGACAGCCTTCTGCAGCAGGCTGGAAACTGTATAACAGAAATTAAAAGCTGGATGAACCAAAACAAACTGGCACTAAATGAGGATAAAACTGAGGTTATTTTATTAGGCCGTGAGCGGGTTCTGCAAGAAGTGGACAGAACTGAGATGATAATTGGCACTAATTCAATAGAAATTTCAAAAAAAGTAAAAAACCTAGGGGTTTACATTGATTCAAATCTTTCTATGTCATCTCAGGTTAGTCACCTCATTCGTATTCTATACATGGAAATCTGGAAAATTGGTAAAATCAGACATCTTATTTCAACTGAAACTGCGGCTGTTTTAGTAAATTCTTTTGTACTTTCAAAGCTTGACTATTGCAACTCCCTTTTGGCTGGAATTTCACAAAAAAATATTAGAAAACTCCAAATTGCTCAAAACAATGCAGCGAGACTTGTTTTGAAGAAAAAGAAAAGAGATTCAGCACTGCCACTTCTGCAGAGTTTGCAATGGCTGCCAGTCGAGAAAAGAATAATGTACAAATTGTCATCCATTTGTCACAAATGTGTCAATAATACTGCTCCATCGTACCTAGTTGATTTAACTGATTACTATGTTCCATCTCGTCAACTAAGATCATCATCTGACACTACAAAATTGAAAGTACCTAAAATGAATCTGTCCACTGTAGGAGAAAAGTCCTTTTCATTTCTTGGCCCTACCATCTGGAACACTCTTCCAAAGACAACCAGGGAAATTAATGACATTAGTTCTTTCAAACGCCATCTGAAGACCCATTTCTTTCAGACAAACTAGGCTAGGTGTTTTTCGGCAGCAACAATAGTAAATATTTTTGAATTTCTTTTGTGTATGCGTGTGTGTGTGTGTGTGTAAGAGTTTGTTAAAGCGCCCAGAGCTTGTCATCGACGGGGTTGGGCGCTATATAAATGCAATATATTATTATTATTATTATTATACTTTTTCTTTTTGGTCAGTTTTTGACGTTGTGTATGAGACGGTAAGGGAAACGGGTGATCTATTTTGTGCGTTCAGTAGTGTATATCTATGGTTTTGTACGTTCAGTAGTGTATATCTATGGTTTTGTACGTTCAGTAGTGTATATCTATGGTTTTGTACGTTCAGTAGTGTACATCTATGGTTTTGTACGTTCAGTAGTGTATATCTATGGTTTTGTACGTTCAGTAGTGTACATCTATGGTTTTGTAGGTTCAGTAGTGTACGTCTGTGGTTTTGTACGACCAGTGCATGAGTTTTGTTTTTGTCACTTAGACTTCATAATTCAGGAAAGAACAGGAGATGGGTGGGTTGCAGGGAGGGGTGGGAGTGACTCGAATTTGACATCCTGGATGATTTTACTTGTATTTCTACCCAAATTCCTTTCTGCACACTGTACAGCTGTTCACTTGGTAGAGCGTTCAAGGGAAGTTGATATTAACTCAGGTTCAAGTCCCGATTGATTGACATTTTTAGTTTTCAATTTCTTTTGGGATTTTCCCCTCTTTCTTCATAGTTTTAAATTACATCAGAAACTTGTTCAGGTAATTTTACGCCCCGAATTGTACACGGGAGAACTGCAGTTGTAAGCATTAACTGATGTGTACACGGCCATGACACACACCGTAAGTAACGTCTTGAAACACCCCGCTAGTCACAACAATAGTGGCACACAAACGCACGCTATTCAGACTGTTCTGTTTGCATTCCGAGCGCTGGGCGACATCGTTTTTTGAATAGCTTTTTGAGTTCACAGTTCAACCAGAACTTACTGTGTAGGATACTACGGTCCGCCAACAGCGGAATTTTTTAACTAATACACTTCAGTTTGTAGGTCATTGGCCTTGATGGTTGCCCGCCTTTCTGCACATGGCAACAGCCACAGTGTCCCTTTACCATAATCTTATTATAAAAAAAAATAGTGGCGGGAGTAATTCATTGTGATGCAATTTCGCCCCTTTTTTTGCTCGATGCTACAGCCTAAATGACAGTTTCAACAATTATAAAATTAATTTTCTTAGGTGTCAACTAATCCATCCCAATCGCTTTTGTATTGACCGATTGTGTTGATTCCAGTTTCAGGTAGTTTGAAATAAAAGTTGTAAAAATGTAAAATACAATGATCTTTGTTTTGGCTCCCTGCAGTAAGCCCACCGCACAGAAACGATGTATTAATACGAGTTCAATTCGGTGCGCGCAGTTTCCCTACCAAGAAAGAGTGCATAGTGCTCTGGTGCGTACGAAATCTGTAGTGAAACTGTAGAATATGGGAAGCTTTCTAGACCAAAAAAGAGAGAACGGTGGGTTCACAGGTTTATCCCGGATAATACCGGGAACTTCATCTAGTACAATAAAAATAAATGGTTACAATGAATCTAATAAAAAAGGAAAAATAAAAACTCAAGCATTCGGTCTACACGGACCTTTGTCAGGCACTTGAGACACATGTACAAATAATTATGATATAGAAACAAAAATTCATGCTAAAACAGTCACTTGCAAGTATTTTTTTTCAATGCCTTACACTGCAGTTTTCTTTTTCAAATGGGGCCTTTTATTTCATTCAGTAACGAGGAATGGGATAGTGGTCAGTAGTCCCAGGAGGCATTTGTCGGGGGAGGAAGGGGGGGGGGGAATGTCCTACAAGGTATCGTAAGACATTGAATTGAAAGAAATACTCAGAATCATTGTGCACAGAATAGATTTGTATCTCTGTAGTCTAGATTCTAGTTACGATAACCTACGTCTATTTTTGTCCACATTTTGTTACCTCCTCCTTCCTCTCTCTCTCTCTCTCTCTCCTTCTCTCTCTCTCTCTCTCTCTCTCTCTCTCTCTCTCTCTCTCCTTTTCTCTCTCTCTCTCTCCTTCTCTCTCTCTCCCTCTCTCTCTCTCTCTCTCTCCTTCTCTCTCTCTCTCTCTCTCTCCTTTTCTCTCTCTCTCTCCTTCTCTCTCTCTCCCTCTCTCTCTCTCTCTCTCCCATATTCCTGTGCCCCTCTCTCTCTGTCATATTTGCTTCAGTTTCTATTATTTTTCTTCGTTAAATTTACCAATGTTCAAATGTCATTTTATATCCACTGAATATTTCAGAGCCACCATGTTGGAATTTCTGACCTCCATGGATGTGGCGTCATGGCTATTTTTAGTAGCCCTACTTCTGACGGCGTCATATTTTTTGATGTGTCGTTCCCATGGCAACCTCCCACCATCTCCGGGCATCGCACTTCCGGTCATCGGACACCTGTACTTGATGGAGAAAAATCCCAGGAAAAAGTTTCTGAAATGGAGTAGAGAGTAAGTTTTTGTGACGTCAGCAGTTTGAAGACCAGTTTTTGTGTTGTGTAGTAAACCTTTCAGTGTGCACCTTTAGTACATCCCAGTGTAGGCATGTTTAGTGTTAGTCTCATTAATTATTTTTGTCTTTTTTTTTTTTACGTTTTCGGGAATTTCACAACTTTAACCACCCACCCACCCCCCCTCCCCCCCGTCCTTTCCCTCTCCTCCCAAAGAAAAAAAACTATGGCACTTCGATGAGAGATGCAAGTTTGTTCGTTACTAAGGGATCTCAGTTTGCTGTTCGCTCAGATAGAATAAGTTATACTTTGTAAATCTTGATGTAGGCACGGTTGAACGAACATTTCTGTATCTCTACGTGAGAATTTCAAATCCATATTTTGCGTGTAGCCTTAGAAATTGAAAAAAGGAATAAATCTGCTGTTGTTAACGCGATATCGTCATCCGTTTCATGAACTTCCTTACATTGCATATAAACACGACCTCTATGGGTATGTCAAAGTTTACGGTCCATTACAAAAGTCGTCACAATGACAAAACGTTTATTGTAATAGAGAACAGAACATGTCCGGTTTGGGCAGCAGTGTACGCTTTCCTCTTTTGGCATGTGGATTAAGTGTTCAGCGGTTGTGAGTTTGATTTTGAATCTGGGTCTTACCCATGCTCAGAGAATGCATCGAGGCTGCACCAGAGTGTTTGATACATCGTAATATTCTAACGAATTTTGTGAACACAAGTAGAGCTGGACACCATGCTAAGGATATAAAGATTCATTCGATTTTTGAACATTTATTGTAAGGCCGCACACAAAATTTGGAATAAAACGTTTTTTTTTTTTAAATAGATGAATCAATCAAGATTTACGAGCTATAGAATTTCCCTTTACTTTTGTACGCAATCTCAGCGAGTTCAGGTTTGTAATTCGCCAGGAGGACGCTGCCCATCTGAGAGCTCACAGTCACGGACAATTCCTAAGTCTTGTCCTTGTAGTATTCCTGGCATGTGATTCAATGGAACGCCTCCCAAAAATGTTCATTTTTATATAAAGCAGATTCCACATCTATAAATGTAGATGCTCTGATCTCAATCTTGGTTGAAGATTCCTTACTGATCAAAAACTATTACGTCTAACTGTTGATCCACATCTACATCTAGCAAAACTGAATGTCCATCATCGTTTCGTGTCCAGTGAAAGGCTGAAGTCTAAAACAGCAGAGCAAGGTCACCACAATATGCGATTATGAGGCAGATCTAGTCTAGATGTCAACAGGTTTCACTTTCAGCCTTTGACTGGTCTATCAATGAACAACTGTGCTATGTTCAGATCACTTCATATGGGGGACTAGATCCGTGTTCCCAAGACGATTTTTGTTTAGATGTTTTTTTGTGTGTTTGTATTAGAAAACTACTGAAATAAATCCCATCTCAATCTCATCAAGTCTTACATAAAAAGTATTGTTCTCTCCTCACCCTCCAGATGGGAGCCCAGACTGTGGTTGTACTCAGCAGTTATGATATACTCAAAGAGACTTTGGTGAAACGGGCAGACATTTTCTCAGACAGACCAAGTCCAAGTCCCTCAGCTAAAGCAATACCAGACGCCGGTTTAGGTAAATTGGGCATGAGTTCTGTTTATATGTATAAGTGTTCACTTCCTTGCTTTTCAACCTGCTTGCTTTCAGAAAGAGAATAGTTGAGGTAAACATGCTGGAGCATATTCCCTATCCTTCTTTTTCTGTAATCCTCCGTCAGAATTCTAGTCCACTGTGAGTATGGAGGCATGTCAACAGGAGAGGAGTAAGAGACGGATTAATGGAAAAGGTCATCTTTCCCAACTGGCTGAAAATTTCCTCAAGTCCATGCCATCTCAGTTCCTGTCTAGGGAGAGTAAATATATTCAGCGTTGCCAATAAAAATGTTCAAAAATCCCAAGAATCCTGTACAGAAAACCCCATGGAAATCCTAAGATTAGGTAAAAAATCGCAAAAAAAATTGTCCAGTCCCCAAAACTACACTTAAACTTTTCTGTTTTGTTATGCATGTAGGCTCTTTTATATTGAATTTCAACTAGGCAATGTAGTCACTTAGCTAGCAGATCACGCAAAAGATCCTCTCACATCTAGGAAATCTCAAATCGCCTATTAGCCATTTGGCTTTATTCACCTGTTAAGTCGCAAATGATAATGGCGAGTGAATTTTGTGAAGTTTTAGTTTTTTTTTACCATGAAGTAATGGCAAATAATACAACATCCTGATAAATCCCAAGATCTTTAGAAAAATGCCAGGATCCCAAGGCAATTTCTGAAATCCCAAGATCCTGGAGCAAATCCCAAGGACTAGCAACGCTGGCTGTATTTCTACTTTTCGCTACGCCATTTTGATGTGTTTGTGTGGATGTATGTGTGAAGATGTAGGAAGCTCGGCAGGTCGAGTCGCCGTTTGTCCTAGCACAATATACTAGAAACAATCATTTTACAATTTTACAGATAGAGAGAATGGTGAGTCTCTCAGCCATCTCCTCCCCCCCCCCACCCCCCGCCCCCCAGAAATGCAGAAATGTGTCAGTATTTCTGTCTCCAGGTGTTGTCAAATCTAACGGAGCCTTATGGAAAGAGCAGAGATCCACCACACTGGCAATCCTGCATGATTTTGACCTAGGCCAAAATATTTTAGCACAAAAAATTTCTGTGGAGGTAAATTGTATTTCTTCCTTCAGTCATCATTTGTTTATCTGTCCATCCAATCATCCATCATCCATCCATCCACCCCACCACCCACATACCCATTCATCCATCCATTCATCCCACCACCCACGTACCCATCCATCCATCCATCCATCCACCCATCCATCCATCCATCCATCCATCCATCCATTCATCCCACAACCCACATACCCATCCATCCATCCACCCATCCATCCACCCATCCATCCATCCATCCATCCATTCCACCACCCACATACCCATCCATCCATCCATCCATCCCACCACCCACATACCCATCCATCCATCCATCCATCCATCCATCCATCCATCCATACGTCCATCCATCCATCCATCCATCTATCCATCCACCTAAACCCCACCTACCCACCCATCCATCCATCCATCCATCCACCTTAACACCACCTACCCACCATCCACCTAAACACCACCTACCCATCTATCCATCCATCCATCCATGCGTCCATCCATCCATCCATCCATCCATCCACCTAAACACCACCTACCCACCCATCCACCTAAACACCACCCAGCCACCCATCCATCCATCCATCCATCCATACGTCCATCCATCCACCTAAATAGCACCTACCCATCCATCCATCCATGCGTTCATCTATCCATCTATCCATCCACCCATCCATCCACCCATCCATTCATCCATCCATCCATCCATCCATCCACCCATCCATCCATCCATCCACCCATCCATCCACCCATCCATTCATCCATCCATCCATTCATCCATCCATTCATCCACCCATCCATCCATCCCATAATTCACCAACCAATAAAGATGTATCATTGAAACTATGTCAACAGATCTCTTTCTATATGGATGAACTGGTAAAAAGCAAAGGTCAACCACAGGATCTTGATCGTCTGACTACCATCTCAGTCTCAAACAACATTTGTTCTATTCTCTTTGGACAGAGATTTGATTTCAATGATCAAAGATTTCAGAAACTGTTAGATACCTTTGAGAAAACCGTGAGTTATGCACGTTTCAATATGTCTTCCCAATCAAGGCAACTTATATAGTTGTTGAGATAATTCTCGATAGAAGCCAGGGAGATAATGAGCCTGCTATAAGTTGCAGTACAGAAGTGTATTTTTCAGGGAAAATATCATTAAATCTAAAATGTGAGCTTAAACTTTACATGCAGAATACGTCACACCTGAAATCTTGTGTGCCATGAAAGTCCACCCGCCGAATGATTGAAACATTCATTTTCTGTCGTTTTCCATGTCCATAACTTTGCGCTGAGAATCTGAGGGTAGGTTGTGCTTTGAAAGTCTAGGGTAGGAATAAGATGTGCAAGATGTGCTCTAACAATACATTGAAAAACACAGTGAGAGTTTATGTTGTTAAGATTTTATCTTTTAACATTTCTGACTTTACAGGTGAAAATCAGTTCCAGTTTGGTCCTGGCCAACTTTTTCCCATTTCTTCACTATCTGCCAGTGGATGTCGCTGGCATAAAGAAAGCTACTGAGTACACTGACGTCATTAAAGAGTTTTGGTGAGTACTGAATTCTAGAGACACAGAATGTTAAGATGGAGCACATGGTGTTGATGACGTGGTGAGACGCTCCTCGGCTGGAGTGAGACAGGTGATAATCTTCAGAGGAAGAGTGGATTCTTTCGTGAGATGTTTCAGCCTGTAACTGATTCACTTCCAGCTAGTTTCTTTCAGAGTACAAGAGTTCTCATCTCGTCCTCTTTAAAAGACGGTGATCAGGGCTGAGGCTGTAGCGGAGCTTTGGAGAAATATGGTAAAATACCAAATTATGGGTAATCAAACAAAGAATAATTATTCTGTCAGTGTAATTTTCATGCACTGTCGAGAGGTAGGTGTTTATCTAATGAACCGCTCAGAGCGGCTGGCGGAAGTGAGTCAGTTAACTTTCTGATATCCTCTAAAACGCCGTGGTCATGACTGTCGGTGTTTTTTTTCGTCTCCAGGATCAGGGTTTGAACCGGTACTGCTGGTTTATGGTGCAAGTGTCTGGCCCATTTTTTCAATTCGGCCACTGGTTATAAGGTATCATTTTGGACTATATAAATTTAGTCTTTGTTTCTTTTACATCAAATCCAGCAGGAAGTATTTTCCAGTGCGGTAACTATTTCCTTAATCGGACTCACTAAATTTCCTGCCAATAAGATTGAGCCCTTTTAGCAGAGAGTACAACAAAGCCCCCTCCTACTTCCACCGCCAATATTGACTTCCTTAGATCCGACAGAGGAGATCTTGGTGTTTGGCCACTTTGTATTCGTGCTGCTCCTCCATGTTTGTCTCATATGGGGCCGTTGGCTCGATTAGAATGTATGTTCGAACTTCCTTCAAGCCGAGTACCGAATCTGGTCTCATACCGGAAGTCTTTATCAGCTCAGGATATTCGTTCCATCTTTCCAAGTCTGCTGCCACTTTTTTCCAGTCACCGGCTTCATCCAGTAGCTCACGTGCAGCAATGTTGCAAGGTATGTTGGTGCGGGTAGTGTTTGATGCCTGGATGAGTGTCTGTATCCTAGGTTTGTCAGACTTCTTCTCTGCCCTGACTGCTTCTTATGCAGTGGTCGTTGCCAGAATTTCAAGGATATGATTGTGCCAGCTAATGCGACCTTGCGCACAGAAAGAATGTGTTTTAATGTCTGTTCCCCACCACATAGCGGATAATCATCGCCAGTCTCTTTGTTCCATCAGATGAGATTTGTCTTTGTGGGAGGACATCATATTCTGCACAAATACTGAAGGCCAGCTTCATACGTGCCATGTACCAGATATCATTCCACGAAAATGCTCTCTCAGTCTCTGCAAGGCACTTTCCCAGTTTGTCCACTGACCTTGCACTCCTTATTGCTTTGTGAACTTGTTTTTTTTTTGGTTGTCTTCTTCGCATCTGATCTCTCGGGATGTCTCAGTTTTCTTTAGGCTGTGGACACCGGTGAGAATGAACGCTCGCCTAGTCTTCTGTTCGACTGAGCGGTTCCGATGATTTCCTTTATTTTCGCAGGGAGTCTTCTGCTGCTTTGACTGCCTCTTTCACTTTCCACTTTCAGCATGTTTTTAGTTCAGGTTTTATATTACTAACTACTTCATTTTACCAACTCTTGAACATCAGATGAAGGCGGGCCCTTCTTACTTTACTTTACTCGCGGATTTCAATGGTAGTGCCGGCTTTGCTTGTTTGCATGCAAGTGCGACATCGGTTAAGCATGTGAACTTTTACACATTTTAAACTTTTACACTTTTACGAGACTCTTACACATTTTCTTGTGTAGCGATTTATCTTTGCCTCTAGCCCCTCCACAGTTGAGGTTGGAATCTCACAGACTAGTAGTGGCCATAAACGTTTTGGGATCAGCATGAACTGGAGAATCCACAACTTGAACTATCCCCACATCTTTCGGTTTTCCTCAGACCATCCGCCACCTGCATCATTCTGCACTTCCCCTCTCCGACTTGTGACCTCCAAGGAAACATTAGACCATCGGCCGAGACTCTTGACCAGTTGCTCTTAGCTCAAACTCAAACTCAAACTGAGACTGCTGGTATTGCTTGGTCACCTATCTGGAATTGTATGGGGACGTCCACTTTCCCGTTTTTTAGAGAAAGGCTTTTTGACTTCTCTGGTTTGAAAGCCATCCTGCACTAGGGGACTTATTCATCCAGCCTTGAAGCATCTGACTTGCCTCTTCTTGCGAAGAAGCCAGGATTCTTGTATCATCCATGAATGCTTGTAGTGGTGCCATTAGAACGCCTCCCCCTTAGTCAGCTCTTTCCGATATTGCTCACTGGCTTTTAGCATTACTTGCATAGCCAACATGAAGAGAACTGAAGAAACTGTACAACCCATCGCAATGCCTGTGTGCAACCGTGTCCAATTTGTGTTGTAGACTCTTATTGCGAATCTCATTTTGAAGTTCTCAGAGTATTCTTTGAGGAGCTTTGTTGTGTGGTCTGGAACATGATACATCCTTAGTGCCAGCCATAGCAAAGAGTGAGGGACTAGTCCATTGCGTGTTGGCAAGGTCTAGCCAGATCAAATACAGGTCTGGTTTTCCTAATTTTGCTGTCCGGGTTGTTCCCCAAATCGTGCTTGCATGTTCCAGGCACGCTGGGACTCCTGGAACTCCAGGGACTCCTCCTTTCTAGACTGCTGTGTCAATGTAACCGTTGTCCACTAGATACGCAGTTAGTGGGTTAAGCTATCACTGCCAAGAATATTTATCTATTGATGGTCAGCAGAGAAATGGGCCGAAACTGTCCAATCTCCTGAGAGCTCTTCTCTTTTGATATGTAGACCTCCTCGGCCTTGGTCCACTAGTCGCTTATCTTTCCTTCGGTGCAGTGTTGTAGTATCACCCTGTGAAGTAACTTGTAGATAAAGAAGTGGTAACTATAAAAAAATATAAACAGTAATTCTAGCAGCCCTTTTGGGGGGGGGGGGGGTACAGTGGAACTCGGTCATGATGAGATGTATGTACTGTTCTTTCGTATGGGTTTTGTTACATTCGCGGTCTTTGCTACTCCAGTAAAAAGGGGAATAACAAGGCCAGTAAGCGCGATACAGCATTGGAAAAAAAAAGAGCATGTTGGGCTAGAGATGGCCAGATGGACCAGCGCAAAATGTGCGAGACGGTATGTGGCTACCAACAATGCACACTATAAATTATGATTGTCTGACATTGGCATGCGGCTATACCAGGGTCGCTCCATAATTTGTGGAATGTGCTCAGAATTTCTCTCACTATTATCGAGGTTTTCGTTATTGACGGTCGTTGTTCAAGTAATTTATTACCTGGCCTTTACAGCAATAAAAAATAAGGATAAATAAGATTTCTGACTGTTGCTGTGATCTCGTTGTTACATGTGCAGGTGTCTTTATAAGTGATGATTCACTGAAATATTAGTGGCCAGAATAAAAGTAGCCGTTGCTATAATATAGTAGGCCTGGCACTACATGTAATAGTGGAAGTCATTATAGGTTAAACTATTCATATTAAATTAAAATTATAAGAAAAATACTTGATACTCATCCCTCACATTAATAATCACCTTTCAACAGCAGAGAGTTTATCAAAGAACACAAAGAGAAGAAAGCCACAGATTCTGAGGGCCAGGCCAGTTTTGTGCGAGCTTATCTGGACGAGATGGACAAGAAACATGAGAAAGGACAAGAAACTTTCTTAGATGGTGATTTGGTCTTGTCAGTCATTTCTTTATCAGTTCTTTCCTTCAATTTTCTTCTGTCTATTCATTCATCCCGTTAATATTCTATTCATCCATTCATTCATTCTGTAAGTTTTCCGTTAATCCATTCATTCATCCATACATCCGTTTCACCAATCCATCCAGCCAGCCACTCACCCATCCATTTATTCGTTGATTTATCCAGCCACCCATCCATTGATTTATCTATCCATTCATCCATTCATTGGCATAATCAACCACCCACCCATCTATCTATCCCTTGATTTATCCATTCATCCACCGTCCATCTATCTCATCCATCCATCCATCCATGTATTCATCCATCCATTAAACCATCATCCATCCATAAAGCCATTCACACATCAAGACATCCATCCATTCATCCTAACATCCACTTATGCATCGATCCATCTATCCATTCTTCCATCCATACATCCATCCACCCATTATCCATCCACCCATCCATCCGTCCACCCATTCGCCCATCCATCCATCCATCCATCCATCCATCAGTAAGGCCTATCTTCACTTATCTCCCGCATGATGTCCTCTGTGCCAACACTAACTGTTTCCACCAGAACGCAATCTGGCCCGTGTCATGTTTGACTTGTTTGTTGCCGCCACAGAGCCAACCACTACCATCATTACATGGTTCCTGCTGTACTGTCTGCACTATCCACAGGTGCAGCAAAAGGTGGGTGTCTGACTGATCTGTTTTTTTTTTTTCATCATTGCCTTTTGGGCGTGGATGACTGTTTGGTTGTTGCTCACTTCGTGAGTTGGTTGAGTGATTGGTTTGTTGGTTGATAAATTGTGAGCTTCTCGAGGGAAATGGTCCACATTGTCCATTACTTCAGAAAAGGTAATTGAGGTGGTAGGTTGGTAGATTTGCAGGCACACAACCGATGGACTGGTGGTTACAGATATATTTAGTTTCATACTAAAGTAAATGCATGATGTCTATTGAATTGTAGATACCTAGAGATATGATTAGATACCAAGGGAAGGAATGTTTTGGATACATTGGATGACTGGAGAAGTTGATTGACAAATGGATGAAGCTTGCATTCACTGAGATCCACAGGTTATGATTTAATAAAACATTTCAGGTGTACAAAGACATCCGAGAGAAAATTGGGCTGAAACGATCTCCTAACATTTCTGACAGATCTGAGCTCACATATCTGAATGCAGCCATCATGGAGACATTACGATTAGCCAGCATTGTACCTATAAGGTGAGAATAGATGACGTCATTGTCAAATTTTAAAACATAATAGAGGAATGCAAGTAGTCCATCAATCCATCCACACAGTCATCCAAACTAATCCATCCAGCCTTTCAGCCATCTTTCCATCTATCATGCCGTCTATCCATTGCGACCTGCAACAATTTCATTTTAAACACTTTTGGAAAATGAGCTTATGCTATGAGGATGACCCAAAATGCCAATGGTTATATTTTTTATGCTGTCCAAATCTTTGATGGTATCTTGATGTTTCTTGGTATTCTGATAGTTGATGATGCTCTAATGTTTAATGATGTAACTTTGATGTCATCCTTGCATTTGTTAATGTCCTAACGTCTGAACTTGCCCCTAATCTTTTACATCGTTAAAACTTCTGAGATGTTTCGATGTTGTATCATTTGTCAATGTCCACCCACCAGTCTCCTACATGCGGTCAGTGAAGACGTCAATGTCAAAGGTTACACCATACCCAAAGGTACCCAGATTGTGCCTCATCTAGATGCTGTCCTACTGGATGAAAAAATCTGGGGAGATCCCGAGATTTTTCGACCAGAAAGATTTCTGGATAAGGATGGAAATATTCTTGAGAAAGATGAGCTCGTACCTTTTTCATTGGGTAAGTTATGATAAAGGAAAAAGCACAGTGAAGATTGCTGATGATGCTAATGCTTTAGTCATTTTGATCTGGCATTTCTTCCTGCATCTTCCTGGCATAATGTGACCGTTACCGTGATGACGAGCTTTCTACAAATTCAAAACTCACATGTAACGGCCAGCACAGAGATCATCACTGATCAGTCACTCAATGACTTGTACGTTGTCACTCACCTTTGTGGTCGCGTCAGTTGAATCATTTTGAAGACGCGTGTTCTGTTTATTGTAGTACACACTGTCAGGATAAACCTCGTAAATATTTGTGACGATGTGAAATGATGTATAACTTTTATTATACAAAAGAACGTTCATAATTAAAGAATTTTCTGCATTTACATGCAATTTAAAACATGTTTCAGTCCCTTACTCAAGAGGTCTGCATATTTTTGCCCTAAAGTTGCACCATAGTAAAGGTGAACGAAATATAAATTTAAAGCCAGGCACATAATTTGTATGAACTGCCATGATATTCTCTTCTTCTTCCTGCACTGTTCTAAAGCTGAACTTCCAGTTTGTTTTCTAACCGCAATTTTCTTTCTTCGGTGGCTCAGGCAGGAAATTTGAGATTTAACTCGTAGAGTACTTAAAGAGGTTTAACCAAAGCAAGAAATCATCTCTCGAATTACCTCATTTAATAAAAAAAAAACAACCAATGGCAGAGTTTGTCATTCTTTCCCAGTTTTCCTCGATGACATTAGAATGAATTATTATTTATAGATCAGCCAATCAGATAAGCTGATGTCCCTTCATGTCATTTCACGTTAAAATGATAGTCAGCATCAACGTCCATTGCTTCCCTTAGATTTTCCCACATCACACATCTGACCATCAACACTGATACATGAGGATGACAAAGTGATTTAACATTCCATCAGAACAGACATAAATGAAGATATCATTGTACAAGGCGAGTAAAGATCAAATCCTAGACACACAAATTCACTGAGCTTCAGAAAATGATCAATCGTTGCCATGCACTAAAGTATCCGGTCACAGGACAGGAGGTGCAGAATGTGGGGTGCTATTGTGGCCCTAAGTTCATTTTGAGTTGCATGCAGATGTCTGACAAGTCACAGGGTGAAGTTTGAAGAAACGAGAAAGAGATTAAAATACATAAACTGAAGAATACACTAAGAAAACCAAACACAGGAAGAATTGGAAAAAATAACTTAGGAAATTAATTAAAATTTTACTGTGCGTTTTTCTGTATTTTTTCCAGGACCAAGGGCGTGTCTGGGAGAAGCTTTGGCAAGGACACAGCTATTTCTCTACCTGTCTGCCATGATCCAACGCTTTGAGTTTTTGCCCGCTGACTCCATTCACCTGCCACCTATGAAAGATGAATTTGGAATCACATGTGGCCCTCAGAATTTCCTCATCAGATGTGTGGAGAGAAAAGCCTAAACCTTTGTTATTGTCCTTGGCAATTCTGTTTATTTGCAGGTGTCAAAAATACTCACTCATGCATGATTTAGAAGGCTCACATGTGTTCCAAGTTATCACAAAATGTTACTTTGGCTGTGGCAATTTGTTTGTTGTGTTCTCTCAGAGACAGTGACGTCATGCTAATGTTTTTCTGAATGAAGCAGTGCTGGACCTACCATTTTTGGCACCCTCAAGCTTGAACTGTTATGAGGCCCTTCGCAGCCAACAACAATAATTACCACATCCAAAATTCACTCACTGAGAAAAGTTTCTCCACGGCCTCTGCGAGATTAGAGGCCCCGAAGCTTATGCTTCATTACTTTCATAGTATATGCGCCATTGTTGGGATGCGGTGCTCTTTGTGATCAGATTTTATAAGAAACATTGCAACGGTGTATAAAAATTATAGGATGTTAAAATAACCACAAAACTACATATTATATGGTAATCACTGTGAACTATATTTCTTAATATATAAATATATATATTTTTTTTGGATAGATTTAATATTCATTGAATTTCATGTATGACATTTGAATTCCTCCTGAGTGTAAATAGTTTATTCACCTATTTATATTTACAGCTGTTACGATGTTGCTATACTAAATGTTACGAATTTGGGGGGAATCCGTCTACTTAAGGTTTCGACTGCATTTAAATCGAGAGGTACTTAATATCTAATCTTTCGCACCATGCCACACACTAAGAACAATCTGAATAAGTCTCATAAACAGACCTGCAGGGCCACAAATTTAATTACATTAATTACCCTAACAATTTTGTCTAGATCTATTATATAGTAAAGACAACATCAGCAGCATCAAATCAAAATTCAATAATACCTCACTAGAATTCTACTCTAGATTCCTATAATATTATTATACTTCTGACTCACTAGCAATCTAAGTACTAATTATATATATCTCAGATCTGGTCTGCCTACTATATATCAATCAATACACTAATATGGTCTCTGGCGACAATGTCATCTCAGCCATTTGCGCCTAACGCTTATAATAATCGAGCCCGTCAATACAAACTGACGTAGTTAAGTCTAGAGATCTACTCTAGGATGGGCTGGCAATGCCCAGCCTCATCCAGACAAATCAATCACAATTCACAGATGTGTATGCCATAGATTTATACTAGTTGCAAGTCTATATATATCTTTATCTTGCATTCTTGGGTAACACTCCTAGTATATGCGGCAATCCTGTCCTACTGGATAACTTATGTTCAGCTCCTCGTTCATGGTTGAGTCATCAATAGACAAACACTTACGATTAGTCCCTGGTGGATACCAGGGAACGATGGACAATAGCGGTGGGCATATCTCATTCAGGCATATGGATTCATCTCAAATGTCTATAGTGGACTAGACATGAGTCGTACAACGCTTTATGATTCTTCAGGCAGAATCGTGCCGACGCCTGCACAGATTGGAGTTTTCTGCATGGAGTGCAGGATATATGTCTGGGCTGACTTTTATACTGTCTAGCCACCTGCAACTACCGTCCAAATCCCTAGATTTCATTGGTGCGGTCAGCTCCGAGCTGAGCTCGCAGTATAATTTATCTATTGTATAAGTCGGTTACGGCCTTGCACTAAGACAGACAAGGTCGTCTTCTAAATAGGTTAATAACAATTAAATCCAAAAATCTTACTAACTTGACTCAGCACAGTTCGTGCTTTCACGAACTACTGAAATCTTTAAACCCTCGTGCTTTCTACATTTTATGCACGAATTTCTGAAAGCGACTAAGCGTCTTAAACTATCTATCCTTATTCGCCCCTTCTCTTCCCTTCTAAGTGTTCATCAAAATCACGGGGTCGAGAACGGCTCTGTCACTCCTAGCTATACATTTATTCTATCTCGCCCCACTTTCTTTCCATCTCTAAAACAAAAAGTGTTTCAAACAAACTGTTCACGAGAACAGCTCAAGGACAAATTACGCTGGTTAGAATTAACAAGTCGTGAAAATTTACTCACTGAACTTCGTGACCTAGCACGGCATTTATGGACTTAATCTGTTCTTGACAACAGCTACCATACAAAAATGGCTTAACGCAGATATAAACTTCAAAAATGTATGAATATTTGTTTTGTTGATTTTTCACTTCATGGTCAGTGCAGTCAAAGTTGTGGTCAGGTTGACAATGATGATGATGTGGTGGTGGGTGTGGTGGTGGTGGGTGTAGTGGTGGTGACTTTGAGAGCGGTGTAGTGAGATTGATGTTGCCGTGGCAGGTTGTTTGTGTTGTTGCAGTTACTGAGGCCATTCTGCTACCATGGGAATTGCAACTGACAACGACAACTGATACATCAGAGACCAGCCATTATTTGTTTGCTTTTTAATTTCTTCTGACTCTCATCAGTAGGGGTTTTACAGTACAGGAAGCCAAAAATTCCAAGTGACCCCAGCAGGGATAGATATTTTTAATGGCTTTTTTGAAAGATTATTATGCTCGTGTATAATTTGCCTGACGAAGGTCCGTGTAGACCAAAGGCTTGGGTTGTTTTCTATTTCATTTCTGATTCATTGTAACATTTTGTTATTTGGTAGACAGGGCAGGTTGACTGTGGTTGTGTCACAGAATGGCGTTCAACCATTAAGGTCGGTGACCTACAAACTGAAGCGATTGCTGTTTTCTCTGTAGAAAGATATCGCCAGCGCTTGGTATGCAGAGCAATCTCGAAGTGTGTGCGTTTGTGTGTGTACTGACTGCCCTTGTGTCTAGCGGTGTGTTTCGAGATGTATACACATACAGTGTGTGTCAAGGCCTATTTCTTCGTGTACGGCTCGGGCAGTGAAATTAACTTGAACAAATTCCTAGTGTCAATTAATTACAAATATGAAGAAGAGAGAGGGAAAAAAATTCAGAAACAGAAATTTGAAAATAACAATCAATCGCGGACTGAACCTTAGTTTAGTATCAGCTTTCCATGAACGCTCTACCAAGTGAACAGTTGCGCAGAATGGACTTTGCCTCTTCCCAGCCTTTTCTTTCCTGAATTTGGGCTTTAAGTCAATAAAGGAAGTCCTTGAAGGGATGTACTTCATGTTATAATCATTATGGGGCTCTCAGACTCCTAACAAAGCCGTCCAGAGGAAATAGTAAGCTTGTGTTCACTCTTCAGCTATAACTATATGTTGATGTACCACCTTCATTTACACAGAAAATGAACACGTCATCAGTGTAGACGCAACAGAAAGGTAACTCATTAGATGTGTATTCCGGTGTGAGCAGATAGCCAGACGTGATTCATTCACCACACGCTCACTCTTCAGTCCGTCTATTTCATGCTAGCATAAGGGAGGAGATCAGTGCCAGAACTAGAGCAGATTCTTGCGACAGTTTCAAATTCCTGTCGTGTTTTCTGTCAAATGATGAAGGGCAATAATTGTTGAACAGTAAAAACTCCAACATTACTTGAATACACGAACACTTTTTTTTTTTTAACCGAGCTTTCTGCCATTAACACCGAACGGAGATTCAGCTGGTGCACCTTGTTTCTGTAAACACAGTTACCGTGCATAATTTCACTTCAAACATAAAAGATATTATTTTCCTTACCAGCTACGAACGTCTGGTCGCCTGTACGAAAGGTAACACTTGAAACTGCAGTCTTATCTGAAGGAAAACAAAATTTGGATCACCAACGATGAATGTATTACGCTGTGCCTGACTTTTTTGTGTGACTTTAGCCAACCTCCTACACACTAGACAGCTAGATCTTCGCCAATACCACACCACATTTCAATGTGTATCACGTGGACTTAGGGATGAACCAGGTTTATACACCCGACTTCGGGGCTTTAATAGTCATATTGATCATTCAACCCATAAACATACAGTAAAAATGGTTTCTTTAGAACTGTTTATTATTACTATTATTGTTATATTTTATTAATATTATTATTATATTTTTATTAGTAGTAGTATAATATTGTTGACCTACATGGCTGAGATCCCCAGCTTTGTCCGGGATGAAACTGCTTCTCTCTCTCTCTGTCTCTCTCTTTCTCTTTCTCTTTCTCCATCCCTCTCTCTCTTTCTCTCTCTCTCTCTTGTCCGGTTCTGGTGGAAAGAAAAGCTGTCGTTGTTGTTGTTGTTGTTGTTTCGTTTCTTTCAAGAATGTTCCCGTCACTGTTGGCTCATTTGGCTTTCTTAACCCTTTTGACCCAAACTATAGATAGAAGTGAAGATCTGCTTGCTGGCAGTAACCAAAAGTTCACAGCTCAGTGCTCTATGTTACACTATTATATTATTTACTATGCTGTTGTGCATTAGGCTCTGCCATTTTTTGTACCACTTTGAAATTGCCAATAGTCATTAGTATTTTAAGAGGAAGCGCATATCCGTACGACATGTTGTACGGATATGGACAGTGTCATGATCTCATTTTTGGGATCCAGTGAGTAGTGTTAGGGTGATCCGACCCTTAGAATAAAAAGGTGGGATTTTATAGGTTAGTGGACTCACGCCCTAAGGCGGTGAGTTTTGCAAGCAGTGCACGGGGCACGTGAACCCGGCATGATTTCGGAAGCTGAGACAAGAAACTTTCACGGGGTTTGGCTAGAGGTATATAAGCTTAAGTCGCCATTGTTTAAGCAGAGAACGGCTGTGGAAATCATTCGATCCAGTGAGGTTCCTCTCGGCTCGAGCTCCAGGACCAGACAATAGGAGTCGAGCACAGACAGAATAGATACAAGTGAAGTCGAAGTGGAGTGACCGTGTCGTCATCCAGAGAATTGATAACGCCTCGTCGCACTAGGCCAAAAGTGCGAACCGTGTCCGTTGGATCTACGCTCGTACTTGGCTACGAGCGTATAATGGTAGGCAATTCATAAGTCCACACAATAGAGACAGGAATTACTAGATCAGCCCAGTGACGAAGCTGAGTAGTAGGAAAGCCACCTGGCAATCCTCACAATAGAGACAGGATTAATACAGTGTAGAATGATAGTGTGTGTGGAAAGAAAGAAGTATTGAAGTCATTCATAGAAAAATAATCTTTTGTAGACGTAGTATGCAGATATTGTATCTCATGTTATATTGAATGCCTTGTATCCCATGTGAGATTAGAACTTTTGAATTACAGTTAATAAGTTCAGCGACAAGCTGGAGTTCCCACAACGGGGCTTTGATGTAGCCACTAATTAAGACAGTCCTATTTATTGTATCTGCAATCCTATCTATTGTATCTGCAATCCTATCTATTGTATCTGCAACCATATTTATTGTATTCTGCAATCCTATCTATTGTATCTGCAACCATATATATTGTATCTGCAATCATACCTATTGTATCCGTAGTAATAAAGTAGTATGGCCCTTCAGGCCTGATATATATATTTGTATTTGTATTTGTTTGTATAACTCTTTAATCCCATTTGGGAAATTTTGCCTTTGTGCCATTGCACCCCAGTTACAACTGGAGCAGGCACGTCGTCGCCACAGTGCAGCGAAGGTCGGCGTTTTTTTTTTTTTTTGGTGGTGGGGGGATGAGGGGGAGTGGGTGGGAGGGATGAATTTTATTTAATTTTGCCCGGGCAGCGGCCTGTTCGGCCTGCTCTTTACGATTTCCAACTGCCAAGGTATCTTTAACGTGCGCAACGTGCACACGGGCCCTCCGAATTTTTTCGTCTTTTTCCGAGAAGACTAGGTACTCGATCCTACCCCTCAATAGGATCAGGGACGTGAAAATATGAGAAAAATCCCAAACTTCCAACATGCCTGCACCGGCCGGGTTTAGAACCCGGGACCCTTGGCATGAGAGGCGAGCACCTTGCCTCTAGACCACCTTGCCCGGATATTCAACGAGTGTATTAATTATTATGATTGTGCCTGGACGAGTGTGAGTGGCCTTTCGATTAGTCGAATGCGCTATTATCCCCAAGACCTTACTCACCTCGAACGTTGACACTGGAGGGGACACCAAATCTGTGGACACCCTAGCGATCATCTTGACGTTGGAGGACACCAAACCAGTGCTGTGACCTTTCCGGGCAGTCCTTCACTACATTTTTTAGATTAGTTAATTATACCCATATTATCTTTGTATACCGCTAATTTGTGTTCCTTTTTCCGTTGCATGGACATCTCGTCACTGATCCGTGGACAACAACGAGGAACGGACAGGACATCGACTCGCAGAAAGTGAAAGACATACGACGGGGCGTACGCTGTGGAGTGAGGAAATTTGACACCCAATTCCCAGTTAAGTGATACCATCCGATTCTGTCTATGTTTGAGGGGTTGACACGTTTCTCTTCCCCTCTCTTTAACAGGCATTTTTCCTTTTTTCTGTGTTTAGCTAGAGTAAGCGGGTGGTTGGAAGGGATCGGGACTCAGCATACCTCTTCTTGCCAGACTAGCCGGGCTAGGTGGCGTTTAAACCGGATGGGAGATCTGCTTTGTTTTGAATAGTTCTTTGTTAGGGATCCATTTATCGTTTAGATTGTGGTGTTCTATCTTCCTCGTACTTTTTAGGAAGACGTCTCTCTTGTGCTCTTCTTACCTATCTGTAGATAGTTTCAGGCTTGATTGGGTCTGTTATCGTTCGTCCTTTGTGTCGTTGGGTAGTGTTCACTGTATAATTTCTTTTCACTTATAGCGTTACCATATTATACTTATATTTATCTTTATAATATTCTTGCCTGAGAGAAGTCGCGTGTCAAGGACACGTTGACGTATAATCTGGAAAGTGAGAGTTGAGGCTTAGAGGCCATAAGAGATCAGATTGGGAGTATTAAATTAGGCCAATCTAAGAGCAGAGGAAACGCTGCTAAGCGGTGTACAAGTTGTACACTAAGAAGTGAGTGGAATATATATAAAGGAAGTGATCGCGAGGATAATCAACCGCTATTCGGTTGAACAGTAGAGAATTTGTTGTTGATTCGTAACATAGAGGAACGAACACCCGAAGAGGACAAAGTATATACTGTCTTCAGGGATTGAGGAGTTGGTAAGTTTGAACACACCGATTTAAAAGTGTGGTAGTCTCAAGGAGACTTAGTTCCCGTTGTCGACCAACATTATGGCCGACCTAAAGAAGTATTTAGAGCTGGCCAAAGAGTTCAGCATCCCAGAGGAGCAGCGAGCTTCTTGGGTAGACCAAAGAATAAAGGAGGACCGCGCAGATAAAGCCGCGCAACAACAAAGAGAAGATAGAGCCGCGGAGCGAGCAGAGAGAGCCGCGGAGCGAGCAGAGAAAGCCGCGCAACGAGAACAAGAAGATAGAGCCGCGCAGAGAGAGCACGAACTGGCTGTCAAACGGATGGAGCTGGATCAGACCCAGCGGGCCGCGCCCCCGTCTGCGCAGTCTAGCAAATCGTCTAAGCCGAAGCTTCCTACGTTTCAAGATAGGGTCGACCAGATTGACTCCTATCTCCACCGGTTTGAGTTACACGCCGCCTGCGCCGGATGGCAGCGGAGCGAATATACTTCCTGCCTTGCGAACCTGTTAACCGGCAGAGCATTGGAGGTCTTCCATGGCCTCAATGTCGACGACGCTAAAGATTATGATATACTTAAAACCGCCCTTCTAAAGAGGTTTCAACACACGGAAGACGGGTTCCATAAACGGTTCCGGGATTGTAAGCCAGAACCTTCCGAGAATTTTGCCACTTACGTGGACCGTCTCCGGCACCTTCTCAATCGACGGATTGAGTTAGCTGGGGTAGAGGATGGCAACTTTACTAAACTGTACGATTTGGTCATAAAGGACCAGATATATACATCCTGCCATGCGGACCTGGTCGCGCATCTAAAAGAGCGCGCTCCCAAGACTTCCGCCGAAATAACGTTAATAGCGGAGCAGTATGCAGCTGCTCACCCTAGTCGCTCCTTGGCCAAGAACAAATCTAATGAGCCTTTTTACGCCGGAGTGGGCACTAAAACATCGACAGGCTCGAGACAACCTCGAGCGCCCGCTCGACAGGAACCACCTCCTCGCGGACATTCCGAACCGCCACCTGGAAGAATGCAACCCGACCCGCGTAACTTCTCACGCGGCCGTGAACCCCGGTTGGGACGTCCATTCCCTGCGGGCAGACCAGGTTATGGACATTATGAGGAACCACCGAGGCAGTTCTATCGCGCATACGATAGACAGTTCAAATGTTATAACCGTGGCAGAAAAGGTCACTATGCTAAGGACTGTAGAGTGAGGCGGGAAATAGCAAATGCGTGTTCCGTCGTGTTCACGCATGAGAGTCCAGACAAATCGTTGATTGTGAAGACGTCACAAGATGTACCGGTTATGTCAGCCCTCCACGAGCAGGGCGTTTTAACACTATATGAGGGTCAAGTAAACGCAACCCGCGCATCAGTGTTGCGGGACTCGGGATGTATCACCATCGGCGTGCGGGAATCCCTTGTTCGCCCCACGCAGCTCCTTGACCGAAAAGCAACGTGTATTACATTTGGGGGATCGAGAGAGCATTTCCGTCTTGCGGAAGTGTACATAGACACACCCTTTCTTACTGGAGTGGTCACCGCCTGCGTGTTGCCGAATCCGGTGGCGGACCTGATAATTGGGAACATACCCCAGGTTAAAGACATCCCTTACAATAAACTTCAGATGTGGGACGAGGAGAGGGATATTGCATGTGTTAGCACGCGACAGCAGGCCCGTCGCCAAGCTGACGGTGCGTTACGAACGACTGTCGTGGATTTAAATGTAACCCCGGAGTTGTTCTATAATGAGCAGCGCTCAGATTCGTCTCTGAGTCATCTCTTTGCAAAGGTTCATCCTGACGAGCCGAATACGACTAAATTCTGTATTAAGGATGACTTGTTGTACCGCGTTTATAGAGGCAAGCGCGAGATCATAATGCAGTTGGTGATACCCAGCTCCATTCGACGAGACATCCTGCGTCTTGCGCACGATACTGCGTTATCGGGCCAACAGGGAAAAGCTAGAACGAAAGCCAGAGTCCTGTCGCAGTTCTTTTGGCCGGGCGTATACGCGGATATTAACCGCTACGTGTCGCGATGGGACACTTGCCAAAAGAGGACTCCTCGAGGTAAAGCTTCGCGGGCGCCTCTAGAGGAGATGCCAACTGTCTCAACGCCTTTTGAACGGGTTGCCGTCGACATTGTGGGACCTCTACAGAAGTCAGATAGAGGCCATCGCTTTATTCTGTCGGTTATTGATTATGCAACCAGATGGCCTGAGGCCGTGCCCCTTAAAGAAATTTCAGCGGACCATGTTGCCGAGGCACTGGTCACCGTGTTTTCACGCGTCGGATTCCCGACCGAGCTGTTATCTGACAGGGGACCACAATTTACCTCGGAGTTGTTTAAGAACGTACTTTAGCTGGCAGGAATAAGACAGAAGCTGACTTCCCCTTATCACCCGCAATCGAACGGGTGCTGCGAACGCTGGAATGCCAGTATGAAGGCGATGCTGGCACGCGTGTCCGTCGACAAGCCGAATGACTGGGACCGTCGGCTGCCAGCCGTTTTGTTCGCCTACCGGGAGCTCCCCAATGCGTCCACGGGGTTCTCCCCGTTCGAACTATTGTATGGACGTAAGCCGCGTGGGCCAATGGCCATCCTTCATGACCTGTTCGCCGGTTCAGACACCGACGGAAATGATACGCGATCCGCGTATCAGTATGTTGTCGATCTCCGACAGAGAATTCATAATGCATGCGAGTTGGCCCAACATTTTGCATGCGTTAGGGCCAACACTTTCAAAACATATCGCGATCAGGGTAGCAGATTGCGAACCCTGTCTGTCGGAGATCAGACCCTTATACTGTTACCTGAAACGAGGAACAAACTCCTCTTGACCTGGAAGGGCCCATTCGAAGTTAAAAAGAGACTCTCCAGGGTAAACTACTTAATTACCATCCGGGGACGCGATAAGGTCTTCCACATTAACATGCTAAAGAAATATTACGTTGACGATCGGGATCGGCAGGGTCAGTCCTGCGACGTTGTGGCGCAGGCCAACGCCGCGATTGTCACTATAGATGACGACGACCACGAAAGTAGTTATAATAATATACCTTATTAGGCCATCCTTTAAATATATATAAATTCACCTTTTTTATCACATAAACACATGAATATTCAAGCTTTTAGGCTTTTAGGCCATCCTTTAAATATATATAAAATTCACCTTTTTTATCATATAAACACATGAATATTCAAGCTTTTAGGCCATCCTTTAAAATATATAAAAATTCACCAAAAATTACACACAAACATCCAAAAAAACAGCTTTTTTGAAAAAATGAAAATGTTTCCCCAGAGTTTTAGAATCCCTGATTTTAGAATCTCCGCTGGCATGGTATGCTTTCAAATAGAGTAAACCCAATAGAATGAATTTTACCTGTTATCGATTGAAACTTTATTGATTTTCTTCGGTGGGGAGATTTACAGCAGTGACCTGCTCCATTATGCATAATATTGATTATTGAACTGTTCAAAATGGCGGTGTTATTCGTAGTTAGGTAGTTGTTTACTGCATCTAAGCATGTGTTTATTGAAACTAAGCAGTTGTTTACTGCAACTAAGCAGTTGTTTATTGCAACTAAGGAGATATTTACTGAAACTAAGGACGAGAGAGTGCACTTAAGTCAGTTGTTTTCATTCTGTTAACTGTATCTAAGCACGAGAGTGTGTAGTTAAGCAAGTGTTTGGTGTAACTATGCAGCTATTGACCATGTAGAATGATCTCATATGGAATGCGTAGCTCGGCACGGGTTTCTTTCAACAAGACTCCACCCGAACGATGTTCACATAAAACATTGAGTGGGTCTATTGATTGAGCTCTCATGGTTGAATGAGCGAAGCGAAAATTCTCATTCAGAAAATCAATAGACCTGCTCGCCAATAACAATGTGGAGTCATTGTTGCCTTTCTATAGAAATGACGAGAATGATTATTGATTTAAGTCTGCACTTGTCGGACAATCCTAAATTATTGCCGATTCTATAGATATGGATTCCTGCTTGGAAACTGCAGTGTGAAATCATGTATAAATACTGTAGACCTCTATTCTATCAAGTTTTAGAATCCCTTCTGCAGAAACTACCACAGTATGCAGCAGCATGAAAAAATCAATAACCAGCCGCACGTATGCCTGCATTCAAAGGAACACCTGCAGACATAACCGTGTGCAGCCGTGCATAAATCAATTGAGCTACTCAAAGTTTTCTATTCAAATGGAATGGCATTCACTATTCAGCTTTAAAACACCCGGCGTTGGGTAGGGTAATTCATTCGGTTTGAAATTTTAGCCTAGGTATAACTTCCTTGCTCGCAACACAGGTATGGTCTTAAATATAGGAGATGTGGTCGTTTGCGAGCCGACTAGATAATATGCTATAGATTCTTAATACTTTGCTACAGATAAATACAGACAACCAGAGGAATAGCATAGCTAACAGCCCATTGTATCCAACCTACAAACAATAGGAATCTCGATAAATGGCTCTTAATAATCCTGAACCTATGGAAAAAGGATTATTAATGTCCATAAGCGTTTTATGCCAAACGCTCTGATGAGTCCTATGGCAGGACGAAATGGTCATGTGTTGGTATAGAGACTGTGTTATGCTTATTGGATTTATGGATTTATTCTGTACAAAGGTAAGATAAAAAGTGTTATTTATTAAAGTCATAGTTCTGTTTTTAAAACATAACAACCCACCCTTCATTCAATAGAACGGAATTTCCAGCTAAATTAGCTATCTAGGTCAAACAGCTATAATTGTGTCACACCAAAATATCTAGGGCAAACCAAAATATATAGGACACACCTCTTGTGCGTTGCGGAACTTTTTCGAAAACATTTTGCGTTGGTTTCAGAAAAGTTTGACACGATTATATTTGGTTGACACCATTAGTGTATGCAAATGAGGCGCAGCTAGACGACGCGAGACCTCTCTCACCGCAGTTTATTGATCAGCAGAGCTACAACTCCGTTGATAAGCAAAGCTTTGACTCCCTCGATCGCGGGCATGCTCACGGGGTTGGGAGAGGAGATAACCAAGTTAAAAAGATACTTCGGTTCTTGATACAGTTATCGAACATGTAAATTATTTTCCTTTTTAAAATGGATGTTACGAATCTTGCCTGGAATGATAATTTAACAAATAGAAAAAACAGCCCTATGCTACCTAAAAGTATAAGAGGAATTATAGTAGGAAAAAGTGGGTCAGGAAAGACTAATTTACTTTTAAATCTCCTACTAAAAAAAGTATGGTTAGATTATAATAATTTATATATCTTCGATAAGTCATTACTTCAAACTGAGTACAAGGTTGTAAAAACAGGTTTTGAACAGAATCTACCTAAAGATGTTATATTTAAATTATTCAATCAAAAAGACTATTTTATGAAAAAGAATATTTCTCCTTGTCAATTATTAGAAAAAGCTGGAAAACAACTTAATGATTGTCAAAGACAACGCGTATCCAACTCTTATCCAATTAATTGCCAGTTTTATGAAGATACCGATGATGTTCCAGATCCAAGCGAATTAAACTCTGAAGATAAAAATTTAATGATATTTGATGATATTTTACTGGAGAAACAAAACAAATGCGAAGCTTATTATTGTAGAGGAAGGCATAACAATGTTGACTGCTTCTACCTAACTCAAAATTATTTTAAATTACCGAGACAAACAATAAGAGAAAACGGAAATTTTCTCTCTTTATTCAAGCAAGATAATAAAAATATAACTCACATTTATAACGACCATGTAAGCGTTGATATGACATTAGAAGATTTTAAAAAGCTCTGTAAAAAATGTTGGGAAGAACCATATGGATTTCTTGTAATTGACAATTCTAGTGACAAATTAAATGTGAAATATAGATATAAATTTGATACATTTTACATGCCTAAAAATTAGGTATTTTTATTCTTTTAAAATGGACAAAAACAAACATATTTTTACTTTAAACATTTTAAGAGAAATCGCTCAAAACACAAGATCAAACTTTTCAGAGCAAATTATCGTTATGAATAATAAAACCACATTCAGGACCATATTTAACCCCCCTTTAGAATTAGAAAAAGATAAACATTATGAAATCGCCTTAGTTAATTTAGAAACGTACTATTCTTTCCCCAACATTGACGAGAACAACAATGTATTTAACTATTATGATGGTATCATATGGCATAAAGTGGAAATACCTGTTGGTGCTTATGAAATTAAAACTTTAAACACTGCAATTCAAAGCCTGATTGGTGATGCTATAAAAATCGAACCAAATAAGCAAACTTTAAAATCCGTTATGACTGTCAAGAAAGGATACAAAGTAAATTTTAAAGAAAACAATACCTTTGCTGATTTATTAGGATTTCATCATGAAATTTATGAATCGGGAACTCATGTATCTGAAAACATTATAAACATTCTTAGTGTTAATAGTATTCTAGTTCATTTGAATATCATAAACGGAAGTATAGTTAATGGTACACCCGTTCCGGTTATTTATTCTTTTTTCCCAGATATATCTCCGGGATATAAAATAGTTGAAAAACCTAAAAATCTAGTTTTTTTGCCAATAGCTATGAAAACGATAAATAACTTAGAGGTTAAAATTACAGATCAAAATGATAAACCTTTAAATTTAAGAGGAGAAACTGTTGTCATAAGATTTCATATTAGAGAAATTTAAAAACTAAAAATGGCACTATCCAATTTTGATATTTTAAAAGCTGTTAAGGAATTAAGAATTCCTAATTTTAGAGGTGTGTTTTTAAGAACTGAATTACCTGAAAAACCGAGAAGAAAAGAATGTGGAATACTGAATTTAGGTGATGGAACGAAAGGAGGAACTCATTGGGTCGCTTGGTATCAAGCTTGGGACGAAGTAAATAAAATTTATTTTGATAGTTATGGAATTCGACCTCCTTTAGAAATAATCAAATATCTTAGAGAGAAAAAAGGAGATATTCAATATTCTACTAATCAAGTACAAGATCCGAACACAGTAATTTGTGGGCATTTGTGTTTGTATGTTTTAAAAGAATTATCAGAAGGAAAACGTTTTCAAGAAATTATTAATAGTTAGTATTAAGAAATCCCTTCTAAATTTTTTTCATTAAAAATGCCCGTCGATAAATTTGGTCTTATGCCCAGCGGAGACTCAACGACGACTATTATTCCAATTCATAAGTATGCAACCAATCTAGATGATTTAGAAATTGTAGAAGGTTTTAATGAAAATGGAAATAAAGATGCTAGATATTGTTTCAAATTAAATGAAGAAGGTATATATGTTAGAAATGAAATTGTAGATTCACCACCTCCTAAATTTATAAGTGAAGTAAAAGATAAACCTGTGAATCTTATAAATGTTGATGGAAAACTTAAAGTTATACCAGCCAAACACAAAATGGGATGTTGATATTCAATTAAGAAGTAAAAAAGTAGCAACTAAAGGAAATAACAAAATATTACTAAAAGTTTACAATTCAGGTCGAATTATAGGAAGTTTGGTTCCACTTCTTAGATATAGAGAGACAAGAGTTTTAAAACGCCATGATGAGGAGTATTTTCTTGCAAACGTTAAGGATGAGCTACGCACCATTCTAACTCTTAATTGTGAATTTGAGAATGAAAAAAAGATTCTTGAAAAATTTCCGATAGGTTCAACTATAATTATTGAAGGTAAAGTTTTAGAATCTTTTAATAACAAAGAAATTATGGATGGATTACAAATGAGTTTTTCAGGAAATGATTCAAAAGATTTTCGAATAATTGTAAAAAAACAAAAAGAGGATTACAAAATCCGAAATATGCCTAATGAATTGAAAGCCGAAAAAACAGATGGTGATATTAGTTTTAGAAATATTCTCATTTACAAAGAGTTTATAATTCATAGGATAAGATTTACACAGTTACCGGTAACTTTAGATGAAATAAATTATTTGTAGAAAAATGGATTACAAAAAAATTACTCCGTTTAATAGCCATGCAGTTAACTTAGAAGATTTAGAAAATGTTGATGGTTTTTTATCCAGAGGAGACTAAATAATTTATATTGTTCTCAATTAAAGAAAAATGGAATATATAAAAGAGCTGAATTTCCTAAAAAACCTGAATGGGATATTGATATTAAACCCGTTATTGGTAAAAAAGAGACAATAATAAAAAATGATGGTTTGATAAATATGTCCAGTTCATCTAGTAAAGATATAAATGTTAAAAGAATCAACGGTAAAAACTATTTTGTTAAGGAAGAGAATAAGAATCTTGGCGAATTTCTTTTAGAATCAGAACAGAAAACGAAATTTTGTTAAATCCACCCGAAGGATCCACTTTTATTATTGATGGTATAACAATTGAAAAAACTGATGGGTTTTCTTTTTCTTTATCACCCGCTTATAGAATAAAGGTTGAAAAAGAAAATAAGGAATTTAGAATAATCACACAATTTGAAAAATATACGCGAAGATTTTTACCCGAATCAAAAATTACCTTTGAACCTGAAAATGTTTTATCTAGTGATACTAAGTATAGTAGTCTTCTTACTAAAGACATTAATACTTTGTTTATTAATAGATTTTATCACATTAGTAGAATAAGATTTATAGTAGCACCCGTTACAGATGCTCAAATTAGGTATTATTAAAATGGAAGACATATTGGAAATTACAAAAAAATTTAAGGTAGATGAAAGTATTGAAAAATATGAATACCATGAATACACTCCAATTACCGGTACAAATTTAAACAGCAGAGGAGAAATTAGAATAACTATTGAATTACAAGATATTTTTACTCATCCAAGTGAAAGCTATATAATAGTTGAAGGTAGACTTACAAAAACAGATGGAATATTTTATACTGCTGATGATCAGATAACTTTATGTAATAATGGCATAATGTATTTGTTTAATTTTATAAAATATCAGTTATCAGGACAAGAAATTGAAAATTTAAACCATCCAGGACGAGGAACAACAATGTTAGGATTACTCTCAAAATCACAAAGACTTAATTTATTGTGGATAAAAGATACTAACAGAAAAATTGAGAATAATGAAGGTTTTGAAACAAGACAAGAGATACTGCTAAAATATCCTGATCCTAAAGAAACATTTTCCTTTCTAATTCCTTTGAAACATATTTTCGGTTTCGCAGAGGATTATGATAAGATTCTTTATGGTTTTACTCAACAACTTACTCTGTACAAAAGACCAGATTCAAATATTGCAATTTATAGAGATGATAAAGCTGCCGAAGGAAAAGTTACTCTTGATAAAATTTCATGGTTTGTTCCACATGTTTTACCAGCAGATCAACAAAAGTTTGAATTATATAAAATTATTGAATCAAAAGCAAAATTAAATGTTGGCTATAGAAGTAGACAATGTGATTCAATAACAGTTCCTGTAGCAACTCAATTTTGATGGAGATTATCTGTAAAAGCTTCTCCTGAAAAACCCAGATGGATCATAATAGCTTTTCAAACAAAAGATAGATCTGATCAAAAAGAAAATGCCGCGATATTCAATAATTTGGATGTGAGAAATATTAATGTTCAGTTAAATTCTAGGCGTTATCCAGAATCTGATTATCAACTATCATTCCCTAAGTTTCAATTCTCTAGAGTATATAATGATGCTATATCATTTAGATCAAAATTTTATAATATAGATGAATTAATTAGCAATCCAACTATTACCACTATTGATTATAAAACGCTTTATCCGTTATTTGTTTTCGATGTTTCAAAACAAAGTGAAAGGTTAAAAAATAGCATAACCGATATAATGGTTAAGACTACATTTAATAAAAATGTTCCTGCAGATAAAACAGCTTATGCTTTATTTATTTCTGATAAGATAATTTCATTTCAATCTGATGGAAGGAATATGGCAGTTATTCAAAACTAACCCTCTCTACCATTTCATGTACAATATTTGTAAATTGATCAGAATATGGAAGAATTTTAATACCATCATCAAGTATATATCGTTTATCATCATAAGGACTTAGAGCTTTCTTATTTATTTCTTTTATGTACATTTCATGTTTATCAGAATTTAGCACATTCATCTTTTTATAATTAATTTCATTATTAAGTAAACAGTTTTTGTAATCCTCAAAAGTAACATCTTTATTAATTGTTGTTTTTGAAATACCTTTTAATTTTTTACATGTTGTTGTCGATTCTTCAACAACTTTATATGTATATGCTTTACTTCTAAGGAAAACTATTTCACTCATAACTTTACCATTTAGTTCATCTTTGAATTTATTAATAACTTTTTTATTTTTTGTCGAATGAAGAAAATGATCTTTCGGATAATCACTAGTGTCTAAATCATCGTCCTTTATTTTTTTCATATCTTCATAAACATCTTCAGTTCTAATATTAAGAAAGTATGAATCGGTATCAAATCCAACAACTTCATTAGATTTCCATAGTTTATTAACAACATTGTAATATAATTGATACATAACCAACTTAGAGTAATCAAGAATACACATTCCTAAATAAATCGGTTTATTAAACTTTATTGATGTTACATTATTAGCAATACCAATTAGATTTTCATTAAAAATAATTGATTCCTTAAAATTTGGTTTACTTATTAATTTTGTTACTTGTTCTTTATCTGATAATAGTTTTAACTCAATTCGATCTCTTATGTTTTCGAGAGTTTTTCCATAGAAGGAATTATTCATTAATTTCCAAAGATTCTTTTCAAAGTCAGATTTTGATTTTGTTCTTTGATTAGTATTAAAATCGATGTATTCTTTTAACCAAGGTCTTTCCTTAAAAGAAATTATTCTATGACTTTAGAAATTTCTAATCCAAGCTTGGATTTAAAACATTCTAATAATTTGTAATGTATGATATACTTCTTTTTATTTTTTAAATTTAGTATTAGTTTTTCTACAGTTCCTACTTTTTTGTCTTCTAATTGTAAATAGTATTTTTGTAAATCGCTTAAATCATCTTCATTCACTTTCAGTTTCTCTGGAGCTAAAGGAAATCTACTGGTGTTTACTTTTGCTTTAACTGTGTAATCAAGATCACATTCGATAATATATCCTCTTCCTTCAGGAACCTCATTTAGGAATGACAATTCTCCGAATCCAAGCTTTGCTGATTCATCCTCCCATTTAAAGTCTCCAACCGGTAAAGATTCTGACATTCCTCCTCCATATAAATTATTTGCATCTAAATACAACAAGTAATTTCATCTCTTTTTAGGGTCATAATCTGGTAAATGTTTATTGTTAGCTTTTACATACCGAGGTCCTAAAACTCCTGAATAACCACCTCTTATTCCCTTCTCAAACATTACCTATTTAGACCTCGCCCATTTGTAATATTTCTTTGATCAAGTTTGGGACATTTTCTCAGTGTCATTGAAGCCCAGTTACAACTGGAGCAGACACGTCGTCGCCATAGTGCAGTGCCGGTCGGCGTTTTTATTTTCGGGGGCTGGGGGGGTGGTGGTAGGAATTCATTTTTTTAGCATTTTTCCCGGGCAGCCAGTCCTGTTAGGCTTGCTCTTCTTCGACTTCCAACTGCCAAGATATTTATAACGTGCCCAATATCCGAGAAGACTAGGTGCTCGATCTTACCTATCATAAGATCAGGGACAGGAAAAAGGAGAAAATCCCAACATTCCAACATGGCTGCACTGACCGGGAATCGAACCTGATACTTCGGCATACGAAGGCAAACACCTGACCTCTAGACCAATGTGCCCCCAGTGCCCTCACTGAGAAATTCTCTTCACAAACCAAAAGAAGAAAAGCATGGAAATTTGGTGGTCATGGAAATTTGGTGGTCATGGAAATTTGGTGGTCATGGAAATTTGGTGGTCATGGAAATTTGGTGGTCATGGAAATTTGGTGGTCATGGAAATTTGGTGGTCATGGAAATTTGGTGGTCATGGAAATTTGGTGGTCATGGAAATTTGGTGGTCATGGAAATTTGGTGGTCATGGAAATTTGGTGGTCATGGAAATTTGGTGGTCATGGAAATTTGGTGGTCATGGAAATTTGGTGGTCATGGAAATTTGGTGGTCATGGAAATTTGGTGGTCATGGAAATTTGGTGGTCATGGAAATTTGGTGGTCATGGAAATTTGGTGGTCATGGAAATTTGGTGGTCATGGAAATTTGGTGGTCATGGAAATTTGGTGGTCATGGAAATTTGGTGGTCATGGAAATTTGGTGGTCATGGAAATTTGGTGGTCATGGAAATTTGGTGGTCATGGAAATTTGGTGGTCATGGAAATTTGGTGGTCATGGAAATTTGGTGGTCATGGAAATTTGGTGGTCATGGAAATTTGGTGGTCATGGAAATTTGGTGGTCATGGAAATTTGGTGGTCATGGAAATTTGGTGGTCATGGAAATTTGGTGGTCATGGAAATTTGGTGGTCATGGAAATTTGGTGGTCATGGAAATTTGGTGGTCATGGAAATTTGGTGGTCATGGAAATTTGGTGGTCATGGAAATTTGGTGGTCATGGAAATTTGGTGGTCATGGAAATTTGGTGGTCATGGAAATTTGGTGGTCATGGAAATTTGGTGGTGATGGAGCCGAAAACCAGCATTTTTTATTTATTCCTAGAACATTATTCTGTAATAAATCAGTTTTGGTCAAGCAGTTCAACGTGTTAGTTACTGCTTAGAAATGACACCAGGACGTCAAAGGTTTGGGATCTCACACAGGAAAGTATAATGAGATCCACTGTAAGCACAATGTAAGTTCGCCATAGACCAATCGTAATGTCTGTCTATGAACATGCATTTGTAGTTATCGGGATTAGGTTTGCTTGGTGCCCAGTCTGTGTAATTCACCAGCTGGTGACTGTGACTGAATGCCCAAGTACCCGGATGTTCTGTCTGTGTCGCTCCAACCATCACTGCGTCTTTACCGTAAGGAGCTGACAGAGTGAAAAAATTCTTGATGAAACTGTGTTCATTGACGTCATTAATCTCAGCCAAGTAGCCGCCCAGATCGAGACAGGAAGCTTGAGCCTCAGTGAAAGTCCCCAGGGCTTCCCTGAAAAGTAGATAATGTCTACCTTGGTAGTCAGAAGATTTGATGTAGGAATTTTTGGTGGTATCCTTCATGTCGTCATGCACCGTATTGTTGAGTTGTTTTACGTCATTGGTGAGTGAGCTTAATTTATTGCTGAGTGTCATAACGTCGCTATTGACTGAGCTCAAGTTATTGGTGAGTGCGCTGACGTCATTTTTCAGCGGACTAACGCTATCCAGCCTCATATTAACGTTAGCCAAAACTCTCATCATATTGTCCATCTGTATTTGCTGAAGTTTGAGCATCTCAATCAATTGATTTGTGCTTGGGATGGAACCGGTCACTTGTATAGTGTGATGTTCCTCAACAGGATGACCTAGTGTGTCCACCCCCAGAGCACTACAGCGATAGGTTCCTGCTACCCCCGCATTGGGATACGCCCACTGAAGAGTGAGATATGATACACCGTTAGTACTGAAGTGGCCTGATACGGACGCGTTAACTGGTGTAATTGTCTTCACCTGATCTGGAGTAAATTGATTAATGGATGCCAGTTCCTGAAAGACAGGTGTGTTGTCGTTGTCGTCATCGCTTTTGGATACGATGATGGAGATCAGGTTCGAGATGTTGGTGGGATTTTGGTAAGAGAAAGTACAGTTGACCTCCAGTGACCTGGTCAAGTCCACTTCAATAGTGTCAGGGGTGACTATCACTTGTGGTGCAGAATCTGTGGAGATAATGGGATTGGTTGATTAATTTGGTCGGCTGGCGTGGGTCTACTTGATCGGTTGGTTGACTGGTCGGTTGGGAAGTTGTTTAGATGCGGAAAAGAACGAAATATCAAAGAACAGATCTATTTTGGTCTTTGTCTGTAACCAAGAGAAAAATGAATGTGATGAATGTAGGAAATCTTTATGCCCCTGCTCGACCTGAACCATTCGATAACTACATTCACATTTCAGATTTTCCGACATCGGTCTGATCATAATTATGTGTGTGCGCCTGAAGAAAGTTCCCAGTTGTCGGTACAGCTATTTTTGAGCTAGGGGGTGAAAAAGTCGAAAAATTCGTGCCTAGTCGGAAATGTACTTCTAGCAGAAAACACAAGTTTAACCATAAAAAAAATAAATAGCATATGAAAAGGATTTTGGAATATTTTATGTTTAAATATTTTTTTTTAAATTTTTTGTACATGTGACTCTTCAGGAAGTAACATTGGAGTGATTGTTGCTAGGGGACCGTGGACTAATTACAAAGCCGTTATAGAGATAATACTGAGTAGTGTTCACTGCTCATCTATAGTTTACCCTGTAACATGCCACGGTCCCCTAAAAACAGCAAAGTCGGAATTTTTTAGGATCTTGTTAGGAGAGCGCAGTATTTTACATAGAAAGCTAGAGCTGAGCAGTGAACACAACTCAATAGTTTCCCTATTTGCCTTTGTAATAAAACTACGGTCCCCCAACAATATCCGAAAATTACCTGCCACTAACACCCGTTTTTCTCAAAAGTTTGTTTTTGCCCAAGATATTGGGAAAATTTTAAAAGCAGCGTGTTCAGCATTGAATTTTCTAGAAGAATATGCCCTTATCTCAAAATCCTAAATTTGAGACAACTGGGACCTTTCTCCAGGCACACACACACATATTGTCTGTGAGATTAGCGTCAAGCCCTGATCAAATTGGTGAGTTTGACAAAAGGAAATTTGGGGATTAATTCTGCAGTAAATCTCCCCTACGTCTACAATGAAAATGCAGAAAGAATCATTCCTTTTGTCTTCTTCCGTTCGATTTTCTACGCGAAATTCTCAGAAAAGGACCAGACTTATTCTGGTTAGACTGTAGAAACGGATGGCATTTACCTGAAAAATTTACCATTTGGTCACATTCAGAATAATTCTTCAAACAAACTATCACATATTTTTTATTCCCACTGACGTTTTTTGCTCTAAGGATTTTACCAACAAATGATTGGTATGCCAGTTTCCAGTATAGGCAACTTTGCCTTTGATCAAGTTATTGTTAAGTAACAAGTTGATCCACTGGACTGAAATGACCATTCGTGTGATCATTCCCCGCACTGACCGCACTGGAATGGAGTTTTGAGTTTGGGTTTCACGGCACATCGGCACTGTAAGGGTCACTCTGCGTCATTCACGGTTTTTTCCTTATCTTACTTTTGGCCAAGTTTCAGCTTTCACATTCTTGTCAATAAGATCAAGCTCAGGAATGTATAAAAGTGCACGAAAAGTAGGTGTGCATGACTAGTCAGGACACCGTGCATGTGTTCTTGGGCGAACTCAAATAAAAATAGGTCGATCATTGTGTGCGGGTATGTTTCACAAACCCTCCACAGTTACAATTGAAACGCAATATTAATCGAGAGAAACTCCAACCCAATCATGCTGAATGGCTCTCCTCTGGAGCAAGTGGGAAAATTCTGCTACCTAGGCTCAACCATCAGTGGTAGCACAGACATAACAACTGAAATAAATGCCAGAATAGGAAAGGCGGCCACAGCTTTTGGCAAACTCTCAAAAAGGGTGTGGAACAATAGCAAGCTGACCATCAAAACAAAGGTACTCGTGTACCAAACTTGCGTCCTAAGCACCCTGCTGTATGGCTCAGAGACATGGACCACCTACTCCAAACATGAAAGATCCCTCAACTCCTTCCACCTGCGCTGCCTACGCAAAATTCTCAAGATCAAGTGGCAAGACAGGATCTCAAATATCGAAGTTCTGAGCCGAGCCAACATTCCATCAACTCAGGCTCTCCTAGGCAAAAAAAGACTGCGGTGGCTTGGACATCTCCACCGTATGGAAAATGATCGCATCCCCAGACAAATTCTCTACGGGGAACTTGCTACTGGCAACCGACCCAGAGGTAGGCCACATCTGCGATTCAAAGACACTTGCAAGGTCACGATGAAAGCATTCAACATCGACCCCAATGAATGGGAGAACCTTGCAAGTGATCGAAGCAGATGGAGACAAAAATTGCGCAGTGGCACGCTCGCAATAGACTTCAAGGCAAAAGAAACATACCTGACAAAACGACAGAGGCGGAATGAAAACACTCGCCAAAGTGAACCCAAAAGACTGACCTGCAATCACTGCCATCGCACTCTCGGGTCAAACATTGGTAGAATAAGCCACGAGAGAAGCTGTCAGTCAAAGTGAAAGTGAATATTCTAGCTGCTAAGACCGTCTGTAAAGACGCTAAAGGCCATATATAATCACAACTTAAGTGAACTGACGTGCATAGACCAAATCCGGTCAAATTGAGCATAGATAAAAGAAATGTAAGTGTGGCTCTAATCGTAATCACCGAAAGTCTAATAGTTGAAAGAGTGAGTACTGAATTTCAAACTGAAACACATTTTGTTCACTATACCACGATTGAATTAACAGCTGAGAGCAATAGCCACAGGGATGTTAGTTACCGGATGTAGGATATCAGCAGTAACTCAACACTTCAATGTTTTCAGGAACACTATGTCACGCATTCAAGCCCGTTTCAAAAAAAGTGGATCCACTGCAGATCGCCATGGACACGAGTGAGACAGTTCAAGATAATGAACAAATTAGCTGAAGAAAACACATGGGACAATTTTGTCACGGACTTGAAGTTTTACCTGATTTTAAATGACAAAACTTTGTTGTTTTAGACAATTATGTAAGATTTACCACTGTAAACAAAACTTAAGCCATTCCCGAGGTTGCTGATTGTTAACTCTGAATTTCAGACAATGAAGCGACAGCTTGAGTTTCTCATTAATTTAGTGTATCCCATAAATTGTAAATTCCGAATTGTGACAATTGTAACGTATCTGAAATCTTTTGAGTCCATCTAGACACTGAAATGAGACCACCTTGTAAATGCAGCCAAGTGATTGTGCTAGTAATTGACAAATTACAAGATATAAATTATACGTTGTCACCTTACGTAGGTGTGAAATTCTACATAATGAAGACGGTAAAGTTGGATGGAATAATTTCACAGAAAAATGTCACAAGGAAGTTTGGTGGTTTACGAGAACAAAAAAAACAAAAAAAGAATTTCTACCTATTGAAAATTGGACAAAGTGGGTAGTAAACCATTTGATCATGTTGGTAAATCTGGAAATCTTGAGAAATGACAAAGACGAGTATGACAGATGCGTGAAGGATTTACTGTACAAACTCTACATCTCCATCATTCATACACCGACCAAATCTGATGTTTAAACAGAAACTGACCTGTAGGCTTGAGCAGTGCCATGGTGAGGACACACCACACCATCATCAACATCTGTCTGGCCATCCTAGAGTCCGCTGTAGTCAAAAATTTTCTTATAGAAAGCCACAGGAGAGAACTATGTATCCAGCACAGTTGATCTTTGCCTGAGTGCTGGACTGTTCTTGTTGTAATTTATATTGTCCTTACAAAACGAGGTCAGGCTGGCTAATCTAATGTTTTATGGTGACCAAAGTTCATGTGCACACATTTAAACAAAGACGGTCAAGGTGAGACAAGACAATGTGGTGTACGACAGTATGTTGCTTCATCAGGTGGCCGGACAAGGTTTTGACGCCCTGGGATAGGTTATCTTACTTTTGACACTCTCCATGCCAATCACGATGCAACAGATTAGATAAACCACACACACTAGTACGTCTTCATTCTTATTCTGACGGTTAAAACACTTGTGCAACAATTTAAACTACTTAGATAAGAAATGCGTTTGTTTTAGAGCAGTGGTTCTCAATCTTTTTCAGGCAATCCCCAAGCCTTTTGGCCCCAAATTTTCTTTCATCGCCCCCCCCTCCCCTCCCTCTCCCTCGGCCTTACCCCACCCTGATATGCAACCAAAATGTGCACAGAGGAGACATAAAATTATTTAAGAGTTTTCAAAGATTTTTAATGACACTTAACAAAAATGGAAAATTTCTTTCATCAAATACATCAACAATTGGCGTTTCCTGTTCATAAAACACATGTGTCGTTAACAAGTCGGTGACTTTCCCGTGGTTGGTGTGCTGTGGCCAGGCGTGTAATGTCGGTGTTTGTGAGAAGCAAACGTAGATCGTCCCTCACACACATCTGAAGTCTGTTTCTCTAGTTTTGAAATGTTCTTTACGCTGCACGCGATCCTTTTCCTATAAAATAGAAAAACGTATAGGAAAAGGTCACCTGAGATAGAGAGAACGTCCTTCCAGAGGGAAGAATAAATGTTCTGGTGTTTTATCCGAAAACTTTGTAGCCCTATAGTTTGAAAATGACTTGCCTCTCGATGCAATGCTGGAAACCTAGCAATTCTTCTTGCAAATGTCTGTGTGTCATAGGTGCATCGTAACCATTAGGGTTCATAACCCACTCAGTGACACATATATCTCCCTGATCTTGAAATGGCCGGTCGGTGCATTATGTGACTTTGCCAGGTTGAGTGAAGTGAACGATTCACTTCCGTTTTCCACAACTTCAGTTAGACGGAGAAAGACGACAGGATAAAGTTTTGCAGTTAACTAGCTCGGAGTTGCGTTAAAGTTGATTTCATGTAACTTGGCAAAAGTTTTTACCATGAAGGCAGCTCCTGTATTCATTCCTCAGGCTGCCATACCGAGTCCTGACGCTAAACAAACAAAAACCCACGGATTCGAACGATTCTAAAGAGTGTCCAAGACAGTAACTCATTGATAAACAACGGACCTCTAGACAGAAGAAGTCGCTCACGTTTTTCGTCGTATTCGATATGGGCAGGGAGAAGGCTAGACACCTCTATTTTTGTTAAATCTACGAAGCTTTGATGTCATCCCATCACTGATGGGTGCTCCATCTGTTGCTACAGAAATTATGTTGGTCACTGGTATCGCCTTCTCTCTAAAGTAATCCTTTCCCCGCTACCATTTAGCTCTACTACTCTGTACTAGTAATTTACTGATTGGGCAAGGAAATTGAACTTCACCGGATTTTTTATAATATGTGCATAAATAATTGTCATGATCACATTAGGATCATAAATGCCGTGCTAGGTCACGACGTCAGTGAGTTAATTTTTACGATCTTGTTGATTATAACCAGCGTAATTTGTCCTTGAGCTGTTCTCGTGAACAGTTTGTTTTGAAACACCTTTTTTCTGATAGATGGAGAGAAGGAGGGGCGAGACAGAATAAATGTGTAGCTAGGAATGACAGAGCAGTTCTCGACCAGGTGATTTTGATTAACATAGATAAGGGGCGAGTAAAGGTATTTTATTTAGACGCTTAGTTGGCGTTCGGAAATTCGTGCATAAGAGTAGAAAGCACGGGGTTTGAAGATTTTAGTAGTTAATGTTTCGCATTTTAAATTTTGTCTAGACCGTAAAATTGACCTTGATTTTGGCACAAGACCATGACAAGCATAAATTAATATTGCAGGCTGAGCTGAAGCGTCTGCACCAATCAAATGTATGAATCTGGACGGAAGGTCGAGACATAGCTTTAGTATTTAAACCCGTGCAGAGCTTAGATAGTGGCCACATGTAGACAATCCATTTACGAGGTGGACGGCGATAGTCCTCAGCCAGATGAGAGACATAGAGACGCAGTTGAGCAGTCCATATTGTGAGGAGCGCCATGATTTTAAAGCTCCAGAGCCTAAGCTACTTGGTTTGATATGAACCCACAGCGTTTACATCCAGCGCTCTCACTCCCAGTGAGGGCCTAATGGTGAGAGTTCATACTAATTTGTAATGATGAAAGTGAACCGTTCTACTTACTTTTGAAGACAGTTTCAGAGCTACCGCCAGACAACGCATGGTTGTACAAGCATTCTCCATGGCGTGTCTAGAGGAAATGTCCATATCATAACATGTCTCATTGAATTAATAGAATTTAAACTGTTATATCCGTCGCCACGTGCGCGGATTCTATTTGGCACCGCCCGGGATAGACCGGATAACAAACCGGTATTCCTGGAGTGCAAGACTCCACCTCGTTAATCGAGCATTTTTAGCCCTGTTAGTCTTTAAGAATAACAACGGACGATGGTCCGTTTCAATTATAAACTCGGACATGAGTAGATATCGCGAAAATGCGTTTACAGCAAAAATGATAGCGAGGCACTCTCGCTCGATAATTGCATAGCGGCATTCCCTATCTAGTGAATCTTATCAAGAGCATGTACGAGGGGACGAGTTGCAGAGTCGTGCACGATGGTGAGCTTACTGACAGCTTTGATATCAAGACTGGTGTTAGGCAGGGTTGTTTGCTGTCCCCATTTCTGTTTATTCTGGTGATTGATTGGCTTATGAAAGAAACCACCAATGGAGGAAGAAATGGCATACAATGGACCCCATTCACACAGCTGGACGATCTAGATTTTGCAGATGACTTGGCACTATTGTCGCACACACACGACCAGATGCAAGCAAAGACTACAGCTCTAAACAAAATTTCAGAATCTATTGGATTGAGGATACATCCTGCGAAGTCGAAGGTCCTAAAAATTGTTGCACCCCCAAGCGAACAAGTCAAAGTAGGAGATCAACCACTGGAAGATGTAGAGTCCTTCTGCTATCTTGGTAGTATCATTGACAATAAGGGAGGAACAGAGGCAGAAGTCAAAGCACGAATTGGAAAGGCACAGGCAGCTTTCACATCCTTAAGCAAGATTTGGAGAACCAAGGATATATCTCTAAAAACAAAGCTGAGGATATTCAACTCGAACGTGAAGTCAGTCCTGTTGTATGGATGTGAGACTTGGAATGCGTCCCAGGCCTGCATAAAGAGAATCCAAGTTTTCATCAACAGATGTTTGAGGAAGCTACTTAAGATCAGATGGACAGACAAGGTCAGCAATGAAATTGTTTGGAAAAGAACAAGACAGAGCCCAGTCAGAGAGGAAATTGGTAGGAGGCGATGGAGATGGATCGGCCACACTCTCAGGAGGCCAGGAAACAGCATCGCGAAGAAGGTATTGGATTGGAATCCCCAGGGCAAGAGATCAAGAGGAAGGCCGCGCGGAACGTGGAGAAGAGCCAGAGAAAATGATGTGCAACGAAGCGGAAAGACTTGGAATAATGTAAAGAGACTGGCCCATGATAGAGAGGGATGGAAAGTGTTTGTTGGTGGCCTATACCCTGATCCAGGGTGAGAAAGGCAATGATGATTCCCTATCTAGCAACTTGCGGCTGGCGTATAGACATGGCCGCAAGGTATCGTCTCGTTCCTGTAATAACACAGCTCCCAATCCCTTGTCCGACGCATCAGTGCGGACAATAAATATTTGGTTAATATCTGGAAGTATGAGAATGGGGGAAGTGGAAAACAGTCGTTGAACGGTACGAAGTGTATCAGCACATTCGGTTGTCCATTTCACTTTATTAGGAAAATTCTTTCTTGTGAGGTCCGACAACGGAGCTGTAAGCGAAGAAAAATTTGGAATGAATTTCCTATAATAGTTAAGAAAGCCCAATAAACTACGAACTTCTTTCTTAGTTCGAGGAGGTTGGAGCTTTAAGATGGTAGTTATCTTCTTGTCATCAGGAGTCTGAACGCCGTGGGCAATTGTATGGCCCAGAAAATTAATTTCATTATATCCTAAAAACACCTTACTGGGTTTCGCCGTAAGGCCAGCTCGACGAAGAGCAATAAAAACTTGTCGTAGGGCTGCGAGGTGTCCCGACCAATCGGTTTCATAAATACAAATGTCGTCAAAATACGACAATACGGAATTCATACCCTGGAGCAATATTGTCATCATACGGGCGAAAGTAGCAGGGGCTGTAAGTAACCCGAAAGGCATATAGCGCCACTGCATAAGACCCAACGGAGTCTGAAAAGCGGTATATTGCTTGCTATTCTCATCAAGCGGAATTTGCCAATAGCCTTTGGAAAGATCAATTTTAGAAAAAATCGTTGCTCTGGCTAATTGAGCAAAAAGGTTCTCCTGGTTGGGAATCGGTTCAGCATCATATATCGTAACCTGATTAAGTTTACGATAGTCAATACAAAAACGCACGGTATCATCTTTTTTTTTCACTAAGACGATGGGTGAGTTATATGGGCTCGTCGATCGCTCTATCACTCCCAGGTGAAACATGTTACGTACCTCGGTTATTATAGTCTCCTGTGCGTGCAGTGGACGCGGGTATGGTTTAACAAAGACGGGTATATCCGTCTTTAATCTTATAACATGTTGTACCAAAGAAGTATTACCTGGTAGATCAGTAAAGACTGTAGTAAACTCGTTAAGCAAATCTCTTATATCTTGTCTTTGCGATTCAGATAAATCTGGATTTATATTTACATCCGAAGTGTTTTCAGAAGATCGAAGTGCGGGGATTGAATTCTCTATCTTAATAGGATCATCATCGTCAACTGAAACTAAGGCCGCATTGGCCTGAGCAACCACATTTCGGCGATTATTCTGTCGATTATCATCGTCGGACAGGTACTGCTTTAACATATTTATATGGAAGACTTTGTCCTGTCCCCGAATCTTGATAAGATAATTTACTCGAGAAAGTCTCTTTAGAACTTTAAAAGGTCCCTTCCATGTAAGAAGGAGTTTATTTTTCGTCTCCGGAAGGAGAACAAGAGTTTGGTCTCCGGCGGCCAAGGTTCGCAATCGGCTACCTTGATCACGATATTGTTTATAAAGACTAGCATGCGCAGCTGAAGATTTTTGTGCGAGCTGACATGCGTTAAGAATTCGATGGCGCAAGTCTACAACGTATTGATATGCAGACCGCGTATCATTGTCGTCGGTGTCTGATCCGGCGAATAAATCATGAAGTATGGCCATTGGACCACGCGGCTTACGACCATACAATAATTCGAAGGGGGAAAAACCCGTCGATGCGTTCGGTAGTTCTCGGTATGCAAAGAGAATAGCGGGGAGTTGTCGATCCCAATCACTCGGCTTGTCGGCCGAAACTCGCGCAAGCATACTTTTCATGGTAGCATTCCACCGTTCACAGCAGCCATTAGACTGTGGGTGGTATGGAGATGTCAATCTTTGTTTAATCCCGACCAATTCCAAGACTTTCTTAAAAAGCTCAGAGGTAAACTGTGGACCTCTGTCCGATAAAATTTCAACCGGAAACCCAAGACGCGAAAAAATAGTAATAAGGGCTTCAGCGACATGATCAGCTGAAATGTCTTTTAGCGGAATGGCCTCTGGCCAACGGGTTGCATAGTCAATGACAGAAAGTATAAAACGATGTCCTCTGTCTGACTTGTGTAGAGGCCCAACTATATCTACGGCAACGCGCTCAAATGGTCTGGAGACCATAGGCATCTCCTGCAGAGGAGCTCGCGATGCTCTTCCTTTAGGAGTACGTCTCTGACATACGTCACATGTTGATACGAACCGGTTTACATCTGCGTAAATACTGGGCCAAAAAAATTGCGATAGTATTCGAGACTTAGTTCTGGCCTTTCCTTGGTGACCCGCCAAGGAAGTGTCATGCGCGAGACGAATAATGTCGCGACGAAAAGATCTCGGTACTACAAGCTGCATAATGGTCTCTCGCTTACTCTGAAAATTACGATATAATAAGTCATCTTTAATAAGAAACTTAGAGGTATCCGGTGCGGTAGGATCAACCTTAGCAAACAAATGTTTCAATGTGGGATCTGAATGTTGCTCATCATGAAATGCCTTAGACGTTATGTTCACTTCAATAGTAGGATTACTCAATGGAATGTCTGCTCGTCGACTCGATTGTAGGCGTGTTGTCGCACAAGCAACACTCTCTTCCTCAGTCCAAATTTCCAAGTTACCGATAGGAAACTTATTTACTTGAGGTACATTCCCTATGATTATATCAGCGACTGGATTAGGCAGTACACATGCGGTAACAATACCTGTGAGAAAAGGTGTATCAATATAAACTTCTGCAAGACGGAATCGCTCTACAGATCCGCCAAAAGTAATACAAGTTACCTCTTTATCCAAAAATTGTGTTGGACGGACTAGTGACTGTCGAACGCCGATAGTCGTGCATCCGGAGTCACGTAGAACAGAAGCGCGAATCGCGTTCACGCGGCCCTGGTAAAATGTTAGTTCCCCCAGTTCATGTAGGGCGGACATGACTGGAATAGCCTTTGATTGTCATGAAGATTCAGAATGACCGTCAGTCTCATAAGGTGTAGGTTTAACCGAGCAGGCATTTGCTGCTTCCATTTTCACGTTACAAAATCTCTGTATGTGGCCTACCCTATTACACCTAAAACACATAGTACGATTAGGATCGTTTCCACGATAAGGAAGACTCTGCGGTCTATTATAATTATGATTATCATCAAAATGCACTCGTCGCGGCGGTCCCTGAGGCCGGTTATATTGTTGGCCTGGATAGTTGCCACGATAATATGGGCGAGGTTCATAAAAAGAATAGCTCTGGTATCCTCGACGCGGGGATACATTACCTCGATTCGGAAAATCTCTCTGTCTAATAAAAGGCGGCTCTGATTGAGAGCGCGGATTTGGGGCCTGACGACGAGTCGGCCTTGAACGATCGTGTCCGGTTGGCGCTCCTTTGCCTACGTTGGCATAACACGGTGCTATAGTTGAAGGCTTTGCCAAAGGACGATTTGGGTGGGCGGACGCATACCGTTCCGCGCACGATGTGATTTCTTCAGAGGATGTCGGTGCCCTCTCTTTAAGGTGGGCAACTAAATCGGAATGACATGCCGTATAGATTTGGTCCTTCAAGACCAAATCATAAAGTTGAAGATAATTTCCGGTAGTTACGTTCGCGAGCTCGATCCAGCGGTCTAAGTAATGTTTCAGCCGATTTACATAAGTTGAAAAATTTTCAGATGGCTCAGGTTTACATGAGCGAAATCTTTGATGAAAGCCATCCTCGGTATGCTGGAATCGCTTAAGCAGTGCTGTTTTAAGCTTGTCATAATCGTTGGCATCCTCTACTTTGAGGCTATGAAATACTTCTAAAGCCTTACCTGTTAATAAATTAGACAGGCATGAACTGTACATCGCCTGCTGCCATCCGACGCATTTAGCGTGTAGCTCGAACCGATGTAAATATGCGTCGATCCGGTCGAGTTTTTCATTAAATGTCGGCAGTTTTGGTTTCTTAGCATAAGTATTGGTGGCAGTGGTGGGTGTTACAAGCGATTGTTGCTCTAACTTTTTCATTGCGAGTTCATGCTGTCTTTCCTTTTCTCTCTCTCTTTCTTTTTCTCGTTCTCTTTCTCTTTCCTTTTCTCTCTCTACTTCTTTTTCTCGTTCTCTTTCTCTTTCTTTTTCTCTCTCTACTTCTTTTTCTCTTTCTCTTTCTCTTTCTTCTTTTTCTTTCTCTCTTGCTTCTTTTTCTCTCTCTCTTGCTTCTTTTCGATCCTCGCGCTCTCGGTCTTGCTGTACTTGTCGTTCGCACCACGAGGCGCGTTCTTCTTCTGGTATGCCCAGAACTTTGGCAGATTCAAAGTATTTAAGAAACTCAGCCATGATATGTTAAAGTCTGTAAATAGTAAGTATTTACCTACTATTAAGGGATATCGCGGAATCAATTATATTATATGAACAGTTATTGACTGTTAATATTAATTCAGTGTCTTATGTTAGCACTGCTTCGCGAAAAGAACGTTCTATCTCTCTCTCTGAAAATTACAGGCAGTATCACTTAAACTGCAAACACTTTATCTCTCTCTCTCTCTCTGAATATGAATTCTAGTAAGGCAGTGCCGTCTATCCGTTGCTCCCACTGCAATAAAATATATATATCGCCTTTACTGCGATAAATTAATGTCTTGAATGATCACTCTCAAAATTTACGTCTCTCTCAACGCGACGAACCAGTGTCCTTTGTTATCACTGTCAAAAACGAATCGCTCTCTCAATGCGATGAATCAAAAATATATCTCTCTCTCAACACGACAAATTTGAAATATCTCTCTCTTCTCAAAACGCGGACACGCAGTGTCTTCTGTTACCACTGCAAAATTATTCTCTCTATCTTCACCGTGAAATTGTCACGTGAACAAAAATTTATTATATCTCTCTCTCTCATATGTCAATACCAGATTACAATTCAACGTGGTTTTAGCACGTGAAACACCTCAGGCATATATTGTAAACATATCAATGTTAGTATAGTAGTTTAAAGTTTATAAGGAAGCAAAAAGAAATACAATAAACAGGACGCTATACTGACAAGTAATACGAACGAAAACAGACCCTACAAGTCCTAACTTATATTACAGAAAGTTTAAGAAGAAAACAGGAGAGACATCTTCCTAAAGAAAAGTGAGGAAGTAAGAAACGCCACAATCTATACGAATAATGGATCCCTAAAAGAACTATTCACAGTGAAGCAAATCCCCCCGAGTTATTATAAATAGCCACCAAGGCACTCCAATATCCTTCGTAATGGCAAAGAAGATATGCTATACTATGATCCCATCCAACCTCCCGCACTTAAACTAAACATATAGTAAATAGTAAAATGGCCTGGAACAAACACAGAGCGGAAAGTACGTCGCCCTCCTCAAGACTGTTAGTTAGATGGATCACTTATCTTTCTTTTTGAGGAATTCAGATGGTAATTATCCTCAATCCATAGCTCCAAGCCCAAAAAACTGTATTTCTGTCTGAGGTAGATCTGTACGGTGAAAGGGTTCCCTCGCCGGTGTCCACGGGCCAATGGGATGTTGAATTCACCATATGAAATTGAAACACAATATTAAATTAATAGAAATTGCCTAAAATCTATAATAAAAGGACCTGAAAACATACTATTACAAGAGTACAATATCAAATAATGGAATAAAAATACAATAGGTTTTAAATAATTTATCTATGGCATGGCGTTATTAAGTTCTTTAAGGGTCCCTCTCCAGTGTTACGATTTGGGGTATGCCCTCGTGTGTTACGGGGATGGTTACATTATAAAATTATGTGTTCGACTGCATTTTAAACTATCGAGAGGTTTTTAACAATTACTCTGCCATACCATGCCACATACACTAATAACAATTTTGAGTAAGTTTTATCAAGGACCTTGCAGGGCCACAAATTTATTACTTTAAGTTCCTAACAATTTCGTCTATCTTTTACATATCAAAAAGACAACATCAGCAGCATCAAATGAACATACTATAATACATAACTAGAAGTCTCCTCTAGATTCTTAAGAGATTATATCATATTAACTCATTCACAATTTACTTATTACTTATTTATCTTCAGAAATATAGTCTGCCTACTATCTCACAAAATAATGTTCTTATGTCTCAGACGACAATGTAACTCAGTTAATTTCTTATAAAGGATCAAACCGTCGAGACACACTGACGTAGTTAAGATAGATCTAGATCTGCTCTAGGATGGGCTGGCAATCCCCAGCCTCATCCAGACACATCAATTACAATTTACAAATGTGTATACCAGACACTCATTCTAGATCTAGTTGCAAGTAAAAAACATTATAGTCTTGCATCCTTTGGTAGCACTTCTACTGGAAAATTAGGGTCAGATTCACGTTCATCGTCGAATCACTGTGTCGAAACTTACGATTAGTCCCTGATATGAAATCAGGGAATAGAAGGAAATAGCTGTGGATAATTCCATTGTCTATCAAGGACATAGACATGTCTTTAACAATCTCATGATTCTCTCAGGCCGAATCTTAAGCCGACGCCCTCGCAGATGGAAACGTCTGCATGGAGTGAAGAAACCTAAAGATGGCTCCGCTTATATCTTCTGCAATCCCAGCCAACTGCCCAAATTTGATTGGTGCATCCATTTCGAGCTCAGCTCGCAGTCTATTAATAGTAACAGACAAAGTCAAACTAGGATGTCAAAAGCTTTCGTAAGGTCTCTTCACCCTCTACGTTTTATGTACGAATTTATTCACTCCTTATTCGCCCCGTCTTTCCTTGCTAAAGTACACCCAAACCACGGGGTCGAAAACTGCACCGTCACTGTTAATTTACCCATTCGTTCTATCTTGCCCCACTTTCTTTCCATCTCTAAGAAAAAGCGTTACAAAAACAAACTGTCCACGGGAATAGTTCAAGGACATTTGCACTGGCTAAAATCAATGATGACATGAAATAAACAAACCCGTGACCCAGCACAACAATTCTAGTCCTAACCCTGACAACCTGCAAGTAGTTAGAGTGAATAAGTTAGTCTTTATAGAAAGCTGTAGTTTCATTAGTTAGATTCAGTTGCCTTTGAATTGATATTTATATTTATAATTATATTTGTTACATTAATTCCTGTAATTAAACTGCCCTACAGTTCTGCTAAAAATCAAAGCAATTGATTTATTTAGTTTTTAGAGTGCCAGTATTTTTTTTGTGTGTTCGTCGATTGTGGGAGCGGACCTCGAAAGAGTGTCAGTCGAATTCTCCCCATCTAACCCACATCGCGACAATAATTATGGTTCTATATTGACGCACTCCACGTTGTCTTATCTCAACTTGACCTTCTTTTTTTGAAGCTTTTGTCCACAACTTTGGTCACCCAAAAAAATTATTGGATTAGCAAGTCTGACCTCGTCAATATGTTGTTTTATCAGGTAGTCGGGCAAGTCAGGGGATTGTTTTTATATTGAAAAAAGGAAAACGGAATTGTGATCAGAATATTGTGGAAAACTGGAATCTTTAGTTAGAAAATACTGATTCGCCCCCCCCCCCCTGTTGTTGTTGTTGTTGTTGCTGTTGTTGTTGTTGTGTTGTTGTTGTTGTTGTTATTGTTGCTGTTGTTGTTATTGTTGTTGTTGTGGTTGCTGTTGTTGTGGTTGTTGCTGTTGTTGTTGAAGTTACTGATAGGTTCAGTGTTGACTTTCTAAGGCCTAAGTTTACGTGTCCCATGAGGTGTGGAACCTGCTTAAACCGAAATTCAGGGTATCGATTTCAGAGTTTTTAATGTATTTGTGTGTTGTTGTTGTTGTTGTTGCTGTTGTTGTTGTTGCTGTTGTTGTTATTATTGGTGTTGTTATTGTTGTTGTTGTTGTTGCTGTTGTTGTTGTTGCTGTTGTTGTTATTATTGGTGTTGTTGTTGTTGTTGTTGTTATTGTTGCTGTTGTTGTTATTCTTGTTGTTGTTGTTGCTGTTGTTGTTATTATTGGTGTTGTTGTTGTTGTTGTTATTGTTGATGTTGTTGTTATTGTTGTTGTTGTTGTTGTTCCTGTTGTTGTTGTTGTTGTTGTTATTATTGTTGCTGTTGTTGTTATTGTTGTTGTTGTTGTTGTTATTGTTGCTGTTGTTGTTATTGTTGTTGTTGTTGTGGTTGTTGTTGTGGTTGTTGTTGTTGCTGTTGTTGTTGTTGTTGTTGTTGTTGTTGCTGTTGTTGTTGTTGTTGTTGTTGTTGTTGTTGTTATTGTTGTTGTTGTTGTTGTTGCTGTTGTTGTTGTTGCTGTTGTTGTTGTTGTTCCTGCTGTTGTTGTTGTTGCTGTTGATGTTGTAGTTGTTGTTGTTATTGTTGTTGTTGTTGTTGTTGTTGTTATTGTTGTTGTTGTTGTCGTTGTTGTTGTTGTTGTCGTTGTTGTTGTTGTTGTTGTTGTTGTTGTTGTTGTGGTCGTTATTGCTGTTGTTGTTGTTGTGGTTGTTGTTGGTGTTGTTGTCGTTGTTATTGTTGTTGTCGTTGTTGTTGTTGTTGTTGTTGTTGTTGTGGTCGTTAGTGCTGTTGTTGTTGTTGTTGTCGTCCGTGATGTTGTCGTTGTTGTTGTTGTTGTTGTTGTTGTTGTTGTTGTTGTTGTTGTTGTGGTTGTTGTTGTTGTCGTTGTTTAATCACTCATTCTTGAATTATTCTCACGGAATGTTTACCGCAGTAACTTCCATCTAAAATTAACCCTATTTCGTTACTTCATTTTATCCATAACAACTTTTTGTTTAATCCCTGTAGTGACTTTACGTTATGTTTTAATGTCGTCTAGAGGCAAGCTGCTCCCCTCTCATGCCATGGGTCCCGGGTTCAAAACCCGGCCGGTGCAGGCATGTTGGAAGTTTGGGATTTTTCTCATATTTTCCTGTCCGTGATCCTATTGGTGGGGGGGGGGGGGGTAGGATCAAGTACCTAGACTTCTCGGATAAGGACCAAAAAATTCGGATAGCCAATGTGCACGTTGCGCACGTTAAAGATACCTTGGCAATTGGAAATCGAAAAGAGCAGGCCGAACAGGCCGCTGCCCGGGCAAAATTAAATAAAATTCATCCCTACCATTCCCTCCCCCCCCTCCCTCACATCCCCCACCCCCCAAAAAACCCGCCGACACTGTGGCGACGACGTGCCCACTCCAGTTGTAACTGGGCTGCGATGACAGAGGCAAATTTCCCGAATGGGATAAAAGAGTAATACAAAATACAAAATACAAAAAATAATGATCAAATTGTGGCGCCCTCCTGTAGTGACGACCATTGGTCTGGGACCGAGATTTCCCTTGTTTTGTTGTAAACTGTGTTGTGTCGTCACTTCCTCTATGTCCATGTATATAAGCTCTACGGCTCTGCTGTGTTGTGTGTGTCAACTTACTGTGAATGTGTAAGACCAAGAAACGCTAACACCGTGAGCTCTGAAGTTTCGTGTAATAAAACTGTGGTGAAACTTCTCAAACGATCTTCTGGCCTATGTTGATCAAGCTGTGGTTGTGGAATCGCTACAAAATTAAAACTTTCTATGTATTCACTGGCTTTTGTTAAATAGACTTTTATTTGTACACCTGCTGTGGTCTCCGGCCCTGCTCGGGATAAATATATTCATTAGTTTCAGTTTTGGGGATTATAGTGGACCTGCTTCACCTTACCCGCCCCTTTAGGTCTATTTTGTTGTAGTTGTTTGTTTGTTTGTTTGTTTACTGGCGTTTAGATCAATCAGACTGCCCTCCCTTTGCAGGTTAACGCCCATGGCACCCCGTCAGCAGTCATGCAACGGCAGCATATCTGTGCAATGGCCGGTGAGATTAATAGTGAACACATCGCAGGAAGTGATAACCTCATGGGCCCATGAAACGAAAGGATCAGGGAGCGAAACCAGTGAAATAAAGCAAACTCAAAAATATACTTCCCCACCATCTCAAGTCTCCAATACTCCAAATCTAAAAATGAACTTTCTGCAGGTAAAGAGGAAGACACCTGTAAAATTTCAGACTAATCTGGAGCTATGTGAGTGGCGGTAGGTCTGGTTAAAAATACTGTGAGTTTTGTTTTTTTTTATTTACTAGCGTGGGTGCCCGGCTCTGCCCGGGATAAATCGTGATGATAATGGATCTGTTCCATTTTGTCCGCCCTTTTAAGCTTATTTGTTGTTGTTGTTTTCTCTTATCGCACCCTCTTTGTGCATTAATGTCACTAGTAATTGCCCCATTCTTCGAATGGTTAAGCACAGCACTCCAGACCGAAAGGAATCAGCACAAAGACATTCATTGATGTCGAGACACTTTGGGTCATCCACAAAAAAAATGGCTATTAATAGATAGATCGGAGAATTTTTCAGGAAATGATGACGTCATGGGCTCATGTGTTCGTAAAAAATGGAGGATCAAAAGTGGACAATTAGCGGCATAAAGCAAACTCAAAAAATACTTCCCCACCTTTTCAAGACTCCAAATCTAAAAAAGAACCTTTTGCGGGTCGCAGGGCGGGCACATGTAAAATTTCACGCAAATCCGAGCTGTGTGAGCGCCAGTAGGTCTTGTTCAAAATCCCCTGATTCTTTTTTTTATATTATTATTACATTTTCCTTTCTTTAAGCATTAGCTTTAGAGTTCGAGGCGTGAGAGGCCTAGCCTTTCGACAAAGTTTTCTTGGCATGACTGACACTCCGAGGTCTATAATAAAAATATTTCATTTCGAGCTTGAAGCACACTATAAATGTTTCTACACAGTTTTCTTGGTATGAATGAATGGCACTCACCTCATCTGTATAACATTATACTTGGTATCAAAATTTTCTTGGCGTGGTTGGATCTCAAGTGAACTCGAGTTCGAGAGTTTACATTTCCGGTAAGAGGCGGAAAGACGAAATTGACGGAAGTACATTATCACGTCGTATTCGCAATCATGAATTGATAACTGATAATTATAACTGAATTTCTGGAAAAAGTAAAGAGTTTCGGGAAAAAATGAGCACGACACGTACAGGCTTTATACATTTTATATACATGTGCCGAGTTTCATTTCTCCACGTTGCGTAGTAAAAAAGCCTTTGCGGTCGCAAAGTTGGGCCCAAGCTCCATTATTATATGATATGAAATTCATGAATTGGCAATAATTTGCGCACTTCTCGGTTTGTTTTATAGCAAACACATTGCAGGAATTCCTCGAACTAAATTGTTTATACATGTATATTGGATTAGATAAGTTTCTTACCAATAATTTCAAAAGCTTCAGTTGTCTAAAAAGAAAAAGGGAACATGTATTTGAGGGCAAAAGTGATTGGTCCAAATTGTTTTCTATTTTTGTGCAAAATTTCATCAACGTTGACAAATAAAATCTGCAGACTTGACTAAAGTTTGTATATTATGCTGGCACCAGTTTTTGTTTAAAATTTTACTAGATAAGATTAAGTAGTGGTCACACAGCACTCCACGTCTAAATCACGTACAAAAGGTTATGAAAATCTGGTGGACGTGGTCGTAAGTGGTAATTTTTGGTCAATTTTGGTTTGGCCGCGCTTTGTACGGGGTATGGCCGTCGGCGGCTGTTCCACTGCTGAAGCACTGCATAAGCACTGATAACCATGTCCAGCCATGTGTAAGCCTAAAAAAAAAATCCATTTGTCAGTGATAAGCCGCTAAACACACGCTATTTCCCTTGATACCAACGCGTAACATGCGTCCAATGACCATGCTCTGCCCGTGACAGACGGCTAAACTTTCGCGTCTTACCGCGTCTCCCCAAGTTTTAATCACTGCCGGAACACGGATTACCACGCGTGTTTCAAGTGTGTTGCACGTCTTTACCACGTGTGCTACCCGTGGTTGTCCGCGGGCTAAAATTTTGAGCAGTTCAAAACTTTTTTCCGCGTCCGATGCCGTTCCGATTTCTCCCCGCGTCCTGCCACGTCTATAAAGCGACAGTAGCCCGTCTTAAACTAGACATCAACGCGAACAACATCGTCTACTTCACGGGAGACCACTTTTTGACGACTTTTGGCCGTGATTAAGCCGTAAAGGGCTGTGTGACCAGTACATTATGTCATTTCATGTACATCTCCTACATTTATTTACTGGTTTGTGTTTTAAATGAAATGTGAACATTTCTGAAATGCCTAGAGACCCAAGGTGATATGTCCCTTGATGTAGATGCATTTATTTATATTATTATTATTATTTTGACCTTTGTTTCTGTATAAAATGATGATTTCAACACGTCATCATGGGTGAGAGAGACCATTGTCTTTCTTCAGGTTTTCCTATCTCACCCTCTCCTCCCCCCACGTCCCCGCTAGTGCACACCAGTGGGTTCAATGTCATGTCTGTGATGGGCAGGTCTGGTGTCTCTGTGGGTTACATTGACCTACTGACTGGGCAGTCATGGATTGTGTGACCATCTCTCTCTCGCTTTCTCTCTCTCTCTCTTTCTCTCTCTTTCTCTCTTTCTCTCTTTCTCTCGGCGCCTCTGTCTGTCCGTCTGTCAATCTGTCTGTTTGCCCGTGTCTCCCACTGTCTCTGTGCTTCGGCGCCTCTGTCTGTCTGTCTCTCTGTCTCTCTCTCTCTCTCTCTCTCTCTCTCTGTCTCTCTCTCTCTCTCTCCCTCTATCTCTCTCTCTCTCTCTCTCTCTCTCTCTCTCTCTCTCTCTCTATCTATCTCTCTCTCTCTCTCTCTCTCTCTCTATCTATCTCTCTCTCTCTCTCTCTCTCTCTTCTCTCTCTCTCTCTCTCTCTCTCTCTCTAAGTCTGCATACTGACAGAGAAATCTACAACTTACCAATTCCCCGCCCATGCCATGCCTTCAATCAGAATTTCTCTTCACAAACCAAAACGAAAAAAAAAAAAAACGACGAGAATTTCGTAGTCATGGAGCCAAAAACCATCAAGTTTTATTTCTAGATCATTCTTCTGTCATTTATTCATCAGTTTTGGTCAACCGGTTTAACGTTTTAGTTATTGCTTAGAAATGACACCAGGACGTCAACGATTTGGGATCTCACACAGGAAAGTATTGGCGAAATAAGAATACGAACAAGCATAGTTCCTCATGGACCAGCCGTAATCCTTGTATAAGTACATGCATGCGTAGCCAGTGGCAACAGGATTATTTGGTGCCCAGCCTGTGTAATTCACTACCTGGTAACTATGACTGAATACCCAAGTACCCGGATGTTCTGTCTGTGACGCACCAAGCAGCACATAGTCTTTACGCAGTGGAGCTAACGAATTGAGAAAGTTCTTGATGAAATTGTGTTCACTGACGTCATTAATCTCAGCCAAGTAGCCGCCCTGAAGGAGACATGAAGCTTGAGCCTCCCGGTCAGTGTCCACTTCTTCCTTGGAAAGTAGATAATGTCTACCTTGGTAGTAGGAGGAATTGATGTAGGAATTTGTTAGTGTCGTCAAGAATATGTCTTGATATTTGTTTGTTTCCTTCATTTCGTCACTGACCGTTTTGTTGAGTTGATTTAGGTCATTGGTGAGTGTGCTAACGTCATTGGTGAGTGTGCTAACGTCATTGGTGAGTGTGCTAACGTCATTGGTGAGTGTGCTGACGTCATTTTTCAGCGTACTAACGCTATCCAGCCTCATATTAACGTTAGCCAAAAGTTTCATCATGTTCTCCATCTGTATTTGCTGAAGTTTGAACATCTCAATCAACTGATTCATGTTTGGGATGGAAGCGGTCACTTGTTTAGTGTGATGTTCCTCAACAGGATGACCTAATGTGTCCACCCCCAGAGCACTACAGCGATATATTCCTGCTACCCCTGCATTAGGATACGCCCACTGAAGACTGAGATATGACACACCGTTAGTGCTGATGTGGCCTGATACGGACGCGTTAACTGGTGTAATTGTCTTCACCTGATCTGGAGTAAATTGATTGATGGATGCCAGTTCCTGAAATACAGGTGTGTTGTTGTTGTCGTCATCACTTTTGGATACGATGATGGAGATCAGGTTCGAGATGTCAGTAGGATTTTGGTAAGAGAAAGTACAGTTGACCTCCAGTGACCTGGTCAAGTCCACTTCAACAGTGTCTGGAGTAACTATCACTTGTGATGCAGAATCTGTGGAGATAATGGGGATTGGTTGATTAGTTTGGTCGGTGTGGGTAAAGTTTGTTGATTGGCTAGTTTTATGTTTTGTTGGTTGGTTTGAAATATTATCTCTGTCTGTAAGAAAAATCTGACTGAATACAATTGACACAATTCATTTTTATAATGAAACAGTTTTTGTCGTTCTGGCTGTGTAAGAAATATATATGTTTTAGGGTATTGCTTGCTCACATCCAGCCTGACTCATGTCTAGCACACACTCCACGTGATTTCACTGAGTCTTGATTTTTTTTACTTCACTGCCAGACCTCTTATTAAGGGGTAAGCCAGACCGAAGATGAGCCTGGGGTGGTACAGCTCCATGCTGGGGACTGCTGTAGTACCAGCTCTGGATCTGGACTGGTGGCGTTGCCAACGTGATTGCTATGTTTGCCGAAATGGCAGTCATCCCAACCCGCGCGGCCTTGGCATTTCTATCGATCGATATGACAACTCTCGAAATTTCATTGGTTCTTAAATTAGGCAGTTCTGTCACTATAACTAGAATAATATAGTTCTGGGGAATCCTCGGTCAACCATCCTTAACGCGACCGAGAGACGCAGCATCGAGCAAGGGGTTGATGTTTTAGGCCGTGGGACCAAACTTGTAGCTTGTCATTCCGTTACGCACCTCAGGGGATAAGCTGATTTTTTGCATGCAAGCTCTTATGCATCTCTCCTTCACAAAAAACCAATGTTGTAATTTCAGGTCTTGCACATTTTTGTATAATTTGTATGTAAAGTGAGCCAATAAATGATAATTAATGATGCGAATTGAGTTTGCCATTTAAACAATGCTATTTTAATCAACCAATGGAATTGAGCCTTTCGCCGCGAAATCCTAAATGGCTGCCTCCATGATGGAATGCTGTATGCACACTAAGAAAGATGTAAATAGCAATATAATTCAGTTTTCTTTGAAAAGTTGGATGAAATTTCGATAATAAACAATCATGTGCTTTCTCTCTCTCTCTCTCTTTCTGTCTCTCTCTCTCTCTCTCTCTCTTACAATAAAAGTAGTAATCTGCAGTCCTGCTTCAGAACTCATGCGCGCCAGGCCACTGAGCACCAAGCGTTACTTTTTATGACATGCACGGTACAACAGAAATTAAAAGCTGGATGAACCAAAACAAACTGGCACTAAATGAGGATAAAACTGAGGTTATTTTATTAGGCCGTGAGCGGGTTCTGCAAGAAGTGGACAGAACTGAGATGATAATTGGCACTAATTCAATAGAAATTTCAAAAAAAGTAAAAAACCTAGGGGTTTACATTGATTCAAATCTTTCTATGTCATCTCAGGTTAGTCACCTCATTCGTATTCTATACATGGAAATCTGGAAAATTGGTAAAATCAGACATCTTATTTCAACTGAAACTGCGGCTGTTTTAGTAAATTCTTTTGTACTTTCAAAGCTTGACTATTGCAACTCCCTTTTGGCTGGAATTTCACAAAAAAATATTAGAAAACTCCAAATTGCTCAAAACAATGCAGCGAGACTTGTTTTGAAGAAAAAGAAAAGAGATTCAGCACTGCCACTTCTGCAGAGTTTGCACTGGCTGCCAGTCGAGAAAAGAATAATGTACAAATTGTCATCCATTTGTCACAAATGTGTCAATAATACTGCTCCATCGTACCTAGTTGATTTAACTGATTACTATGTTCCATCTCGTCAACTAAGATCATCATCTGACACTACAAAATTGAAAGTACCTAAAATGAATCTGTCCACTGTAGGAGAAAAGTCCTTTTCATTTCTTGGCCCTACCATCTGGAACACTCTTCCAAAGACAACCAGGGAAATTAATGACATTGGTTCTTTCAAACGCCATCTGAAGACCCATTTCTTTCAGACAAACTAGGCTAGGTGTTTTTCGGCAGCAACAATAGTAAATATTTTTGAATTTCTTTTGTGTATGCGTGTGTGTGTGTGTGTGTAAGAGTTTGTTAAAGCGCCCAGAGCTTGTCATCGACGGGGTTGGGCGCTATATAAATGCAATATATTATTATTATTATTACTATAACAGAATGGAGGCAAGATGGAGGATGAAAATGACAGCACGAGGAAACATTGCAATTTCTATAAATTCAAGAACCAAACTAATCAAACTAATAAAAACTTCCGTGCATCATCCGCGGTATTTGAAATGGACATGTAAAATTGGGTTAGTGTAGGTGGTCTAATAAAAAAGCCTTTTGCGTTCAAAGGTCGAGATTTTGTGAAATATATAATTATGTAAAACGAAACAAACATGCAAAAATACAGATGTTACATAGCAATAAACATTTTTTTTAAAATAAATTATTAATGTGCACAGTTATGGATGACAACATTGGATTTTTAGTCAAAGATGGTTACTGGGAACATATTAAAACCATACCTAGATTTTCCCTAGGAGTACGTAACGAACTTTACTTTATAGAGAGGAGCTAGAATTTTTGTCCCACGGCCTATTTCGCGGACGTTGGGGCAGATTTCAGGAAAGCAATGTTTTATCTGCATTTAAAATAGCGTAGACAGAAGACATGTGTATTTATTCAGACATGCTATCTATAAAAATAAACACCAACTTTCCTTCTGACGATCCCAATGTATCTTCGAAGTGAACATAAAGCAAAATATCAAATAACGTGTCTTGACTTCACCCATGAGTCACTCAACCTCTATGGTGGCTAGAAAAAAATTGAAACCACGGGGTTAAAGTTCATCTGATCAAACTTCATAACAATCAGAGGCCATTTTCTGCGTCAAACGATATGTAAATACAGTGAGTATCGAAATCGAAGGCGTGAGGAAGTGTTGTTGCTCGCCGTTGTGTTGACAAAGTGAATAGGTCATCATGACCCAGTTCTGATCCGAAAGCATTGTTTGGTATTAGATCTAACCTTTATTATAATCATCGACGTCCGTACATTTGTCATTACAGTGATGGGAACGGGTGAGAGGACTATTTATCTGATAAAACTGTGCCCACACGACCTCAGTAATCTTAAATATACTCCATGGAATCTTTGAATCATAGAGAAATTAATTCGTATTAAGGAATTTTCATCCACTATGACACTAAGAAAAATCCACGACTACCTTCTATCAAGTGTCCACACATTGGAAAACCTAGATCTAGGTGTCGGCAGAAATCAATACCCAATACTTTTAGTCCCGATGTTAAAAAATATCTTCAGCAAAGACATGAAAATGGCATGGGCAAAGTATGAAAGAGAACACAGTTGATCTATTTCAACAAAAGATGAACTTGCAGAAATCCACGCAGAATCGAACATCAAGAACAAGCTATCGATGTTTCTGCAATTTCTCCAGGAAAAAACCTAAATAAGAGAGGCAGCGACGTCAAAATCCAGTGACGTCAGACCATGGATTCAAGACGCCACAAACAGATTCAAGAGACCAGAAGGGAGACATCCAACAGCAAACTTTCACGGATTACAGAAAACTCTTCAAATCACCGCCAGGTCCCAACAAATATTTCTCAAAGCAACAGCAATCAACATTATCTCCATGTTGCTTTTGTAAAGCCAACAATCACCATCCCGCAAGGTGTGACAAGGCTCATACTTACAACCCTCATGACGTAATAACTTATTAAAGGGACAACAGGTGTAAAATCTGCCTGGGATATCAAACCCACAACAATCAATGCAAGTCTATCAGGCCAGGTTTTCTGTGCCATAAGACGAATCACCACCCATTAATTTGCTATCATCGATCTTTCAAGAGTTCAGTCTCATCACAAACGCCGACAGCTTCGCACAACCACGCCCACATCCATGCCAAGCAAGAAGGATTGAATCCACAAAGGTCAAGTTCAAATCAAATCAAAGACAATGGTACGCCGGCAAAATCAAATACGCCGACCATTCTACAGGTAACTTCCACTGGCAACCGCAAGAAACAATTGAGAACACCGACTCTCAATGAAACGTCTGTAAATCAGACTTCAGTTCTATTGAAAAGTGTTTCTGTTCAAGCCTCAAACTACGAGAATTACACAATCTTTACGCCGTGCATCTTTGATACGGGAAGCAATAGAACATGTGTCACCTCTAACATAGCGAACGAGTTAAATCTGAAACATAGCAGATATGAAAACATCTCAACCTAATCATTATTTGGCCAAATAGTATCAAACCACAGCAGAATCCGAGAGGTTCGAATCCACCTCAAGTCATTGAATGCTCCAAACCCTGTACCAATAGCAGTGGAGACACTTATCACTAATACGATTAGTTGCATACAAATCGCTCACTTCAACCCAGCCAATGCCAACAAATAACTACATCTCAAAGGGCTACAATTGGCTGATAAGACAACATACAATCAAAGCGTAGAAATTCTAATAGACATGGATTATTACCACAAAATAGTCCTACCAAAAACTCGCCAAGCAGCTAACTGTCCAATCGCTCAACTCACTAAGTCGGGATGGATCCTTTCCGGTCCTGGCAACTCGAAAGAGGTAGAAGATGCTACAGACTATAGCAGTGTTTATCTGCAACTCGCAAAGGGACAAGATATTTTTAACAAATCCTGGGACCTTGAAACAATAGGAATCAGCAGCAAAGATGTCATGGATGTAAATGACGACACAGCCATGCCCGTATTTCAAGATACAATCCAGTAAGATGGCGCGAGATATAAAGTTGATCTTCCATGGCTGGAAAGGTAGATCCATCTTGAATTGCAATAAAGCCCAGGCAGAAAAGAGATAAGGGAATTTGATTTTTTTTTAAAATTAAAATTTTTAAAAAATTGACGTCAATGAAGAATTACGTGAAGGCTACAACTCGGCAATGAACAAATTTATTGAATGACTAGCTGAGGTCCCCGGCCCTGCCCGGGATAAATCGATTTGAATATTAGTTTCAGTTCTGGGTGATTATTATGGACCTGCTTCATCTTGCCTGTTCCTATTTATTTATTTTATTTTTGTTCGTTTGTTTTTAAATAAGTCTTACTGCTCTGCCTTTGTGAGTTGACACCCTGCGCATCCCGTACAATAGCATGATTTGCGCACGGGTTAGTGTGTTTGATAGTGAACACATCGCAGGAAGTGATAACGAAACCTTAAAATGGCGAACCATGACTCGAAATAGATCTAAATGATGGCGAAACAATGAAAAACGAAACGTAGAAGCCTGAACATTTCATAATTTCTAATATAGCCCATGTTAATTTCTCATTGATAATATGCTGTTGTGCAAAGTTTGAAGCCTGAGTGTGATGCAGTTCCTGAGCCTTAGGTGACCAAACTGTTAAACCAAAACACGGCCTCAGGGGAAAAGCTATTTGGAAATGTTGAAAATGGTGTTTTAAAAAGATGATTGGAACTGGTAACAAATAAAATGACTTCATAAATTCAGTTTGTACATTTCCACACATTATATCTTCAAAATGAATGTGTAAAAACCTATTAGATTTTTTAACTAATGAGCACAGAAAGTTTGAACTTTCTACGTTTAGCCGTTTTTCTATGCATAGGGAAGGACCGCTCCAAGTTGTCCAAATATATATATAGATACTACATGGAAAAGTTAGATGCTGGCCAATTACAGGAAGGTACACTGAATCACAATACTGGAGGGTAGATAATCGCAACTTAAGTGAATCCACTCGCCAAAAAGGCCAATTCAGGCGAATTGAGCATAGATAAAAGAAATGTAAGTGTGTAAGTCTAATCGTGAGCACCGGAATGTCCAATAGTGGAAAGAGTGAGTACTGAAATTCAAATAGAAACCCAATTTTTCACTATGCCACGATTGAATTAACAGCTGAGAGCGATAGCCTGAGGGATGTTATTTACCGGATGGAGTATATCAGCAGTAACTCAACACGTCAATGTTTTCAGGAACACTATGTCAAGTATTCAAGGCCGTTTCAACCAAAGTAAATCCATTGCAGACCGCCATTGACACGAGTGAGACAGTTCAAGATAATGAACAAATTAGCTGAAGAAAACACATGGGACAATTTGTCACGGACTTGAAGTTTTACCTGATTTTAAAGGACAAAACTTCATTGTTTTAGATAATTATGTAAGATTTACCACTGTAAACAAAACTTACGGCATTCCCGAGGTTGCTGATTGTTAACTCTGAATTTCAGACAGTCAAGCGACAGTTTGAGTTTCTCATTTTGGTGTATTCCACAAATTGTAACTTTAGGATTATCGCAATTTTAATGTGTCTGAAATCTTTTGAATCCATCTAGACATCCGAATGATACCACCTTACAAACGCTTCCAAGTAATTGTCATATTAATTTACCAATTACAAGATATAAATTATATTTTGTCACCTTACATGGATGTGAAATTCTAAATAATGAAGGCGGCAAAATTATGTGAAATAATTTCACAGGCAAAATCACAAGGAAATTTTGTGCTTTAAAAAAAACAAAAAAAATTTTAAAAAAACAAAAAAAGACTTTCTGCCTATTGAAAATGGGACAAAGTGGATAGTAAACCATTTGATCATGTTGATAAATCTGGAAATCTTGAGAAATGACAAAATGAGTCTGACAGACGCATGAAGGATTTACTGTACAAAATCTACATCTCCATCATTCATACAGCGACCAAAAGTGATGTTTAAATAGAAACTGACCTGTAGGCTTGAGCAGTGCCAGGCTGAGGACACACCACACCATTATCAACATCTGTCTGGCCATCCTAGAGTCTGCAGTAGTCAAAGATTTTCTTATAGAAAGCCACAGGAGATAACTATGTATCCAGCAGAGTTGGTCTTTGTCTGAGTGCTGGACTGTTCTGGCTGTAATTTATATTGTCCTTACAAAACGAGGTCAGGCTGGCTAATCTAATGTTTTATGGTGACCAAAGTTCATGTACAGACATTTAAACAAAGACCGTCAAGTTGAGATAAGACAGTGTGGTGTACGTCAACATGTTGTTCTATCAGGTAGTCGGACCTGGAGTGAAGTTGTTTTTGACGTCCTGGGAAATTCCATCTTGTACCTTTGACACTCTCCACGTCAATCACAATGCAACAGATTAGATAAACCACACACACAAGTATGGCTTCACTCTTATTCTGACGGTTAAAACACTGGTGTAACATGTTGTGATACTTAGATAAGAAATGCATTTGGTTTAGTAGTGGTTCTCACCCCCCCCCCCCTCGCGCCTCAAACTTTAATGTTTTCTCATATCCCAAATCCGGTCCCCTCCCCCTCCCTCGGCCTTACCCCACCGTGATATGCAGCAAAATGTGCACAGATTAGACATAAATTTTGTTACTTTTCAAAGATTTTTAATGACACTTAACAAAAATGGAAAATTTCCTTCATCAAATACATCAACAATTGGCGTTTCCTGTCCATAAAACATACATGACTATGTTTCGTTAACAAGTCGGTGACTTTCCCGTGGTTGGTGTGCTGTGGTCAGGCGTGTAATGTCGGTGTTTGTGAGAAGCAAACGTAGATCATCCCTCACACACATCTGAAGTCTGTTTCTCTAGTTTTGTAATGTTCTTTACGCTGCACGCGATCCTTTTCCTATAAAATAGAAAAACGTATAGGAAAAGGTCACCTGAGATAGAGAGAACGTCCTTCCAGAGGGAAGAATAAATGTTCTGGTGTTTTATCCGAAAACTTTGTAGCCCTATAGTTTGAAAATGACTTGCCTCTCGATGCAATGCTGGAAACCTAGCAATTCTTCTTGCAAATGTCTGTGTGTCATAGGTGCATCGTAACCATTAGGGTTCATAACCCACTCAGTGACACATATATCTCCCTGAAATTGAAATGGCCGGTCGGTGCATTATGTGACTTTGCCAGGTTGAGTGAAGTGAACGATTCACTTCCGTTTTCCACAACTTCAGTTAGACGGAGAAAGACGACAGGATAAAGTTTTGCAGTTAACTAGCTCGGAGTTGCGTTAAAGTTGATTTCATGTAACTTGGCAAAAGTTTTCACCATGAAGGCAGCTCCTGTATTCATTCCTCAGGCTGCCATACCGAGTCCTGACGCTAAACAAACAAAAACCCACGGATTCGAACGATTCTAAAGAGTGTCCAAGACAGTAACTCATTGATAAACAACGGACCTCTAGACAGAAGAAGTCGCTCACGTTTTTCGTCGTATTCGATATGGGCAGGGAGAAGGCTAGACACCTCTATTTTTGTTAAATCTACGAAGCTTTGATGTCATCCCATCACTGATGGGTGCTCCATCTGTTGCTACAGAAATTATGTTGGTCACTGGTATCGCCTTCTCTCTAAAGTAATCCTTTCCCCGCTACCATTTAGCTCTACTACTCTGTACTAGTAATTTACTGATTGGGCAAGGAAATTGAACTTCACCGGATTTTTTATAATATGTGCATAAATAATTATGGTTCTATATTGACGCACTCCACATTGTCTTATCTCAACTTGACCTTTTTTTTTTGAAGCTTTTGTCCACAACTTTGGTCACCCAAAAAAATTATTGGATTAGCAAGTCTGACCTCGTCAATATGTTGTTTTATCAGGTAGTCGGGCAAGTCAGGGGATTGTTTTTATATTGAAAAAAGGAAAACGGAATTGTGATCAGAATATTGTGGAAAACTGGAATCCTTAGTTAGAAAATACTGATTCGCCCCCCCCCCCCCCTGTCCCTTCACGTTTGTGCCGCCCCCCCCCCTTCCCCCCCCCCACCCCCCCCCCCCTGTCCCTTCACGTTTTTGCCGCCTTGAGAACCAGTTTAAGAATGTGAAAATCAAATCCAGTAATTTTGTGCCGCGTAAGAAAAAAAAATATATTAACAACTTTTTTGAGCTTTATCTCCTTCAAGGTCGAGCAGCCCAGCTCGTGTAGGGAAACCTGCCAACTGTCCATTATTTTACAGGAGTAGAGAGAGATAGTGGGAATGTCACCAGAAATATAGCTGTTTCAGGACAAAGTTCTGTCTGGTAAAGTGCAAGACAGTGGTGACAGTATGTACATTATACATAGAGTACAGTATGTGATCTGTGAAGTGTTTTGTAGTATTTTGTGATTCATATTTGTGTTTTCTCTTGTATGGAAATCAGAAGTTACTGATAATTTCAGTGTTGACTTTCTAAGGCCTTAGTTTACGTGTCCCATAAGGTGTGGAACCTGCTTAAACCGAAATTCAGGGTATCGATTTCAGAGTTTTTAATGTATTTGTGTGTTGTTGTTGTTGTTGTTGCTGTTGTTGTTGTTGCTGTTGTTGTTATTATTGGTGTTGTTATTGTTGTTGTTGTTGTTGCTGTTGTTGTTATTATTGGTGTTGTTGTTGTTGTTGTTATTGTTGCTGTTGTTGTTATTGTTGTTGTTGTTATTGTTGTTGTTGTTGTTGTTGTTGTTTTTGTTATTGTTGCTGTTGTTGTTGTTGTTGTTGTCGTTGTTGTTGGTGTTGTTGTTGTCGTTGTTGCTGTTGTTGTTGTTGTCGTTGTTGTTGGTGTTGTTGTGGTCGTTGTTGCTGTTGTTGTTGTTGTTGTTGTTGTTTTTGTTGTTGTTGTTGTTGTTGTTGTTGTTTGTTTTTGTTGTTGTTGTGGTCGTTGTTGTTGTTCTTGTTGTTGTTTTTGTTGTGGTTGTTGTTGTTGTCGTTGTTGTTGTTGTTGTCGTTGTTGTTGTTGTTGTTGTCGTCGTTGCTGTTGTTGTTGTTGTTGTCGTCGTTGCTGTTGTTGTTGTTGTTGTCGTCGTTGCTGTTGTTGTTGTTGTTGTTGTTGTCGTTTTTGTTGTTGTTGTTGTCGTTGTTGTTGTTGTTGTTGTTGTTGTTGTTGTTGTTGGTGTTGTTGTCGTTGTTGTTGTTGTTGTTGTTGTTGTTGTTGCTGTTGTTGTTGTTGTTGTCGTCCGTGATGTCGTTGTTGTTGTTGTTGTTGTTGTTGTTGTTGTTGTTGTTGTTGTTGTTGTTGTTGTTGTTGTTGTTGTTGTTGTTGTTGTTGTTGTCGTTGTTTAATCACTCATTCTTGAATTATTCTCACGGAATGTTTACCGCAGTAACTTCCATCTAAAATTAACTCTATTTCGTTACTTCATTTTATCCATAACAACTTTTTGTTTAATCCCTGTAGTGACTTTACGTTATGTTTTAATGTCGTCTAGAGGCAAGCTGCTCCCCTCTCATGCCATGGGTCCCGGGTTCAAAACCCGGCCGGTGCAGGCATGTTGGAAGTTTGGGATTTTTCTCATATTTTCCTGTCCGTGACCCTATTGGGGGGGGGGGGGGGGATGGATCAAGTACCTAGACTTCTCGGATAAGGACCAAAAAATTCGGATAGCCCATGTGCACGTTGCACACGTTAAAGATACCTTGGCAATTGTGTCACGAGCAGAGTTAGGGTCTTGGGGAGCATTCGACTGCACGAGAGGCAGCTAACTCACACTCGGACACAACCACACAAGAAAAGTATTAAACAACTAGAGTATCTATATATGTCAGGCCGGTCAGGCCATGTTTTACATAAATATTAATAAACAAAACAAAAGACAATAGAGCTATATTCAAAGCAATAAATTCTAATTACTAACTTAATCTATGATACTCATGTAATTATGGTTCCTTATTGGATGTACTGCAATCAATAGCAAATGGGTATATTATACGAAACTAGATATCAATTTAAAGTGACAGTTGAGTCGCCACTGGCTAGTCGCCAGGCAAACTCTCCCTAAATCATATGGGCTTGAATGTTAGGAGAGCCCAGTACGTTCCAAGCCTACAGAAGCACACTTCGGCTTGTAGGTAATTACGCAGTTGCAAAAAACTATTTATATATATGCACAATCATTATTCAATTCATCAACAATGTGCCATATTACTTCAATCATACTATGGAAATAATTCTATAACACAGGCCACTCGTCGTCGAGTGCCAGCTGGGGTTTCCTTAGACTTCCTATGAGGCTGTGGTTCTCTCTCTATCTCTGATCTTCTATTATGCTTGAACAAATAAGATATATTACCATTGGTCACGCCTACTGGTAGGCGCGAACATCAAAATAGCGCAGCGTGGGCTTTCAAAGGTCAGCCCACTCAGACCTTTCTTTCTAGAGCTCAGTCAGTCCGTTAGCAAGGACTTCTAGTCTTCAAATCACAGTTCAGGTACTGGCCAACCGGAGATACTTCACGACACGATGCTTCTGCTCGTCTGTATTCAATAAATCTGAACGTTACACGATGTTTTATACTATCTAACTACCCAGCAGTGCTAGTCCGCTGGCCCAATTAGTTCAGCTATCTCATTGGCCGAAACCTCCCATCATTTTAATTGTAGTAATACGTCTGCACTATTCTACCAGCCAGTTAACGTGCAAAAACTTGTCTAGTCATACTTAACAATGTCAACTATCCCCACCTTGTTTCACCCCTATTCCATTCCTTCTAATCACGAACATTAAAACCGACAAGCGTGAATCCAATAGTTTAACTTTACATTTATTTACTCACCAATTATAATTCGCGAGGGCCGTTCAAGGCCACCAGCCAATTTCTCATGGCCCTGGTAAAACAACAACAACTCACTCTCTGCGTGGGTTTTAACAACATCCGAATCATGACAAATTGAAAATCGAAAAGAGCAGGCCGGACAGGCCGCTGCCCGGGCAAAATTAAATAAAATTCATCCCTACCATTCCCTCCCCCACCCCCTCCCTCACACCCCCCCCCCCCAAAAAAAACCGCCGACACTGTGGCGACAACGTGCCCACTCCAGTTGTAACTGGGCTGCGATGACAGAGGCAAATTTCCCGAATGGGATAAAAGAGTAATACAAAATACAAAATACAAAAAATAATGATCAAATTGTGGCGCCCTCCTGTAGTGACGACCATTGGTCTGGGACCGAGATTTCCCTTGTTTTGTTGTAAACTGTGTTGTGTCGTCACTTCCTCTATGTCCATGTATATAAGCTCTACGGCTCTGCTGTGTTGTGTGTGTCAACTTACTGTGAATGTGTAAGACCAAGAAACGCTAACACCGTGAGCTCTGACGTTTCGTGTAATAAAACTGTGGTGGTGAAACTTCTCAAACGATCTTCTCGCCTATGTTGATCAAGCTGTGGTTGTGGAATCGCTACAAAATTAAAACTTTCTATATATTCACTGGCTTTTGTTAAATAGACTTTTATTTGTACACCTGCTGTGGTCTCCGGTCCTGCTCGGGATAAATATATTCATTAGTTTCAGTTTTGGGGATTATAATGGACCTGCTTCACCTTGCCCGCCCCTTTAGGTCTATTTTGTTGTAGTTGTTTGTTTGTTTGTTTACTGGCGTTTAGATCAATCAGACTGCCCTCCCTTTGCAGGTTAACGCTCTTGGCACCCCGTCAACAGTCATGCAACGGCAGCATATCTGTGCACTGGCCGGTGAGATTAATAGTGAACACATCGCAGGAAGTGATAACCTCATGGGCCCATGAAACGAAAGGATCAGGGAGCGAAACCAGTGACATAAAGCAAACTCAAAAATATACTTCCCCACCATCTCAAGTCTCCAATACTCCAAATCTAAAAATGAACTTTCTGCAGGTAAAGAGGAAGACACCTGTAAAATTTCAGACCAATCTGGAGCTATGTGAGTGGCGGTAGGTCTGGTTAAAAATACTGTGAGTTTTTTTTTTTTTTATTTACTAGCGTAGGTGCCCGGCTCTGCCCGGGATAAATCGTGATGATAATGGATCTGTTCCATTTTGTCCGCCCTTTTAAGGTTATTTGTTGTTGTTGTTTTCTCTTATCGCATCCTCTTTGTGCATTAATGTCATATGAAATTCATGAATTGGCAATAATTTGCCCACTTCTCGGTTTGTTTTATAGCAAACACATCGCAGAAATTCCTCGCACTAAATTATTTATACATGTATATTGGATTAGATAAGTTTCCTACCAATAATTTCAAATTCTTCAGTTGTCTGAAAAGAAAAAGGAACATATTGTATTTGAGGGCAAAAGTGATTAGTCCAAATTGTTGTCTATTTTTGTGCAAAATTTCATCAACGTTGACAAATAAAATCTGCAGACTTGACTAAAGTTTGTATATTATCCTGGCACGAGTTTTTGTTTAAAATTATACTAGATAAGATTATGTCATTTCATGTACATCTCCTACATATATTTACTGGTTTGTGGTTTATGTGAAATGTGAACATTTCTGAAATGAATTGTGTTGCATATCAGAAGAGATCTCCCAAATTGGCAGCGCGGCTAACTCTGTTTGGCTTATTTTATCCCATTATCTGGTTTGTTTACTTCTTCGCTCGGGCGGAAGTAGAGATAAAAAAGGTCACTCACGCGGGGCAGGTAGTCATTCATTCACTCATATGAAGCACGCGGGGCAGGTAGTCATTCATTCACTCACATGAAGGAGAAGAAGTTTTCTCACGGATCAGTCGTTTAAATGTCAATAAACTGTTTAATTTCTGTTACTTCAAGTCTTCTTCAGTATATTGCTAATGTGCGTTGTTCAGAATTCGCAACATGGTGCCGAAACCCGGGAAGTTTCGTTGAGAACATTCCAGTTCCATCAGATCACGTAAGCCAAGCCCTGTCCCAGTAGCAGTCGATGAAGAGTGCTTCAAACAGTTAAGTAAACGATGTCGGTCTTTTCATTATCATACTCATCATTGACATTTGTAGTCTAGCCTACAGACTACTAAGAAGTTGAATCGGTTTCATTTTCAAGTCTCCAAACCTAGATCTGGATTCGAGTAGGTCTGGTTTCATTCATCATTCATCAGTAACCTGATCTTCGGACAGACACCTGTTTAGTTTAGTTACATCTTCCTAGACATTATCACGTCATGGCAGAAAACCTAACGCTCGAACAAGCTCAACGTTTGCGCACGTCAGCCAAAAGTTGGCTTACCAGAGAGTCAAATATTCTCCAGGCCTTGCTTGATGCAGCAGAGAGAGATCTTCCACAAGTAAGATTCCACGTAACCCAGTTTCAAGCAAGGCTTGTCAAGTTCGACGCTGCTCAATCTAGCGTCGAAGCAGTCATCAACCTTGACAATCTGGAGGGTGACATTGCAACATCAGCAGACTACATAGACGCTGCATGCACAGTCTACCTCAAGGCCCAAGAGGTAATCTCCTCAAGCGTCAAACCACCTAATGAAATTGATTTGGTGTCGGATCGTGTCTCAATAGCGTCGGCAGATGCCCACCAACCATCACAAGCCACAGCGAAATTACCTAAACTTGAGCTTCCCAAGTTCAGTGGGGAAGTGACAGAATGGACATCGTTTTGGGACAGATTTGCCGCAGTGGTCCATACTTCAACTGGTCTGGCTCAAATCACTAAATTTACGTACCTGCAGTCCCTACTCAAGGGCGAGGCAGCAGCAGCCATCAAGGGTATGCAGACCACAGCCGAAAACTACGACACTGCCGTTGACATCCTACACAAACGTTTTGGCAGAAAAGAAAGAATTATCTTCGGCCACATCAGCCAACTTCTGGCCACAAGTCAACCTCGGAAGGGTGGCAACAGCCTGTGGGCCTTGCATGATGAGCTGCAGGCCCACGTGAGGAGCTTGGAAAACCTTGGTATCTCACAAAACACGTACGGGGTAATTCTCACTCCACTCATCTTGCACCGTTTTCCAGCAGACATCCGTCTAGAGTGGGCGAGGGTGGGAGAGGGGAAGGAAGGAGACCTTGCCTTCCTCATGAGCTTTATTAACGACGAGATAAGGAGGCTAGAAAGGGCACACAATTTCGTTCCCTCCACCAACTCAACAACGGAGTCGTCCTCAGAAGGGGCAAGAAGACGACAAACAGGGGCTGCGCTGTCCATCAACACGGGTACAGGTGGACCCCCCAGTGCCTCGAACTCTACTAATGCTCATGAGAAAAACGTAAGATGTGTGTTTTGCAACGAAAACCATTTCTCCTCAGATTGTGCTCAGCTGCATAACTTGGATGTACAACAAAGGAAGAGCAAACTAAGAAACCTAAAACGTTGTTTTATTTGTTTAAGTGGTAATCACATCGCCAGAGACTGCAAGAGACAGTGCGGTTTGTGTAGAGGAAAACACCACAGACTCCTCTGCAAGCGTTTTATTCACTCGGATCATGGTATAGATACAACAGTGAAAAGCATTTATCCTAGTCAGGATGTTAAGGTTCCCTTAGGGAAAGTTGGATCTGCCGGGGCTTCTGTCGGTGCGGATGGGCACGTGGTTGGCATCAATTATACACATTCACAAACCTTGGGTGCCACAACTCTTATGCAAACAGTTCATTGTAAGGTGGGGAGCCACAGAGTGTCCATCCTATTCGACAGTGGTGCCGACAGGTCATTCATTACTAGACGTCTAGCACACGAGTTGGGTCTTGGGCCGTTGTGTCGAGAGTCAGTTTCTTATTCTTGTTTTGGGAGAGGGAAACCAGGTAAAGAAAGCCCTCGTAACATTTACAGACTGGCTCTCGGCACACCTTCCCAATATCTACATTTGATTGAGATTGATTCTATCTGTGCACCTATGTTTAGAACAAGAATACCTGATTCGCACATGGGGGTATTTGTTGGCTTACCTTTCACAGAGAATTTTTCAGCAGACAATCCTATCAAGATTGACATCTTGATAGGAATTGATCACTATTGGCAGTTTGTCACACTAACACCACCTCTGTTTCTGATAGACTTATCAGGAGTTTCTGGGAACTGGACTCTGTTGGAGTCAAGGACTATGCAGAGAAGACAGACGATACAGTGCTCGCAGAGTTTAACCGAACCGTTAGGTATGAAGATGGTAGGTACACTGTGAGCTTGCCCTGGAAGTCCGAGGACATGAGGAGTCAGCTGTTGAACAACAAGCCGTTAGCTGAGAAGCGTTTGGACAGTTTGACACGCAAATTGGCCCGTGATCCTGAACTTGACAGTAAGTATAATGAGGTTTTGGCTGAGCTAGAGAGTTTGGGAATCATCAAGGAAATTGCCCCTGAGGAAGAACACGGTTCTCGTCCGATTTATTACATGCCCCACAGACCTGTTGTAAGAGAGTCAAGTTCAACAGCAAAGGTAAGACCAGTCTTTGACGCATCGGCATCAAGCTTTAATGGGATTTCTCTCAATGATTGTCTAGAAAAGGGTCCTTGTTTGATTCCAAATCTTGTTTCTATTCTCATGAGATTCAGGAGGTTTCCCATAGCTATCACTGCTGACATCACCAAGGCCTTTCTGCAGATCAGAGTAGACCTCAAAGATCAAGATGTTCACAGATTCTTGTGGAGATTTGGTGACAGAACAAAGGTAATGAAATTTGACAGAGTGCCTTTCGGCAACAAGGCAAGTCCGTTCCTGTTGAATGCCACAATTCAACATCATTTGTCGAAATTTCCTGTTGGTAAGACTATCTCAGAGTTACAAACCAATCTGTATGTTGATGATTTTCTGTCAGGGGCTGATTCTCTTGAGGAGGCTCACTCTATCATCTCCGAAGCTAGAGACATCTTATCTAGTGCTGGCATGTGCTTGACCAAGTGGTCTTCCAACAAAGATGAACTTTGTGGTGTGGAAAAGAATTTCTCAAACCGGGAATCAGACTTTTCAAAGGTACTCGGACTGAAGTGGAGCTGTGCTCTTGACTCTTTTTCGTTCACCAGTCTTGAGATTCCATCTGGACTCATTATCACTAAGAGAGTTGTTCTCAGTTTTATTGCCCGTTTGTTTGACCCTCTTGGGTTTCTCACTCCCTTTACCATTAGAGCAAAGTTCTTATTTCAAGAACTGTGGCTATTAGGGATAGATTGGGATTTGGAGGTCCCCCCATCCATCAGTGATGAATTTCAAGGTTGGCTTGAAGATCTTGCTTTATTGCAAACATGGAACATTCCTCGTTGCTATGTGCATGGCTCATGGGGTACATGGAGCAACCCTGAGATCCACATATTCTGTGACGCATCGGAGAAAGGTTATGGCTGTTGTGCATATCTCCGAGTGCAGGACGAAAATGGGTATCATGTCTCTCTTATGATTTCCAGGGCGCGAGTTGCCCCTGTGAAAAGGATTACGTTACCTCGTTTGGAACTGATGGGAGCACTGCTTGGTGCTCGAACATTGAAATTCATTCAAGAGTCTCACATTGTGGGTACTGAATGTACTTATTTCTGCTATACTGACTCCATGATTACCTTGAGTTGGATTAAGAGCAGGGCCGACAAATGGAAATGCTTTGTGGCCAATCGAGTGAAGGAGATCCAAAGTGTCACCGACCCCAGTTGCTGGTCTCACTGTGCAGGAACAGACAATCCTGCCGACTTCGTCACTAGAGGCTTTTCGGCCTCCCAGTTGATTGCTTCTTCTATGTGGTTGAGGGGCCCTAGTTGGCTACATTTTGACGACGTCATCACTGAACAAGAACATCACCTGTCTTCTGTGGTGGACGCTGAGGTGGGTTTGGAGGAGGAAGTGGGGTTGGCAACGACAGTCTGTCATAGCGACACCCTTACCTCCCCAGTCCTTCCAGTGGAACGCTGGAGCACATTGTCCAAATCAGTCAAGATCCTAGCGTGGATTTACCGTTTCTTTAGAAATTTGTCTGGACGCCGTGCTCGCAAAACCTCCAGGCATCTAGAGACAGAAGAACTGAAAGATGCTGAGACTAAATTGTTTTGGGTGACTCAGCGAGAACACTATTGTTCTGACATCAGATCTTTGCAAGAGGGAAAGGAAATTCCCAGGAGCTCCATTCTTTATAAGATGCACCCATTTCTGGATGAAAAGGGATTACTGAGGATGGGAGGACGGCTCCAGTTCTCAGCCTTGTCCTTTGATGAAAGACACCCTATCATTTTGCCCAAAGGTCATGTGGCCCTCTTGTTGACTAGGTTTTACCACCAAACTTTCAAACATGCTGGGGTTGGCTTGATGTTGTCTTCTTTGAGAGACAAATTTTGGATCATTGGCTTAAGAGCTCTGGCAAGACAAGTAAAGAGAGAATGCTTTCATTGCCAGCGTTTCGATGCTGGTCCTTGCAATGAACCTTTTGCTCCATTACCAGAATCACGGGTAACAAAAGCCACACCCTTCTCAGTCACTGGTCTCGACTTCGCAGGACCTTTGTATTGTTCCGATTACAAGGATCAGAAGTTTTATATTCTTCTCTTCACTTGTGGCGTGGTGAGAGCCATCCATCTTGAGTTAGTGATGTCTCTTAAACTGTCTGATTTCCTTATGGCCTTTCGCCGTTTTGTGGCAAGAAGAGGTATGCCCACCATTATCTATTCAGACAATGCTAAAACCTTCATTAGTGGGTCTCGCGAGCTTACAAGGGTATTTGGAACCATGTGTCTAAGTTGGAAATTTATAGCTCCTCGCTCCCCATGGTGGGGAGGCTGGTGGGAGAGGATGGTTCGTAGTGTCAAATCCATCTTGAGAAAAACAATTGGTGGTAGTTCTCTCCTGAGAACTGAATTAGACACTCTTTTACAGGAAGTTGAGGGGTGTATCAACTCCCGACCTTTGACTGCTGTCCATGACGATGCGGAAGAAAACAAGATTCTTACGCCCTTTCATTTTCTTCTCGGTAAGGGAGGTCATATGTTACCCATGGATGCCCTTTCTTCTTCAGTTAATCATAAGGTTGTAACCGAACAGTACTTTGCTCAACAAGCAACTCTCACTCAGTTTTGGAAGGTTTGGAGCCAGGATTATCTTCGCAATCTTCCCCAAGTGAAGACCAATGGTCGCAGAAGTTCTATCAAGGAAGGTATGGTGATAATAATACGGGAGGACAATACACCGCGTCTCCATTGGCCCATAGGTGTTGTGACCAAACTCTTCACTGGTAAAGATGGTATCCCTCGAACAGTAGAAGTTCGGACTGCCAGCGGGTTGCTAGTCAGGTCTATCCAGAGAATTCACAGTCTGGAACTACAATCAGGTGAGTCAGATTCTGATTTGTCTATGTTGAGAGACACAGATGACTACCCTCATGAAGTTGACGTTCCTTCTCGGCAGAGAGAACAAGCAGAGAGAAACTCTACAGTTAACCAACCAGGTAATGGCAAGGTAGCTGAAAGTGACAAATCGGTTGCCACTAGAGCTGGTCGAACCGTCCGCCCCGGGACCGTTTTAGATTTGTAGATCACGCTATTTGTGTAAATCTAAGGTCTTTTACTAAATCTGGTAGTAGTAGTACACAATTCTGTTATCGTTATCACTAAACATCTTGTTGCTCTGGATTCTGATGGACATCTCTGACCGTTATGTTCAATGTTATGCTTCAGTCTATGATAACCTTTAATTGCTCTCCCAACTCATCCAACACATCGGCATCATCTGCATTTCTGTCGGGATTTCCTATAAGTCCATTGTTACTTGTTACATATATTGTTATTGTTCTATGTTATGAAGTATACCACAATTTTATCTTATTCATGTATACTTTGATACAACTTTGTGTTGAAAAACAGTAAGGCTTTGAGAAATCAGTATCGTTTAATTTTAAGAAACATGTCATCAGCTTGCAATTTGTTTGTTCATTAGTGTCAATTTCTTGCTAATGTGCGTTGTGCAGAACTCGCAACATGGTGCCGAAACCCGGGATTGAACCAGGGACCTTTAGATCTTTAGACCTTGAGACCCAAGGTGATAAGTCCCTTGATATAGATGCATTTATTTATATTATAATTATTATTCTGATCTTTGTATCTGTATAAAATGTTGATTTCAACACGTCGTCATGGGTAAGAGAGACCATTGTCTTTCTTCAGGTTTTCCTATCTCATCCTCTCCTCCCCCCACGTCCCCGCTAGTGCACCAGTGGGTTCAATGTCATGTCTGTGATGGGCAGATCTGGTGTCTCTGTGGGTTACATTGACCTAGTGACTGAGCAGTCATGGATTGTGTGATCATATCTCTCTCTCTCTCTGTCCCTCTCTCTCTCTCTCTCTCTCCCTCGGTGTCTGTCTGTCAGTCTCTCTCTCACTCTTTCTTTCGGTGCCTCTGTCTGTTTCTCTCTCTCTCTCTCTCTCTCTCCCTGGGTGCCTCTCTCTCTCTCTCTCACTCACTCTCTCTCTCACTCACTCTCTCTCTCTCACTCACTCTCTCTCTCTCTCACTCACTCTCTCTCTCTCTCACTCACTCTCTCTCTCTCACTCACTCTCTCTCTCTCTCACACTCTCTCTCTCACTCACTCTCTCTCTCTCTCACTCACTCTCTCTCTCTCTCACACTCTCTCACTCACTCACTCTCTCACATCCTCTCTCTCTCTCTCACCCTCTCTCTCTCTCTCACCCTCTCTCTCTCTCTCATTCACTCTCTCTCTCTCTCACTCACTCTCTCTCTCACTCACTCTCTCTCTCACTCACTCACTCACTCTCTCTCTCTCTCTCTCTCTCACTCTATCTCACTCTCTCTCTCTCCCTCACTCTCTCTCTCTCTCACTCACTCTCTCTCTCTCTCTCTCTCTCTCTCTCCTCTCTCTCACTCTCTATCTAAGTCTCCTTACTGGAAGAGAAATCTACAACCTACTTACCCCCGAACATGCCATGCCTTCAGTGAGAAATTCTCTTCACAAACCAAAAGAAAAAGAAACAACAAGAATTTGGTAATCATGGAAACAAAAATCATCAAGTTTTAGTTTTAGAACATGACTTTGTAATTTATTCATCACTTTTGGTCAACCAGTTTAACGTTATAGTTTTGTTTAGAAATGACACCAGGACGTCAAAGATTTGGGATCTCACACAGGAAAGTATTCGCCGAATTAGCATAGGAACAACCATCGTTCCTCATGGACCAGCCGTTATGCCTGTATAAGTACATGCATGTGTTGATATTGTCTTCAGGATAACCTGTTGCCCAGACTGTGTAATTCACCAGCTGATGACTGTGACCGAATACCCAAGTACCCGGATGTTCTGTCTGTGTCGCTCCAACCACCACATAGAGTTTACCCCGAGGAGCTGCCGAATTGAGAAATATCTTGATGAAATTGTGTTCACAGACGTCATTAATCTCAGCCAAGTAGCCACCCTGAAGGAGACATGAAGCTTGAGACTCGCGGTAATTGTCCGGGTCTTCCCTGGAAAGTAGATAATGTCTACCTTGGTAGTCGGAGGATCTGATGTAGGAATTTCTTAGCGTCGTCAAGAATATGTCTTTATATTTGCTCATATCCTCCATTTCGTGATTGACCGTTTTGTTGAGTTGAGTTAGGTCATTGGTGAGTGTGCTGACGTCATAAGTGACTGTGCCAAAGTTATTGGTGAGTGTACTGACGCCATTGGTGAGTGTACTGACGTCATTGGTGAGTGTACTGACGTCATTTTTCAGTGTAATAACGTGAGACAAAATGTTCATCATATTGTCCATCTGTATTTGCTGAAGTTTGAGCATCTCAATCAACTGATTCGTGTTTGGGATGGAAGCGATCACTTGTTTAGTGTGATGTTCCTCAACAGGATGACCTAATGTGTCCACACCATGAGCACTACAACGATAGGTTCCTGCTACCCCCGCATTGGGATACGCCCACTGAAGAGTGAGATATGATACACCGTTAGTACTGATGTGGCCTGATACGGACGCGTTAACTGGTGTAATTGTATTCACCTGATCTGGAGTAAATTGACTAATGGATGCCAGTTCCTGAAAGACAGGTGTGTTGTTGTTGTTGTCGTCATCACTTTTGGATACGATGAGAGAGATCAGGTTGAAGATGTCAGTATGATTTTGGTAAGAGAAGGTACAGTTGACCTCCAGTGACCTGGTCAAGTCCACTTCAATAGTGTCTGGGGTAACTATCACTTGTGGTGCAGAATCTGTGGAGATAATGGGGATTGGTTGATTAGTTTGGTTGGTTGGTTGGTTGGTTGGTTGGTTGGTTGGTTGGTTGGTTGGTTGGTTGGTTGGTTGGTTGGTTGGTTGGTTGGTTGGTTGGTTGGTTGGTTGGTTGGTTGGTTGGTTGGTTGGTTGGTTGGTTGGTTGGTTGGTTGGTTGGTTGGTTGGTTGGTTGGTTGGTTGGTTGGTTGGTTGGTTGGTTGGTTGGTTGGTTGGTTGGTTGGTTGGTTGGTTGGTTGGTTGGTTGGTTGGTTGGTTGGTTGGTTGGTTGGTTGGTTGGTTGGTTGGTTGGTTGGTTGGTTGGTTGGTTGGTTGGTTGGTTGGTTGGTTGGTTGGTTGGTTGGTTGGTTGGTTGGTTGGTTGGTTGGTTGGTTGGTTGGTTGGTTGGTTGGTTGGTTGGTTGGTTGGTTGGTTGGTTGGTTGGTTGGTTGGTTGGTTGGTTGGTTGGTTGGTTGGTTGGTTGGTTGGTTGGTTGGTTGGTTGGTTGGTTGGTTGGTTGGTTGGTTGGTTGGTTGGTTGGTTGGTTGGTTGGTTGGTTGGTTGGTTGGTTGGTTGGTTGGTTGGTTGGTTGGTTGGTTGGTTGGTTGGTTGGTTGGTTGGTTGGTTGGTTGGTTGGTTGGTTGGTTGGTTGGTTGGTTGGTTGGTTGGTTGGTTGGTTGGTTGGTTGGTTGGTTGGTTGGTTGGTTGGTTGGTTGGTTGGTTGGTTGGTTGGTTGGTTGGTTGGTTGGTTGGTTGGTTGGTTGGTTGGTTGGTTGGTTGGTTGGTTGGTTGGTTGGTTGGTTGGTTGGTTGGTTGGTTGGTTGGTTGGTTGGTTGGTTGGTTGGTTGGTTCCACACAAAAAAGGATTGAAATATTATCTCTGACTGTAAGAAAAATCTTATTGAAAACAATCGACACTATTAAGGATTAGACTGATTCAGTTTTTGTCGCATTGGCTGTGTAGGAAATTTGTAGGGTTTACGGTATTGCTTGCTCACGTTCAGCCAAACTCATGTCTAGTACACACTTCACTTTAAGAGCCTCGGTGTGCGGGGGGTCGCAAGGAGTCAGGGCCCCAGCAGCAAGTTCTTCCTCTAGATGGACGTTTTTCTGGTAAATGTGGAGCTCAGCGCTGAACAAACAGAACATAAACTAGATGCTAAGCCAATTTAGTGTAACTCATATGGTCCCCCTCCCCAAGTTGCCACGGGCAGAAATCCCTGACTTCGAGGATAATCTTTTGAGTTAGATGCCTTTTATTCAGGTCTATGATAATGTCATCAATAACACTGACATCCCTGATAGTGTCAAGTCAACATTGTTAAATAAAAAAAACACTTCAAGGGAAATGCTCTCGAAATAATACAAAGTTTTACCCTCACCGACGAAAATTTTACTCCAGCTTTGGAAGCCCTGAAGAAAAAATACGGACACAAACAAAGGCTTATAGAAGTAAGCACAGAGAAATTATTTCACATCAAGGAAAGGTCATCCACTATGACACTAAGAAAAATCCAGGACTACCTTCTATCAAGTGTCCACACATTGGAAAACCTAGGTGTCGGCAGAAATCATTACTCAATACTTTTAGTCCCGATGTTAAAAAATATCTTCAGTGAAGACATGAAAATGGCATGGGCAAAGTATGAAAGAGAACACAGTTCATCTATTTCAACAAAAGACGAACTTGCAGAAATCCACGCAGAATCGAACAGCAAGAACAAGATATCGATGTTTTCTGCAATTCCTCCAAGAGAAAACGGAAATAAGAGAGGCAACTACGTCAAAATCCAGTGACGTCAGAGCAAGGGATTCAAGAAGCCACAAACAGATTCAAGTGACCAGAAGGGAGACGACCAACAGCAAACTTTCACGATTACACAAAACCCTTCAAATCACCGCCAGGTCCCAACAAATATTTCTCAAAGCAACAGCAATCAACATTATCTCCATGTTGCTTTTGTAAAGCCAACAATCACCATCCCGCAAGGTGTGACAAGGCTCATACTTACAACCCTCAAGACGTAACACAACTTATCAAAAGAGACAACAGCTGTAAAATCTGTCTGGGATATCAAACCCACAGCAATCAATGCAAGGCTATCAGACCATGTTTTCTGTGCCATAAGACGAATCACCACCTATTAATTTGCTATCATCGATCTTTCAAGAGTTCAGTCTCATCACTACTGCCGACAGATTCGCACAATCACGTCCACATCCATGCCACACAAGAAGGAGTGAATTCACAAAGGTCAAGTTCAAATCAAATCAAAGACAATGGTACGCCGGCAAATCAAATACGCCAACCATTCTACAGGTAACTTCCACTGGCAACTGCAAAAAACAATTATTGAGGACATTGACTCTCAACGAAAGGTCTGTAAATCAGACTTCGGTACTATTGCTAACTGTTTCTATAATATTATACAACCGTTGCGCAGTGCATCCTTGATACGGGAAACAATAGAACATATCTCACCTCTGACATAGTGAACGAGTTAAATCTGAAACATATCAGATATGAAAACATCTCCCGACACTCGTTTGGCGGAATAGTATCAAACCACAACAGAATCCCAGAGATTCGACTCCAAATCAAGTCATTGAATACTCCAAACCCTGTACCAATAGCAGTGGAGACACTTATCATTAATACAATTACTGGCACACAGATCGCTCAGTTCAACCCAACCAATACAAATAAAAAAACACATCTCAAAGGGCTACAATTGGCTGATAAGACAACATACAATCAAAGCGTAGAAATGGATTATTAACATAAAATTTTAATAGTCCTATTAAATACTGTCCAAGCAGCTAACGGTCCAACCGCTCAACTCACTAAGTTGGGCTGGATCCTCTCCGGTCCTTGCAACTCGAATGAGGTAGAAGATGCTACAGACTATAGCAGTGTTTATCTGAAACTCGCAAAGGGACAAGATATTTTGAACAAATTCTGGGACCTTGAAACAATAGGAATCAGCAGCAAAGATGTCGTGGATTCAAATGACGACACAGCTGTCAAGATCAAATGTGGTCAAAGGGAAATAACCTAATTAATACAACCTAGAGTGGGATGTCAAGATTAAATATGTTGGCCTAAGAGTAAATGTAACCGCATGTCAAGATTAAATACGTTGGCCTAAGAATAAATGTAACCGCATGTCAAGATTAAATACGTTGGCCTCAGAGTAAAAGTAACTTTTGTGAAAAACCAAAATATCTATTAGAGTGGCCTTAAAGAATTGTCGTCTGCTATGTCAATTTTTAACTTTTAACAAATTAGAATATAGGAAGTTAACAACCAAGTAAAGAAATCTTCGTATATTGATAATAATAAGAAAAGTAAAAGTAAACATGTATATTGGTTGTCACGAGTGGAGTGAGTGCAATTAAGGGGATTGCTACAGAGCGGGTGTAGAGTAAGAATGACTCACAGTAGACAGCAAGTTAAGCATGCTGTTGTGAGTAGTGGGAGGGGGTCTGAATGAGGCGAAAGCGCTGTATAACTATCACTGCAAGTTAGAAGGTCCTAGGGATCGGACCTGTGAATAAAAGCCCATCGGGCGGACATAAAGGGAAGCAGTCGAGAAGACTAGTGAGAGTCTTTCCAGTTATGACTGGTATGTAGAATGTTGATTGATTATTATGATTGATGTATTATATTATATTCGTCTATTACCATGATGTGAATAAGTATATGTGAGGAATGTGGAAGTCCTTGATATTGAATATAGCAATGTGCGCCACGAGCGATAGATGAAAGTGAGTTCATGGATTTGTAGCGCGAGTGAGTAGTGTGTACTCCGATGGAAGTGTGTTACCGTAAGATGTGTGGTGAGTGAAAGGTGAACTAGTGTGTGTACGCTTCATGGATTGTAAGGAGAGGTGGAGTGAATAGAAATGGTAGGATATTATACCAATGTAATGTTATTCTTGTAGGTGTCGGGGACGGGCCGCAGAGCCACCTCGATGAGCACAGGAGATAGGCCAGCATAGGGCCGGGGGCCACACATAGGCCAGAAGTGAGGCTGTCAGTGTAGGACAGTAGAGGCACATAAAGTCGTGGCAGTCAGGCCACGGGCAGGGACGTAGATATGAGAGTGAATGAGATACTATGTTGTTGCCATGTTGATAGGCTAGTGAACTGATATTATGTTGTTGCCATGTTGATGGCTATGGAAATAATAACGTGTTATTGCCCTGCTGAGGTGCTAGGGGAGTGCTAAGGTGTATGACAATAGGAAGGTGATATTGAGAGACTGCGGTGCCAGTGAATCATTAATGTACTATTAAGACCCTGAGGGGAGAGGCTGAGGCCGAAGTGCCTTTAGGAGTAACTACCGGATTGTGGATCCGAGGGAGCGTGTGTGTGAGAATAAGGCCGTTGTACGGCAGTCATTTCAATAATATAATATATGTAGTTGCGCTATTATATGTATAATTATGTTTAATAAATGTGTGAGTCTGATGGGTTGTTTTGTTAAGTGTTAAACTTGTTTGTTCGTGATTGTCGTCCTGTCATAAACTATTACATCTCCCAGTCTGGGATTTGTGACACTGGGGGCTCGTCCGTTGTGACACTGGGGGCTCGTCCGTGTGACACTGGGGGCTCGTCCGTTGTGACATTGGGGGCTCGTCCATTGTGACTCGTCCATTTTCGTAATATTTAGTTGTAGTTAGTTAGTAGGTATTTGTGCTGTCTTGTTCGTTGGATGAATGGACATTTCATGATATGATTTATGTATATTTATGAATAATAATATGTATTGATGCATGTATTTTGATGAATATGTATTAATGTGTACTTAAATTTCTGCAGAGTGTGCGTGCCAGCCTGTAGAGGTCAAGCAGCCAGAGCTCCGAGGAAGGGGAGAAATTGAAATCTAGGGTCAAAGTTAAGTAAAAGTCAAAAATTTTGTACCCTGGATTAAGGGCTGTCTTTTCTTCTGTCTTTTTCCGCTGTTTTGCTGTTTTTGTTGTCGTTATAGATTATACGGGCGGTGGCGCGGGTTTGCTGTGTTGAACTTAGTTTATCCTTTTAAAAAGGTGTGGTAAACTTTGGAACTTCGTTCATCACAGTGAACAGTTCTGTAGGGACCTGTATTTTTGTTTAGATTGTAGCGTTCTATCTTCCTCGTTGTTTTAGGAAGACGTTTCTCTTGTCCCTCTCCTACCTTTCTGTAGATACGTTCTTTTTTTTCAGACTCTGTTCTTGTTCGTACCGTGTTGTGTAATCGGCGTAGTTAGGTTGCATTTTTTTCCATTATATTTTCTTTTGTAGAAGCTTTGTCCTAGTCTGGTTCGTTGTCCTTGACGTACTTGTGGTCTTTCTACTGAATTTCCTTATTCTTGTCTTTTCTACTCTTTTTTATTATTAATAGTGCTATACATTTTATAAATATAGAATTAGTTAGGAAGTACGTAAATTTCTGAATTGTATTTGAGACAAGTGGGTGTTGTTATTATAGTGACATAATTTCAGGTCTCTGGTTAGTGATCATACCGACAGGTTGGTCGTTCTCATAATAGATACCATAACCATAGATCCGTGAAATGGCGGAACTCCAACAATTAATGAAGTTGGGTAAGGAACTTGGCCTGGAGGGAGACGAGCTACGCGGCTGGATTAAAGAACAGCAGGCAGAAATGCGCGATGAGCGTGCTAAGGATAGAGAGCGAGAGGAGCAGGAGAGACAGGTTAAGGAAAGGGAGCAGGAGATAAGGTTAAAGGAGATAGAGGCGCAAGTAAAGATTGCGGAGTTAGAACTCAAGAAGAATACGCCAGCGGAAACGGTTGAGCGGCAGGTACACAATAAAGGTGGCGTTAGGATTAAGCTCCCTACGTTCGACGACCGGAAGGACGACATAGACGCCTTCCTTTACAGGTTCGAACTGAACGCACAATTGCAATGGGGGGAAAATAAGGAATTATGGGCCACGTACCTGGCGTCGCTATTGCAGGGGCGAGCGTTAACATACTTTAAAGAGCTACAGCGCGAAGACGTACAAGATTACGATAAGCTGAAGGCTTTGCTGCTTCGCCGATTTGCGCGTACCGAGGAATACTTCCGGGAGCAGTTTAGGCGAGCACGTGCAGATACCAGGGAGGACTTTGCTGCCTTCGTCGCGAGACTAACTGAGTATTTCACGAACTGGGTAGACTTGGCGCATGTGGGCGCGGATTTTGCTAAACTGAAAGACTTAATGATCCGTGACCAGCTGTACGCGTCGTGCCACAAAGATCTGGTGGCTTTCCTGAAAGAGAACGAACCCGCGACGGTGCAGGAGGCGTCTAAGTTGGCGGAAGCATACCGTACGGCACATCCGTCCAAACCAGTCGCCAGGGCGTACGTCCAAGATGCTGGGTACGTCGCCGTTGTCGAGGGGTCGCCGGCAGGACTTAGGGACAGGTCGCGTCAGCGTGGTGCCTATAGCGGGCAAGCCCAGGGGCAGCGTAGGGGCTATCACCAATCACCGGCATATGGACCCGGTAAGTTTGACCGAGCAGGAGGGCTAGGTCGCGGTAATGGCCGGGGGCGAGTTGTGACCTTTGCCGATGACCGACGGCATAGGGACTTTAGTTCCGGTCGCGATGGGTCACGGGGACCCAGGCCTAGTACAGCACAGGGAGCGGAGTGTTGGACTTGCGGACGCGTGGGTCACTTTTCGCGCGAGTGTAGGGCCGCGAAGTGTTGGAACTGCGGAAGAGCAGATCACATCAGCGTGAACTGCCCTGCAGGTAGGATAGCGGCGAACGTGGACAGTAGCTCCGGTCCATGCTCCCCAAATAAATTTCATCATGCGGCTGCGTGCGTTACATCGGACAACGGAGGCGGACAGTATTCTAAGTGTCCCAGTTGTGAGAAGTTATTATCTTCCGGTGTTTTACCTTGTGGGAGAAAGATCCCCGTTATAAATTCATGTCATACAGGAGGTGGTCTTAGGGTTTATCCGGGGTTTGTTGGGGACGAACCGGTCTCGGTCTTACGAGATACAGGATCTACCGTTGTGGGAGTGCATAGAGACTGCATTCGGGATTCACAGCTTACAGGTGAGACTGTCCCGTGCATCCAATTTTCGGGGGCCATTGAGAAATTACCCATGGCAAAAATAATGATAGATACACCTTTCCTTAGCGGGGAAGTCGAAGCAGTCGTTGGTTGTTTTCCAGGCGCCCAGCTCATCATTGGGAATGTATCACGGGTGGTTTCCCCTTCCGATGAGAACGTGCAAGCATGGTCGCAATCAAAAGGTATTGACTTTTGCGCCGCGGTCGAAACACGTCGACGGGTAGCGGATAAAGATAAGATTAGACCTTTGGCGACGCCAGCGGTCAACCTAGATATCACGCCAGAGCGCTTGGCGAGATTACAAAGGGAGGACCCATCATTAAACCCATGTTTTGGGGAAGCGCGAACCGAGAAGACGAGGAAATATAAAAACGGGTCATCCTCCTTTATTGTTCAGGCGGGCATTCTGTTCCGTAAGTATGTAACGGTGTCCTCCATTTTAAAGCAAGTCGTTGTGCCAGCGTTGCTGATCGCAACAGTACTGCATTTGGCACATGATGTCCCATTAGCGGGTCATATGGGGATAGCTAGAACCAAAGAAAGGGTTCTTAAAAATTTTTACTGGCCATCGATCCACAGAGATGTGCAGGTCTATTGTAAGACGTGCAGTGCGTGCCAAAAGACGACGCATAAGGGTCGTACACCCCAGGCCCCTCTTCAGAAGATCCCCACGGTCTCGGGACCGTTTAAAAAGGTCTCGATAGACCTTGTTGGCCCCATTCACCCAGCGACCGATAGGGGGAATCGATTTTTCTTAACGGTCATATGTAATGCTACGAGATGGCCAGAGGCGGTTCCTCTGCGGACCATAACGTCTGAGGCAGTCGCGGAAGCGTTGTTTGCAATTTTCGCTAGGGTAGGAATACCAGAGCAAATTCTGTCTGATAGGGGCGCGCAATTTACGTCGCAGATGATGAAGGAATTGTTCCGCTTATTCAGTATACAACCCATCACTACCACCCCTTATCATCCGCAGGCTAATGGCATGTGCGAGAGATTGAACTCGACGTTGAAGTCGATGCTGCGTAAGGTAGCTGCTGATCGCCCTAAAGATTGGGATAGATATATCCCTGCAGTGTTATTCGCGTACAGAGAGGTACGGCAGGAGTCAACGGGATTCTCGCCGTTCGAAATGATGTACGGTCGTAGTCCTAGGGGCCCGACTGATGTTCTTCGGGACATGATGACGTCGCCATCATCGGGAGACGATGAGCAGATTTCGGTGTTTCAGTACCTTGTTGATTTAAGAGAAAGACTATCTTCAGCGCGCACTATAGCAGAAGAAGCGTCTGGTATCGCGTCGAAAAGAGCAAAAGACTATAAAGATAGAGGGTCCAAACTGAGAATTTTTAAGCCAGGAGACAAGGTTCTGCTGTTGTTACCTACGGACCATAATAAGTTATTGATGACATGGAAAGGCCCTTATGTTATTGAGCGAGTTGTTTCAAAGGTAGATTACGCTATCCACATTGATGGAGCGAGTAAGGTTTTCCATGTTAATATGCTACAGAAATTTTATGAGAGACCACGGTATCTGTGTGCACAGACAAGACCAAAGGAGACTGTCTTCTCTACCGCTTGTACGGGGGTCGTAGACCAGTTGGACTGTGACGTAAGCGACACCGAGGCGCAGGAGGAGTTACAAATTCAATTGCCGGAGTTAACTCCGACACAAGGTTACAGGGACGTAAAAATTAACCCTGACCTTACGAGTTCAAGGAGTAGGGAACTTGAGACCCTGTTAGCGTCATATCCGGATGTTGTTACGGATTTGCCGGGTCGCACTACGGTGATCCAGCACCAAATAAAGTTGACTTCGGATAAGCCAGTATTTCTTAGACCGTATCCGCTGCCTTTTTCTTCGAGAGATAGAGTCATAAAGGAAGTTGAGTCAATGTTGAAGTTAGATGTGATAGAACCATCAACATCGCCGTATTCATCACCCATCGTCCTCGTGAAAAAACTTGATGGATCGGTGCGGTTCTGTATTGATTTTCGAAGATTGAACACTATTACGGTAGGCGATAGGGAGCCTATCCCGTTTCAGGAGGAATTAATAGCTTCATTGGCCGGGTCCACGTGGTTTTCCAAGATAGATTTAACGAAAGGTTATTGGGAAATCCCGCTTACTGAGGAGTCTAAACAATACACGGCGTTCCAAACGCCCATTGGATTATTCCAATTTAAGGTCATGCCATTCGGGTTGGTGAACGCGCCAGCGACGTTTGCACGATTAATGAGATTAGTGTTGAAGGACATACCTAATGTCGTGTCATTCTTTGATGATATAGCATGCCATACGTCGACATGGTCTGAGCATATTCAGACACTAACAGTAATTTTTCAACGATTACGTCATTTTGGGTTAACTGCTAAACCCGCAAAGATGGATTTGGCATGTCCAGAGATAATATTCTTAGGACATATTGTGGGTAGAGGTGTTCAGAGACCTGAAGAAACAAAAATTGACAAGTTAGTAGGGTTGCAAATCCCTAAAACAAAGAAACAAGTCAGAAGCTTAGTGGGAATTTTAAATTATTACAGAAAGTTCATTCCAAATTTTTCCTCCTTGTCATCTTCTCTTACTGACCTTACTAAGAAGGGACAACCCGATAAGGTCCAGTGGACGTCTGAATGTCAGACATCATTTGATAATTTGGTGACAGCATTATCATCGTCACCCATTCTGATATTACCCGATTTTCGATCTAATTTTATCCTCAGAACGGATGCGTCGGACTCTGGTGTCGGCGCTTGTCTTCTACAGGAGAAGAACGAATGTCTCCATCCTGTATGTTATGTCAGTAGGAAGTTATTGCAGAGAGAAAGAAAGTATTCTGTGATAGAGCGTGAGTGTCTTGCCATTGTCTGGTCCGTCCAGAAACTAGGACGTTATCTCATGGGACGAGAATTTTGTATCCAGACAGACCACAAGCCACTGACATTTTTGTCGAAGAATCGTTCGTCCAGCCCACGCTTGTCTAGATGGGCATTGGCTTTACAGCCGTACACCTTCGTTATTCAACCAATTCCAGGAACCAGCAATCATATCGCCGACTACCTTAGTCGAGCCTAGGGGAAGATTTCAGGAGCTTATACATCGGAGGACAGGAACATTGACAGGATCTGTGTGAATGAGTCGACTTTAAAATATTGACATTATAAATATGATATGAAGAATGGTTGATAGGTTGAATGGTTTTTGATTCTGTATTAAGTATTGTGGTTAGCTAGCTATTCATGATGTGACACATATATGCATATTGCAGGCCATATTGATCCCCATGTTTTCCCCTGATTTCGGTATTTTATATACTAGGGGAACTGCTAGGTCATTTTTTTTTAGTGTACGTATTGCTCACGCTCACTCGTTGACAGTCATCTTGATGCGATTTGAAATTAATTGCATTAATTTTTTTGGGGTGGGGGATGATGTCACGAGTGGAGTGAGTGCAATTAAGGGGATTGCTACAGAGCGGGTGTAGAGTAAGAATGACTCACAGTAGACAGCAAGTTAAGCGTGCTGTTGTGAGTAGTGGGAGGGGGTCTGAATGAGGCGAAAGCGCTGTATAACTATCACTGCAAGTTAGAAGGTCCTAGGGATCGGACCTGTGAATAAAAGCCCATCGGGCGGACATAAAGGGAAGCAGTCGAGAAGACTAGTGAGAGTCTTTCCAGTTATGACTGGTATGTAGAATGTTGATTGATTATTATGATTGATGTATTATATTATATTCGTCTATTACCATGATGTGAATAAGTATATGTGAGGAATGTGGAAGTCCTTGATATTGAATATAGCAATGTGCGCCACGAGCGATAGATGAAAGTGAGTTCATGGATTTGTAGCGCGAGTGAGTAGTGTGTACTCCGATGGAAGTGTGTTACCGTAAGATGTGTGGTGAGTGAAAGGTGAACTAGTGTGTGTACGCTTCATGGATTGTAAGGAGAGGTGGAGTGAATAGAAATGGTAGGATATTATACCAATGTAATGTTATTCTTGTAGGTGTCGGGGACGGGCCGCAGAGCCACCTCGATGAGCACAGGAGATAGGCCAGCATAGGGCCGGGGGCCACACATAGGCCAGAAGTGAGGCTGTCAGTGTAGGACAGTAGAGGCACATAAAGTCGTGGCAGTCAGGCCACGGGCAGGGACGTAGATATGAGAGTGAATGAGATACTATGTTGTTGCCATGTTGATAGGCTAGTGAACTGATATTATGTTGTTGCCATGTTGATGGCTATGGAAATAATAACGTGTTATTGCCCTGCTGAGGTGCTAGGGGAGTGCTAAGGTGTATGACAATAGGAAGGTGATATTGAGAGACTGCGGTGCCAGTGAATCATTAATGTACTATTAAGACCCTGAGGGGAGAGGCTGAGGCCGAAGTGCCTTTAGGAGTAACTACCGGATTGTGGATCCGAGGGAGCGTGTGTGTGAGAATAAGGCCGTTGTACGGCAGTCATTTCAATAATATAATATATGTAGTTGCGCTATTATATGTATAATTATGTTTAATAAATGTGTGAGTCTGATGGGTTGTTTTGTTAAGTGTTAAACTTGTTTGTTCGTGATTGTCGTCCTGTCATAAACTATTACATCTCCCAGTCTGGGATTTGTGACATTGGTAGCTAGTAAAGAGTTAAATAAAAGCCGTTGGGGTTTGGAGGAAAGATTAGCGCCCCAGTTTTAATTTGCAGAGGGGATTATATTTTCGCTTACGTCATTGAGCGTTAAAGGGCTAACCAATGAGGGTTAGCGTAGCGATCGCGATGCAGTGCAAACCGTGCGGGCGGTGCTTCTTGTTTCATTGCGTGCAGAGCATCCATCTGCGAAGGAGTCAGGGATGATTCTACTTGAGTGAATCTTTTAATATTTACAAGTACAACATGTCTAGATGTCGATCTATTCATTGAGAGATCCATATACCTGATTTGAGATCCACAACGCTTTTGTTCACTGTTCCCTGGCCTAGCGCCAGGGCAAATCGTGAGTAATTTGTCTGTTGATGACATCGACAATGAATGAGGAGAAGAGCATGACATTTATCCAGTAGGAGAGTCTTGATGAATATACCAGGAGTGATTGCCGGAGAATGCAAGATGCAAAATATATAGCTGTGATTCCTAGAACAGCAACGAGCATTAATGTGTGAATTATATAACTGTGATTGAATTGTCTGGGTGAGGCTGGGAGTTGCCAGCCCATCCTAGAATTATATTTAACTGTGCCGACGTCATTTCGACGGGCGAGACCTAGACCTATAAATTTGGATCTAAATGTCTGAGATGACCTTATGTCTCAAGAGACTATATTAGTGTATTGATTGTCATACAGGAAGCAGACCAGATCTTAGATATATAAGTATTATTTAGATAATTAGCGAGAACAGAAGTTAAATGATTTTATAGGAAACCCTAGAGCTAGACTTGTAATGAAGTATTATTGATTATGAAATTGATGCTGCTGATATTTATCCTTACTACATATTAGATCTCTAGTCGAAATTGTTAGTGAACTTAACGTAAATAAAATGTGGCCCTGCAGGCCCTATTGTTGAATTTAATCCATTTTGTTTCTTAGTAATTGGCATGATCTGCAAGTTGAGGGTTAAATGTAATATTACTATTAGAAATATGCAGTCGAACAAACACATACACAACATTATAACACCATCGATAATAACAAGTGAATGGAATTCATAACAACAGCCATGCCCGTATTTCAAGATACAATCCAGTACGATGGTACGAGATATACAGTTGATCTTCCATGGCTGGAAAGGTAGATCCATCTTGACTTGCAATAAAGCCCAGGCAGAAAAGAGATAAGGGAATTTGAATTTTTTTTTAATTAAAATTAGAATTGAAATTTTTTTTTTTAATTGACGTCAATGAAGAATTACGTGAAGGCTACAACTCGGCAATGAACGAATTTATTGAATGGTACTATATTGAATAGTTAAATGCCGGCCCAATTACAGGAAGACACGCTGAATCACAATATTAGAAGGCAGACAATCACAACTTAAATGAAACCACCTGCCAAAAAGGCCAATTCAGGCGAAATGTAAGTGTGTAACTCTAATCGTCATCACCCGAATGTCCAATTGTGGAAAGAGTGAGTACTGAAATTCAAACAGAAACCCAATTTTTCACTATGTCACGATTGGATTAACAGCTGAGAGCAATAGCCAAAGGGATGTTATTTACCGGATGGAGTATATGAGCAGTAACTCAACACTTCAATGTTTTCAGGAACATTATGTCACGTATTCAAGGCCGTTTCAAAAAAAGTGGATCCATTGCAGATCGCCACGGACACGAGTGAGACAGTTCAAGATAATGAACAAATTAGCTGAAGAAAACACATGGGACAATTTGTCACGGACTTGAAGTTTTACCTGATTTTAAAGGACAAAACTTTATTGTTTTAGATGATTATGTAAGATTTTACATTGTACACAAAACTTACGGCATTCTCGAAATTGCTGATTGTTAACTTTATATTTCATACAGTCAAGCGATAGTTTGAATTTCTCATTTTGGTTTATTTCAAAAATTGTAAATTAAGGATTATGACAATTGTAATGTATCAGAAATCTTTTGAGTCCATCTAGATATTGGAATGTGACCACCTTATAAACGCGGCCAAGTGACTGTTATGTTCATTTACAAATTACAAGATATAAATTATATTTTATCACCTTACGTAGGTGTGAAATTCTAAATAATGAAGACGACAAAATTGTGTGGAATAATTTCACAGACAAAAATTACAAAAATATTTTGTGTTTTGCAAGAATAATTTTTTTTTTAAGGACTTTCTGCCTATTCAAAATGGGACAAAATGGATAGTAAACCATTTGATCATGTTGGTAAATCTGGAAATCTTGAGAAATGACAAAACGAGTATGACAGACGCATGAAGGATTTACTGTACAAACTCTACATCTCCATCATTCATACAGCGACCAAACCTGATGTTTAAATAGAAACTGACCTGTAGGCTTGAGCAGTGCCAGGCTGAGGACACACCACACCATTATCAACATCTGTCTGGCCATCCTAGAGTCTGCAGTAGTCAAAGATTTTCTTATAGAAAGCCACAGGAGATAACTATGTATCCAGCAGAGTTGGTCTTTGTCTGAGTGCTGGACTGTTCTTGTTGTAATTTATATTGTTGTCACAAAAAGGGGCCAGGCTTGATAATCTAATTTTGGTTTTTTTTTTTGGTGACCAAAGTTCATGTAGAAAAAGTTACAAAAGTTGAGATAAGACACTGTGGTGTGCGTCAATATGTTGTTTTATCACGCAGCCAGACATGGATTTCAGTTGTTTTGACGAACAGGGAAATTCCATCTTGTACCTTTGATACTCTCCACGTCAATCACAATGCAACAGATTAGATAAACCACACACACAAGTACGTCTACACTCTTCTTCTGAATGTTGAAACTCTCACGTAACATTTTGTACTACTTAGATATGAAATGTGTTTGCTTTAGGGCAATGGTTTTCAACCTGTTTCATGCAATCCCCCCCCCCCCCTTGGGCCCCAAATTTTCTTTCATCGACCCCCCTCCCCCACCCCTGGACCTTAACCCACCCTAATATGACACCAAATGTGCACAGTTTAAACTTGAATTTTATTATAGTTTTCAAAGATTTTTAATGACACTTAAATAATTGGAAAAATTTCCTTCATCAAATGCATCAACAATTGACTTTTCCTGTCCATAAAACATACATGTGTCGTTAACAAGTCGGTGACTTTCCCGTGGTTGGTGTGCTGTGGCCAGGCGTGTAATGTCGGTGTTTGTGAGAAGCAAACGTAGATCATCCCTCACACACATCTGAAGTCTGTTTCTCTAGTTCTGTAATGTTGTTTACGCTGCACGCTATCCTTTTCCTACAAAATAGAAAAACTTATAGGAAAAGGTCACCGGAGATAGAGAGAACGTCCTTCCAGAGGGAAGAATAAATGTTCTGGTGTTTTATCCGAAAACTTTGTAGCCCTCTAGTTTGAAAATGACTTATCTCTCGATGCAGTGCTGGAAACCTAGAAATTCTTCTTGCAAATGTCTGGGTGTCATAGTTGCATCGTCAACTACTTGGTCATCTAAACAATAACGCTCTCTGTGAATCATTCCAGTCAGTATATCGTGCAAATTGTAGCACTGAAACTGCTTTATTGAGGATTGTTAATGATTTGTTTGGATTACTGGACAAGGGCTTGGTTTCGTGTTTAAACATTCTCGATCTATCAGCTGCCTTCGACACTATAGATCATGAAATTATTCTTTGCAGATTAGAAGCAACCTATGGGATCTCTGGTATAGCTCTGAAATGGTTCAGGTCCTATCTATGTGACCGAAAACAAATTGTTGTAACAGATAACATAAAATCAAAAGAATACATACTGCCATATGGTGTTCCACAAGGCTCAGTTTTAGGTCCCACTCTCTTTATTATGTACATTGGGCCCCTGTCTAATATTTTTAAAGATCATGGTTTTTATTACCATCAGTATGCTGATGATGTCCAACTATATCACCCTGGTACGACTTTAGGTCATGTTGACAATGTTATAAAAGATAGTGAAAAGTGTATTATGGACACAAAAGAATGGATGAACCAAAACAAACTAAAGCTAAATGAAGACAAAACAGAAGTTATGATTATTGGAAAGAAAAGACAAATTACTGCAATTAAAAATGTAAAATTAAATCTTGGTGAAAGCACTGTAGCAAACGTGAATAAAGTTAAAAACTTAGGCACAATTTTAGAATCAGATCTGAGCATGGAAAATCAAATAAGTTCATTATGTCGATCATTAATGTTTCAATTAAAAAATATCAGCTCTATTCGTCCATTCATATCCCAAGAGGCAACTCGAATACTTACCACTTCACTTATGTTTTCAAAGCTTGATTATTGTAACTCTCTGCTCTTTGGAATTCCGAGCAACAAAATAAAACGCCTTCAGATAATTCAGAATAATGCAGCTAGACTGATTTTTAGAAAATCAAAAAGAGAATCTGCCTCAAGCCTTATTGACCAACTTCACTGGCTTACTGTTGAAAACAGAATAAAATTTAAAGCTGCAGTTTTGGTTTACAAATGTCTTGAAGGTTCAGCTCCCTCCTATCTTTCGGAACTTTTGAAAAAACATGAGTCTGATAGATTTTTAAGATCTACTACAGAAAACAAACTGGTTGTTCCCAGGTGTAAAACATTAAATTATGGAGATAGAGCTTTTAGTTGTTTTGGTCCCTGTGTGTGGAATTCTTTACCACAAGAGGTTCGAAATTCTGCCGCTCTAAACATATTTAAAAACAGGTTAAAAACATTTCTTTTTAAAAACTGAATTTTATAGCTTGCTATGGATGTATAAAACTAGTTTGTCTGTGTGTGTGTAAGTTTATTTGAATGTGCTTTTATGATTTTTTACTGTGTACAGCGCCTAGAGCTTTTAATGTTTTAGTCTGTCACGAGTGGAGTGAGCGGAATTCAGAGATTACGGGGGCATGGAAGTGGGGGAATGACTCACGGGATAGTGAGGCTGCTCACCTATATTGACTTCTGTTAGTTAACGTTAAAGCGTGCATGTTGTGATTGGGGGGGGGGGGGGTCTGAATGAGGCGAGAGCGCTGTATTACTATCACTGCACACTAAGACGTCCAAGGAAGCGGACGCAAGAGAAAGCCCCAGAGGGCGAACATAAGGAGAGCAGTCGGAAGACTTGGGAGTAGTGTTTTTTCCAGTGATGACTGGTAGGTGGAACGATGATTAATAATTATGATTGATGTATTATATTCGTCTATTAGCATGATGTAAGTAAGTATATGTGAGGAATGTGGAAGTCCTTGATACTGTATATAGCAATGTGCGCCATGAGCGATAGATGAAAGTTGAGTTCATGGATTTGTAGCGAGAGTGAGTATTGTGTACTACGGTGGAGGTGTGTTACCGTAAGATGTTTGGTGAGTGAAATGTGAACTATTGTGTGTACGCTTCATGAGTTGTAAGGAGGGGTGAAGTGAATAGAAGTGGTATGGTATTGTACCAATGTAATGTTATTCTTGTAGGTGCCGAGGTCGGGCCGAAGAGCGCCACCTACGGTGAGCCCAGGGGATAGGCCAGCATAGGGCCGGAGGCCACACATAGGCCAGAAGTGAAGCTGTCGGTGCAGGACAGTAGAGGCACATGAGTCGTGGCAGAGTATTGTGTACTACGGTGGAGGTGTGTTACCGTAAGATGTTTGGTGAGTGAAATGTGAACTATTGTGTGTACGCTTCATGAGTTGTAAGGAGGGGTGAAGTGAATAGAAGTGGTATGGTATTGTACCAATGTAATGTTATTCTTGTAGGTGCCGAGGTCGGGCCGAAGAGCGCCACCTACGGTGAGCCCAGGGGATAGGCCAGCATAGGGCCGGAGGCCACACATAGGCCAGAAGTGAAGCTGTCGGTGCAGGACAGTAGAGGCACATGAGTCGTGGCAGTCTGGCCAACGACGGGGACGTATATATGATTGTGAATGTGCTATTGAAATGCTAATGTGCTATTGCCATGTTGATGTGCTATTGAAATGCTAATGTGCTATTGCCATGTTGATGTGCTATTGGAATGCTAATGTGTTATGGCAATAGGAAGGGGCTATTGAGAGACTGCGGTGCCATTGAAATATTAATGTGCTATTAAGACATGGAGAGGAGAAGCTGAGACCGAAGTGTCTTTAGAAAGTAACTACCGGGTTGTGGACCCGAGGAAGTGTGCGTAAGGGAGAAGGCCGTTGTACGGCAGTTGAATTGAATAATATAATGTCTGTATTTGCGCTATTATCTTTATGTTTATGTATAATAAATGTGTGAGTCTGATGGGTTGTTCTGTTAAGTGTTAAACTTGTTCGTTCGTGATTGTTGTCTTGTTATAATCATTATTACATCTCCCAGTCTGGGATTTGTGACACTGGGGGCTCGTCCGTTGTGACACTGGGGGCTCGTCCGTTGTGACACTGGGGGCTCGTCCGTGGTGACTCGTCCATTTTCGTAATATTTAGCTAGTAGGTATTTGTCAGTGGGCATTTGTTACTTTAGTTTTTGTCCACGTAATACTTATCTTGTGGTAGGAATTTGTGCTGTCTTTGTTCGTGGGATGAATGGAAATTTCATGATGGTATGATTTATGTGTTTTTATGAATATGTATTGATGCATGTATTTTGATGAATATGTATTAATGTGTACTTAAATTTCTGCAGAGTGTGTGTGCCAGCCTGTAGAGGTCAAGCAGCCAGAGCTCCGAGAAAGGGGAGGAACTTAAGTCTAGGGGAAAGTTAAGTAAAAGTCAAAATTTTTGTGCCCTGGATTGAGGGCTGTCTGTTCACCTGTCTTTTTCCGCTGTTTTTCTGTTTTTGTTGTAATTGATTATACGGGCGGTGGCGCGGGTTTGCTGTGGTGAACTTAGTTTATCCTTTTAAAAAAAAAGGTGTGGTAAACTTTGGAACTTCGTTCATCACAGTGAACAGTTCTGTAGGGACCTGTATTTTTGTTTAGATTGTGCCGTTCCATCTTCCTCGTTGTTTTAGGAAGACGTTTCTCTTGTCCCTCTCTTACCTATCTGTAGATACGTTCTTTTTTTTTCAGACTCTGTTCTTGTTCGTACCTTGTAGTGTAATCGGCGTAGTTAGGTTGCATTTTTTTTTCCATTATATTTTCTTTTTTAGGTCTTTGTCCTAGTCTGGTTCGTTGTTCCTCGATGTCCTTGTGGTCCTTCTTCTGAAGTTCTTCATTTTTGTCTTTTCTTTTTTCTTTTTATTATTAATAGTGCTATACATTTAATGAATATAGAATTATTTAGGAAGTAGGTAAATTTCTGAATTGTATTTGAGACAATTGGGTGTTGTTATATCTGGTGTGATCTCAGGTCTCTGGTCGTGTCGTTAGTGACCATACCGACAGGTTGGTCTTTTTCATAATACATACCATAACCATAAATCTGTCAAATGGCGGATCTCCGTGAGCTCATGAAATTGGGTACGGAACTTGGCCTTGAGGGAGAGGAGCTGCGCAGCTGGATTAAAGAGCAGCAGGCGGAGTTGCGCGATGAGCGTGCTAAAGATAGAGAGCGAGAAAAAGAGGCTAAGGCTCAGGAGCAGGAAAGAGAGGCTAAGGATAAGGAACACGAAAGGGAGTTTAAGTTAAAGGACTTAGAAGCTCAGCAACAGGAGAGACAGGCTAAGGAAAGGGAGCAGGAGATAAGGTTAAAGGAGATAGAGGCGCAAGTAAAGATTGCGGAGTTGGAACTCAAGAAGAATGCGCCAACGGAAACAGTTGAGCGGCAGGGGCAAAATAAAAGTGGTGTTAGGATTAAGCTCCCTACGTTCGACGACCGGAAGGATGACATTCCTTTACAGGTTCGAACTGAACGCACAACTGCAGTGGGGGGAGAATAAACAATTATGGTCCACGTACCTGGCTTCCTTGTTGCAGGGGAGAGCGTTAACCTACTTTAAAGAGCTACAGCGCGAAGACGTACATGATTATGATAAGCTGAAGTCTTTGCTGCTTCGCCGATTTGCGCGTACGGAGGAATATTTCCGGGAGCAGTTTAGGCGAGCACGCGCGGATACCAGGGAGGACTTTGCTGCCTTCGTCGCGAGACTAGCAGAATATTTCACGAACTGGGTGGACTTGGCGCACGTGGGCGCGGATTTTGCTAAATTGAAAGACCTAATGATCCGTGACCAGCTGTACGCGTCGTGCCATAAAGATCTGGTGGCTTTTCTGAAAGAAAACGAACCCGCGACGGTGCAGGAGGCGTCTAAGTTGGCGGAAGCATACCGTACGGCACATCCGTCCAAACCAGTCGCGAGGGCGTACGTACAGGATGCTGGTTACGTCGCCGTGCTTGAGGGGTCGCCGGCAGGACATAAAGACAGGTCGCGTCAGCGTGGTGGCTATAACGGGCCAGCCCAGGGGCAACGTAGGGGGTATCACCAATCACCTGCATATGGATCCGGTAAGTTTGACCGAGCAGGAGGGCTAGGTCGCGGTAATGGCCGAGGGCGATTTGTGACCTTTGCCGATGACCGACGGCATAGGGACTTTAGTTCCGGTCGCGATGGGTCACGGGGACCCAGGGCTAGCGGAGCACAGGGAGCGGAGTGTTGGACTTGCGGACGCGTAGGTCATTTTTCACGCGATTGTAGGGCCGCGAAGTGTTGGAACTGCGGCAGAGCAGATCACATCAGCGTGAATTGCCCTGCAGGTAGGATAGCGGCGAACGCGGATGACAATCGCAGTGGCTCCAGTCCATGTTCCCCTAATAAATTTCAGCATGCGGCTGCATGTGTTACATCAGACAACGGAGGCGGACAGTATTCTAAGTGTCCCAGTTGTGAGAAGTTATTATCTTCCGGTGTTTTACCTTGTGGGAGAAAGATCCCCGTTATAAATTCATGTCATACAGGAGGTGGTCTTAGGGTTTACCCGGGGTTTGTTGGGGACGAACCGGTCTCGGTTTTACGAGATACAGGATCTACCGTTGTGGGAGTGCATAGGGACTGCATTCGGGATTCACAGCTTACAGGTGAGACTGTCCCATGCATCCAATTTTCAGGGGCCATAGAGAAATTACCCATGGCAAAGATAGTGATAGATACGCCTTTCCTTAGCGGGGAAGTCGAAGCAGTCGTTGGTTGTTTTCCAGGCGCCCAGCTCATCATTGGTAATGTATCGCGGGTAGTTTCCCCTTCCGAGGAGAATGTGCAGGCATGGTCACAATCAAAAGGTATTGACTTTTGTGCCGCAGTCGAGACACGTCGACAGGTACGTGATAGAAGTAAGATTAGACCTTTGGCAACGCCAGCGGTCAACCTGGATATCACACCAGGGCGCTTGGCGACATTACAAAAGGAGGACCCATCATTGAGTCCATGTTTTGAGGAGGCGCGAACGGAGAAAACGAGGAAATATAAGAACGGCTCGTCTTCCTTTGTTATTCAGGCGGGCATTCTGTTCCGTAAGTATGTAACGGTGGCCTCCATTTTAAAGCAGGTCGTTGTGCCAGCGTTGCTAATCGCAACAGTATTGCATTTGGCACATGATATCCCATTAGCGGGTCATATGGGAATAGCTAAAACCAAAGAAAGGGTTCTTAAAAATTTTTACTGGCCATCCATCGACAGAGATGTACGGTTATATTGTAAGACATGCAGTGCGTGCCAAAAGACGACGCATAAGGGTCGTACACCCCAGGCTCCTCTTCAAAAGATCCCCACGGTTTCGGAACCGGTTAAAAAGGTTTCGAGAGACCTTGTTGATTTAAGAGAAAGATTATCTTCAGCGCGCACTATAGCAGAAGAAGCTTCTAGTATCGCTTCGAAAAGAGCAAAAGCCTATAAAGATAGAGGATCCAAACTGAGAATTTTTAAGCCAGGAGACAAGGTCGTATTGTTATTACCTACGGACCATAATAAGTTACTGATGACATGGAAAGGTCCTTATGTTATTGAGCGAGTTGTTTCAAAGGTAGATTACGCTATCCACATTGATGGATCGAGTAAGGTTTTCCATGTTAATATACTACAGAGATTTTATGAGAGACCACAGTATCTGTGTGCACAGACAAAACCAGAGGAGACTGTCTTCTCTATTGCTTGTACGGGGGTCGTAGACCAGTTAGACAGTGACGTAAGCGACACCGAGGCGCAGGAAGAAATACAAATTCAATTGCCGGAGTTAACTCCGACACAAGGTTACAGGGACGTAAAATTTAACCCTGACCTTACGAGTTCAATGAGTAAGGAACTTAAGACCCTGTTAGCGTCATTCCCGGATGTTATTACGGATTTGCCGGGTCGCACTACAGTGATCCAGCACCAAATAAAGTTGACTTCGGATAGGCCAGTATCTCTTAGACCTTATCCGTTGCCTTTTTCTTCGAGAGATAGAGTTATAAAGGAAGTTGAGTCAATGTTGAAGTTAGATGTGATAGAACCATCAACATCGCCGTATTCATCACCCATCGTCCTCGTGAAAAAACTTGATGGATCGGTACGGTTCTGTATTGATTTTCGAAGATTGAACACTATTACGGTAGGCGATAGGGAGCCTATTCCGTTTCAGGAGAAACTAATCGCTTCATTGGCCGGGTCCACGTGGTTTTCCAAGATAGATTTAACGAAAGGGTATTGGGAAATCCCTCTTACTGAGGAGTCTAAACAATACACGGCGTTCCAAACGCCCATTGGATTATTCCAATTTAAGGTCATGCCATTTGGGTTGGTAAACGCACCAGCGACGTTTGCACGATTAATGAGACTGGTGTTGAAGGACATACCTAATGTCGTGTCATTCTTTGACGATATAGCGGGCCGTGCAGGCATGTTGGAAGTTTGGGATTTTTCTCATATTTTCGTGTCCCTGATTCTATTGAGGGGTAGGATCGAGTACCTAGTCTTCTCGGATAAGGACGAAAAAAATTCGGAGGGCCCGTGTGCACGTTGCGCACGTTAAAGATACCTTGGCAGTTGGAAATCGTAAAGAGCAGGCCGAACAGGCCGCTGCCCGGGCAAAATTAAATTAAATTCATCTCTACCAGTCCCTCCCCCCTCATCTCCCCCCCCCCCAAAAAAAAAAAAAAAACGCCGACCGGCGCTGCACTGTGGCGACTGGCGACGACGTGCCTGCTCCAGTTATAACTGGGCTGCAATGGCACAAAGGCAAAATTTCCCAAATGGGATTAAAGAGTTATACAAATACAAATACAAATACAAATACAAATACGTCGTCATGGTCTGAACATGTTCAGACATTAACAGTAATTTTTCAACGATTACGTCATTTTGGGTTAACTGCTAAACCCGCAAAGATGGATTTGGCATGTCCAGAGATAGTATTCTTAGGACATATTGTGGGTAGAGGTGTTCAGAGACCTGAAGTAACAAAAATTGACAAATTAGTAGGGTTGCAAATCCCTAAAACAAAGAAACAAGTCAGAAGCTTAGTGGGAATTTTAAATTATTACAGAAAGTTCATTCCAAATTTTTCCTCCTTTTCATCTTCTCTTACTGACCTTACTAAGAAGGGACAACCCGATAAGGTCCAGTGGACGTCTGAATGTCAGACAGCATTTGATAATTTGGTGACAGCATTATCATCGTCACCCATTCTGATATTACCCGATTTTCGATCTAATTTTATCCTCAGAATGGATGCGTCGGACTCTGGTGTCGGCGCTTGTCTTCTACAGGAGAAGAACGAATGTTTCCATCCTGTATGTTATGTCAGTAGGAAGTTATTGCAGAGAGAAAGAAAGTATTCTGTGATAGAGCGTGAGTGTCTTGCCATTGTGTGGTCCGTCCAGAAATTAGGACGTTATCTCATGGGACGAGAATTTTGTATCCAGACAGACCACAAGCCACTAACGTTTTTGTCGAAGAATCGTTCGTCCAGCCCACGCTTGTCTAGATGAGCATTGGCTTTGCAGCCGTATACCTTCGTTATTCAACCAATTCCAGGAACCAGCAATCATATCGCCGACTACCTTAGACGAGCCTAGGGAAATAGTTCAGGAGCTAAAATATTCGGAGGACAGGAACATTGACAGGATCTGTGTGAATGAGTCGTCGACTTTAAAATATTGACATTATAAATATGATATGAAGAATGGTTGATAGGTTGATTGGTTTTTGATTCTGTATTAGGTATTGTGTTTAGTTAGCTATTGATGATGTGATACATATATGCATAGTGCAGGGCATATTGATCCCCATATTTTCCCCTGATTCCGGTATTTTATGTGCTAGGGGCATTGGTAGGTCATTTTTATGTAAGTATTGCTCACGCTCACTCGTTGACAGTCATCTTGATGCGATTTGAAATTAATTGCATTAATTTTTTTTGGGGTGGGGGATGATGTCACGAGTGGAGTGAGCGGAATTCAGAGATTACGGGGGCATGGAAGTGGGGGAATGACTCACGGGATAGTGAGGCTGCTCACCTATATTGACTTCTGTTAGTTAACGTTAAAGCGTGCATGTTGTGAGTGGGGGGGTCTGAATGAGGCGAGAGCGCTGTATTACTATCAATGCACACTAAGACGTCCAAGGAAGCGGACGCAAGAGAAAGCCCCAGAGGGCGAACATAAGGAGAGCAGTCGGAAGACTTGGGAGTAGTGTTTTTTCCAGTGATGACTGGTAGGTGGAACGATGATTAATAATTATGATTGATGTATTATATTCGTCTATTAGCATGATGTAAGTAAGTATATGTGAGGAATGTGGAAGTCCTTGATACTGTATATAGCAATGTGCGCCATGAGCGATAGATGAAAGTTGAGTTCATGGATTTGTAGCGAGAGTGAGTATTGTGTACTACGGTGGAGGTGTGTTACCGTAAGATGTTTGGTGAGTGAAATGTGAACTATTGTGTGTACGCTTCATGAGTTGTAAGGAGGGGTGAAGTGAATAGAAGTGGTATGGTATTGTACCAATGTAATGTTATTCTTGTAGGTGCCGAGGTCGGGCCGAAGAGCGCCACCTACGGTGAGCCCAGGGGATAGGCCAGCATAGGGCCGGAGGCCACACATAGGCCAGAAGTGAAGCTGTCGGTGCAGGACAGTAGAGGCACATGAGTTGTGGCAGTCTGGCCAACGACAGGGACGTATATATGATTGTGAATGTGCTATTGAAATGCTAATGTGCTATTGCCATGTTGATGTGCTATTGAAATGCTAATGTGCTATTGCCATGTTGATGTGCTATTGGAATGCTAATGTGTTATGGCAATAGGAAGGGGCTATTGAGAGACTGCGGTGCCATTGAAATATTAATGTGCTATTAAGACATGGAGAGGAGAAGCTGAGACCGAAGTGTCTTTAGAAAGTAACTACCGGGTTGTGGACCCGAGGAAGTGTGCGTAAGGGAGAAGGCCGTTGTACGGCAGTTGAATTGAATTATATAATGTCTGTATTTGCGCTATTATCTTTATGTTTATGTATAATAAATGTGTGAGTCTGATGGGTTGTTCTGTTAAGTGTTAAACTTGTTCGTTCGTGATTGTTGTCTTGTTATAATCATTATTACATCTCCCAGTCTGGGATTTGTGACATAGTCCTGGCGCTATATAAATGTATATATTATTATTATTATTATTATCGTAACCACCAGGGTTCATGACCCACTCAGTGACACATAGATCTCCCTGATCTTGAAATGGGCGGTGCACTATGTGACTTTGCCAGGTTGAGTGAAGTGAACGATTCACTTCCGTTTTCCACAACTCCAGCTAGACGGAGAAAAACGACAGGATAAAGTTTGCAGGCAAGTAGCTCGGAGTTGCGTTAGAGTTCATTTCATTAAACTTGGCAAACTTTTTTACCATGAAGGCAGCTTCTGTACTCCTTCCTCAGGCTGCCATACCGAGTCATAACGCTAAACAAACACAAAAATGCACAGATTCGAACAATTCTAAAAAGCGTCAAAGACAGTAACTCATTGATAAACAACGGACCTCTAGACAGAAGAAGTCGCTCACGTTTTCCGTCGTTACCGATATGGGCAGGGAGAAGGCTAGACACCTCTATTTTTTATTAAATCTATGAAGCTTTGATGTCATCTCATCATTGATGGGTGCTCCATCTGTTGCTACAGAAATTATGTTGGTCACTGGTGTGGTCTTCTCTCTAAAGTAATCCTTTCCCCCTTGTCATATACATCTACCACTCTGTAATAGTAATTTACTGTATGGTTGAGGAAATTGAACTTGACCGGATTTTTCTTTTATAACGAGTGTAAGGACCCATTCAAAGAAACGGTTTCAATATCATCTTGCTGAAATTAGAAGACACATGAGTTAGTAAAAGAGTTATTGAATTGTGACAACACTGATCAGTACCCACATTTCTTCCTCGCAGCAGTGAATTTTTTTCCTTGTTCTTCTCCGTAATTTAGGAGGCATGTCGATCTAGATCTAGTTACTCAGTCGGCACAGATTATGTAGGTCTAGGTAGAAAAGAACACGCACAATCGGCACACAGATTATGTAGATCTAGGTAGAAAACAACTCACAACTGGCACAGCAACACCCGCATGGGCCGTGCATAAGGCAGACGGCACAGAAACTCATGCCTTCAAACTTTGAAAAGCAACCGGAAGTTTAAAGTGGAAACAAAACAAAGGCATGAGGGAGGCCATCACTGTTGAGGAGAAAGCATTATTCGAGATTTTTAGGCCTATTTTCATTTATTACAAAATTACGATATTTCGCTTTCATGTCAAAGGAATAGACATAGTAGCAAAAAGAACTATCTTTCAAATGTAATTTTTTCAGCTCTGTGCATTTCTTCCTCGCAGCAGTGAATTTTTTTTCCTTGCTGTTTTTTTATATAGATATTATGCCCATAAATGGGGACAAGGTGGTCTAGAGGCAAGGTGCTCGCCTCTCATGCCAAAGGTCCCGGGTTCTAAACCCGGCCGGTGCAGGCATGTTGGAAGTTTGGGATTTTTCTCATATTTTCATGTCCCTGATCCTATTGAGGGGTAGGATCGAGTACCTAGTCTTCTCGGATAAGGACGAAAAAATTCGGAGGGCCCGTGTGCACGTTGCGCACGTTAAAGATACCTTGGCAGTTGGAAATCGTAAAGAGCAGGCAGAACAGGCCGCTGCCCGGGCAAAATTAAATAAAAATTCATCCCTACCACCCACTCCCCCTCATCCCCCCACCACCAAAAAAAAAAAAAAAAACGCCGACCGGCGCTGCACTGTGGCGACGACGTGCCTGCTCCAGTTGTAACTGGGGTGCAATGGCACAAAGGCAAAATTTCCCAAATGGGATTAAAGAGTTATACAAATACAAATACAAAATACAAATAAATAATATGGTTTTATATTGAAAAAAAAACAAGAAACAAACGTAAATTATGTACAGGATATTGTGCAAAACTTGTTAGAAATATATTAATTCGGCCCCCTCACATTTTCCCCCCTTTCACCCCCTTTCGTCATTTTCGCCCCTGTCACGAGCAGAGTTAAGGTCTTTGGGGATCTAACTTGACTGCACGAGAGGCAGCTAACTCAATTACTGTATAAATGATCTAGTACATTTATGTAAAACAGGGTAACAAGTTATGGTAACAACGGATTCGTCACTGGTCAGTTACCAGTCGAACTCCCAGGAATTATATTATCAAACTTACAGAAGCACGATTTCTGCTTTGTAAGTAATTAAACAATTTCTATAGATGACACTCTATCGCTCAGAATAACATCTCAGTCTCAACATGTTTCTGCCGTGACCCGTCACAAGCTACTAGCAATTCTTTGGGGTGCAATGATGATATTTCCTTCTACCTTATATAAGCTCGTCCATCGAGTTCAGAGCTGTGGGTTCTTTCTCTCTCTCTTCGAATTAGCAATCAGACAGCTAAGGATCATTAACCATTGCACACCCACTGGAATGTGAGTGTGAATCAGGAAATCGCAGTGTGGACTCATTGGTCCGTCCACCCAGATGTCAGGGGTGGAGTTTGGTGGATATAGTAGATGAGAACACAGCTCGTTGACTCACACCCGAAACATTCATACCTCAGTAACTAAACAACACAGGATTACTGATGTTCAGGCCTGACGGGCCATATAATCATAATACAACATTCGACTGCATAATTTACGGTAATCACAATCATAGATAGTACAGAAAAGTCATCGACTACAGAAATTCCAGCAAGTATATCTAAAATGGGGTATAGAACCAAGTATTGTACTATGCACTCTTCAAGTGCGCCTATCCAGGACTACGGTTCCTAAAGGACACCGGTGTAAACAAATTCAATTTGGTCGGTCTCGCTTTCCTACAATCAATAATAGCACCTAATCAGATAATTGACTGACTCATAAACGTAGCAGCCCTCACTAATAATTTTCACAGTAAAACACTTTACAAAATCTCTATGCTGCTCCACACTAAGAAGTATACAGCTGGGAAATGAACATAGTTCAATCTCAAACACAATCTAACAGCTCGTTATACATCTAGTAAAAGTATAATGAATGTCCTTCTCTTTGTCACAATGGGGTGACGGAAAAACTGTCACAGTTCCTGGCACGAACACATACGAGGGATCTCACCATTTCCTCGCTCGCGATGGTTTTGCGAGCGAGAGAGTCCAATGTAAGCGGTGTGCACACTTAAGCCTGGTGCACAGAGGCTTCGTCACTGTCTAGGTCTCTCACAGCGCGAATCTTACTGTCTGTCATCTCCACTCAGGTAGGAGGCCCCCGTGACTCGTCCTTTCGCCAAATACTCGAAATACGAATCCACTGATCTTAGTACGTGTGTTAGCTTTTATACCCCCCGATGGTTACTAAGGGTCTCCCTCCCGATTGGACGATCAAGGACCTAGCCACGACAAACACAAGTTTGTCTTTCAGTTAACCCTAACTGCTTTCTCAAAAGGATATGTCCACAACTCAAAAACCTACGCTCGAACTTCTACAATCCTACTATGTAAACAAGAAAATCTCACCCGCACACCAAACTCAAAGGGTTAACTTACTGTTCACAAACTTCACTCACACATCCCTCATCACGAAATCCGTGGCTCGATTAATAGCTAAACGCGTTTCATATTTTCCCAAAATAAACCAACCCATGACTAACAGAAAAAAAGGAGCTCATGCGGCTCGTGACACCAGACATTCTCTAGAGCTCTTCTTTTTGTCGGCTCTCTAGACTAGTCCGATGACATGTGGACTGCCTGTCTTCGTGTCGCTTAGTTCTGGCACTAGCGTCAAGCCGGAATACTTCACGGAAGGACGCAATCTTCTCGTCTGTACTCAATGAATTTGTGTAGTAGATCTTTGTTTAGGGAGGTTCGCTGCACTGGGCATTTGTGCCTCCTTTTCTTGTTGTTTTCTTGTTTCTTCTGTCTGGCCCTTCATTGTTTCCTAGCCCTCAAAAGGGCTCCCTTATGGGTGTCTTCTATGCTTTCTTTCTTCTTTCTTTCCTTTGAGTGGCGCCAAAAAAAAAAAAAAAAAGGCAGAGATTCCTATCATGGGTGAGGGGGGGGGGGGGGGTAGCGGGGTATCCTTGTAACTTGGTAGGATTTATCCCCCACATCAGGGGCGGTAAATGTTTAAATATTTTATTACTTTGTTTATTTCGTTGTTGTCGCCCCTGCCATGGGCAAGGGAGACAGACTATCTTATATATTGTTGGGGGGTGGGGTGGGGGTGGGGGGGGTGGGGGGGTGTGGACATGACTGTTTGTCTCACACTAAGAAAAAGGGGGGGGGAGGAGGGAGTGGCCATGGCGGTCTGCTGATGGCGCTGGCGTTTTATTTATTTATTAACTAATTTATTACCTAATTTATTAGCTAATTTACTTGTTTGGAGCAGGGTGGGGTGTGAAGTGACCATGGTGGTCTGCCGATGGCTCTAGATGGGGGAGTGGGAAGGGGGCAGATAGCAGTAGTAGGTTTCGGGAGAAAGAAGTGTGGGGGTGGAAAATCTGCTGGTACTGGGCAGGGGAGGTTCTATTCCATTATGGGCCGGCTAGCGGCCCTATGTTGGTTAGTTAAGAAAATAGGAGGGTGAGATTAGATTTGTCGGGGTGGAGAGGGGCCGATAGCATCTCGCTGGCCGAGGTTGGCGAGCGCCCCTCCAGTTGTAAAACTACTGGAGTAGGGCCCCGCCACCCCCCGGGCCGCGATGTAAGATAAGGTGTTAGTAGTTAAAACGGGTGTTAGTGTGGGCGCCAACCCAGTGGCAAAAGGGGGAATTTCTGATCTGAACACCGGTCCATTTTGGGCCTTTATTACATGTTTATCATTTAAGAAATTTTAAAAAGGTGATAAGATCTAATTCAGATATTTACATAGATAGAGAATAAGAGTAAAGGATAGTAATAAAAGTAGTTCAAACTTCTTTAAATTGAAAGCGGCAGTAAGAGTGCCTTAACATATATTTATGATAAAATAACGGCTGTAGAGGTGCCGTTACTAACTACTTGATAAAATAGGAAGGTTAGAACTCCCTAGTTGCCATGCGAGATAAAAATTTTGTCAAGATGGAAGGAGCACGGCAACTTAGGGTAAAAGGTAGAAATCGCCAAGGACTAACACAAGTACTTGTTTAAAGTATAAATATGTACAGTAAAATAAGGTGTAGATATTTAAAAACGACCAATTGAAGGGAGTAGAGTTGTTTCCCTTTGTACAAAGGGTAGGCTGTAGAGAGGCCTAATAAAAGTTGTTTCCCTTGAATTCTGAATAAAAATGTCGTTTCCCGGCCGGGGGGGAGGTACAGGTATTGCCTTCTATGGTGTGTCCAGGGCGGGGTCGGGGTTGTAGTCTCTGGGGTTGTATGTGTTTGTGTAGATGTTTATCTTGTTCACTAACTGTCGTCTATAAGTCAGGTGTCTGTCGTCTTCTATACTAAGTATATTTTGTGTTGTGTATGGAATGTTGTCTCTGTTGTAGTGTTCCTGTAGCGTTTGTCTCTCGGCCGTGTTTGCTATGCAATCATGTATGATGTGTGCTGTTGTCATGAGTGTGTCACAGTGTATGCACATAAAAATCCCTTTTATCCTATTCTCCTCTATCCTAATTCTATTTAAATTGCTGTTGCTGCTTTTGATAAAATTAAATTTAAATGTGTTCCATGTGGTGTAAATGTGTCGCATGTTGTTGTCCTTTCCCTGTATGTGTTCCTCCCATTCTTTAATCCATTTCCCTTCTACAAATTTCTCTATAATGCTGTATAGCTCTGTTTTATCTAATCTTACATCATCTATGTCTGTTGGTGTTGTTGCTCCTTTTGCGAGCCTATCTGCTTCCTCATTCCCCTTTATCCCTACATGTGATGGAATCCAAATGATGTGTGTTTTAATGTTCTGTAATGCAAGTCTGTCCACTAATGTTAAAATCCTATGTGTGATGTTATATCTGTTGTGTCTTGGGTTGTCTGCCTTGAGTGTGTGTACGGCCGAGAGTGAGTCGGTGAAGACCGCCACCGTTCCTTCCCCCATCTGGCGGTGGTCGATCTCCCGAAATGTTTTGAGTAATGCTTGTAACTCTGCTGTCAGTATACACGTGTTGTTTGTGATGCGCTGCTGGATATGGATGTTTATGTCTTTACTGTAGACCCCTATACCTACCTCCCCCCCCCTCTGTCCGTGATCCGTCTGTGTATATCTTTGCCATGTCTTTGTAATGTTTGTCAATGTGTGCTTGTGCTGCTGTCAGCATTGTGATGGGGTTGTCGTTCTTTTTGTCTATTTCAGTGTGTAGCGTATCGTCAATGTTCAGTCCCGTCAGTCGCCATGTTGGTGTGTGTTTGTCTCTAGTGTCTATTGCTTTGTCATCTATGTTTGCGTTCTTTTTGAGTGTTTGCATGTTGTGTAGTAGTGATGTTTTGTGCTTATGGATCTCGCAGCTCTCCCGCATTCGGTGGTTTAGCGTGTAATTTAGTGGGTTGTGTGTGTTTTGTCTGATTCTGATGTAATATTTGAGTATTGCTTTTTGTCGTTGTATGTGTAATGGTTGTATGTCTAATGCTACGTTTAGGTGTATCTTAGCTGGTTGGGAGTAACACTGTGCGATGTGTTTCATGGCATGGTACTGTATTCTATCTAGTTGTTTGAGTGCCGTCTTTTGTCCTGTGTGGTATAGCTCCTGCCCGTATGTCATTTTTGGTTGTATGAAGTTTTTGTAGAGCAGGAGCCTTGTCTTGTAGGGTGCTGAGTATTGTCTGTGTCCTACAAATCTAAGTATGTTGAGTGCTTTATGTGCGCTTGTGATTCTTTGTTGTATGTGTTGCTTGTATGTAAGTGTTTTGTCCAGCGTCACTCCCAACAGCGTCACTGATGTTTGGGCTTTAACAGTATGGTTTTCTAATGTGATGTCTTGTGTTTTGTTTGTGTTGAAGTATATCAGTTGTGTTTTGTTTGGATTGATGTTAAGTCCTGAAGTTTTGAGTGTGTCTACTATGTGTTGTGTTTCTTCTTGAAGTGTGTGTGGGAGAGTGAGGGGCTTCGTTGTTTCTGTTGGTTTTGCTGGGACCCGACCGCGTCTGTAGATGGCTATGTCGTCGGCGTACTGGAGAATGTTTGTTTCTGTATGTAGCCTAACTTTGTTGATGTTGTTAACTACTATGTTAAACAGGACGGGCGAGAGGATTCCTCCTTGCGGCGTCCCGTTTGTGAGTGTGCATGATTGTGAGTGTTCTTGACCTACTCTAACTTGGAAAGTTCTGTCTGTTAGGTATGCGAGTATGTAGTTGTACATGTTTCCCCTTATCCCTATTCTATCTATTGAGTCTATAATACTTTCTCTCCAGACCGTGTCGAAGGCCGCCCTCATATCAAGGAGGACGGCCCCGACATGGTAAGCCCAAGTGAATGTTTTGGCTGTCTTGATGTGGTGCTCCAGCGCGGCGACGTTGTCTATTGTTTGTCTGTGTTTCGTGAATCCTGACTGTGTGGGTGTGATGATGTTATTGTTTTCTAGGTATATGTCAAGTCTGTCTACTGTCAAATTACTGAAAGTTCCAAAAGTCCACTTTAGATCATTTGTACAAAAATCTTCCACTTATCAAGCGCCAAGAACTTGGAACTCTTTACAAGAATACCTCCTTGAGTGTCAGACACACGAATCATTTAGGGAAGACTTACAGTGTAAACTGAGTGGATCCGATTTCCTCTCCGTTCCCGCTTGTCCTCAGCTTGACCTTTAGTCCCAGTTGCCGAATCACCGGAAGCGTCTCAATATTTCATCATCGCAGACTGAGTCTGTACTGAATTCTTCTTTTTTTTTTGTCTAATTATTAGGTGGCCTTTCTGTGGTCACCCTCACAGAGTAAACGGGTAAACGTGTGAACTGAGTGGGTCCGATTTAGATTCCTCTTTGTGTCGCAACCCTTAACTGAATGGGCGTAAAATGGCAGGAAAACGAATGCTGCACGTTTTTGATTCAGCTTGCTCTCCGCTCGTGAACATTGGGCTGGAGGTAAGAACTGACGGGACACACCCGTCTTTTAATCTCAGAACAATGGAGGCTTTGCAACTATTGTTTTTGTTTTGGGTGAAAAGAAGACGCCATACAAGACGTTACTGGACTCACAGTATATTTCAACGAAGAGAGGAATTCGGTGAATATCATCATCTTTTGTGATGTACACTCGAATTGAATAATTGTCATCACTTTTGTCATACAGAGGTTGTCTTTTTTGAACTGCAGCAATAAGAGCTTCGTTTTGTGAAACGGAATCCATTGTAACTGAAGGCGTAGCTAGCTAGGTCGTGTGTAGTAATGAAATTGCTGTAAGGAAACTGGAAGAAATTTTAATTGCGAGATAAAACCTTCGTGATCGGTTCAGCAACTGGGAGTGGCAGGGAAGGGACACGAAAGGGAAACTGGACGAAGCACTACGAAGATTATTATCGGAGGTATACCTCTGTCAGTAAGTAACGAGGAGATAGAGAAGGCGTTAACTGTCAAAGGGGTAGTGCTAAGGTCAGCAATAAAAGAGGAACACTATAGAGACGAGAAGGGAGGGTGGACTGGGTATAAAACAGGCAGGCGTTTTATGTACGCAGACATCCCTGCAATCAATTTAGAAGTGTCCATCCCTATAGGTATATGGAGAGGGACGGTTTATTACAGGGAACAGATCCGACCAGGACGACACCCAAAGAACAGTGACACTAACAGGACACCAGTTGACGACGACAACGACAGAGGGGAAAACATATCAGTGACACACAATGACATTCCAAACACAGAGCACGACTCAGACAAGCACACAACAAACACAAGTATTCGCTCACCTACTTATGCAGATACAACTAGTCAGGGAACACACAACAGTAGACCAAAAACAAAAGACAGAACAGGTGAACGAGGAACAGGTAAACAAACAAACATAAAACAAATGATGTTAAACCGCTCACGGAGTATGTCGTGTCGAGGACAACAACGCTCACACAGCCTACAGAACAAAAGAGCCGGCGACACAATTGATTCACCAAATGAAAAAGTGAGGAGACAGGAGGAGGAGGAAACAGAAGGCTGCGAGCACCAGCCAACAGGGAAAGGAAACCTAGTTTGAACCCCCCTCGTGTGTGACCACCGGGAAACGACAAGGACCGATAAAGGACTACGCTTTCAGAAAAAACCCCATGCTTGTATTGTCTCTGAACTGCAGAGGCCTAAATAAAAATATTAAACGTACAATTATTTTTTAAAAATGCAGAAAGTACGATATCGCATGTTTACAAGAAACGCATGTTACAGATGACCAGGGAGAGGAGTGGAAGAAAGAATGGGGAGGAGAGATGTTCTATTCCGCTGGTACAAACAGAAGTAAAGGCCAAATCATACTCGTCAATAAAAATTTTAGTTTCGAAGAAATCAGACTGGTGTATTCATCAGCGCGGGTTTTAGGTATCAATATTAAAATACGGGGATCAGAATTTTCCATCTTCAACATATACGGCCCAGTAATGAAAGCAGAAAGAGTATCTTTTATATCTCAGCTGACCCAAACGCTGTCTTTATTTAATAAGATAATATGTGGAGACTTTAATATCGTTCGGGATAATAACCTAGATATTGTAGCTGGAGAGCCACATGATCGAAAAGAAATCCTCGAGCTGCACAAAATGACTGACATGCTAGACTTGTTCGACGCGTGGCGTTGCTACCATGGGACCGAAAAGGATTACACTTGGGCCAGAAAAACACCTTTTATAGCTAGAAGGTTAGATTACATATTTTGTGATAACAACCTATTAAACACATCGAAAATGCTTATCATGAAATTGTTACACTCAGCGACCACAAAGGGGTCATAGCAAAAATATGTACTGCTCCATTTAAAAAAGGACCATCAATCTGGAAATTCAACAACTCACTGTTGGAAGATGATAATTTCATTCTGGAAATGAATATGCTCATTGACGTTCTTATTCGGGACAACTTAGAGCTTGAACCGACTGTTAGGTGGGAACTTTTAAAAACTGAGATGAAATCTTTCTGCATACAATATTCGAAAACAAAGAACCAGCTCAGGAAAAATAAAGAACGAGATTTAGAACTAGATATTGAAAGGGTAAATAAGCAGCTACTCGCAGAACCGAGTAATGAAAACTGTCACCAGCGAGTGAGCGAGGATCAACAGTTACGGGGAGAAGGGGGTAGAGTAAGATTAACTCACGGCCCACAATTAATGGAAAGCATGGAATGTTGTGAGTTGGGGGGTTTGGATGAGGCGAGATCGGTGTGATTACAGTCACTGCAAGTTAAGAAGTCCAAGGGGACAGACGTGAAGAAAGCAGTCGGGAGATTGTGTGTTTTCCAGTGATGACTGGTAGGTTGAACTATGATTGATAATTATGATGATTGATGTACTATATTCTCCTATGACCATGATGTAAATAAGTTATATGTGAGGAATGGGAAAGTCATTGATTACTGTGTATTGAGATGTGCGCAATGAGCGATAGATGTAAGTTCGGATCATGGATTCGTAGCGAGTCTGAGTACTGTGTAATACGGTGGAGGTGTGTTACCGTAGAGAGAGTGCAGATGTGTGGTGAGTGAAATGTGGACTGTTGTGTGTACGCTTGATGGTTCGTAATGAGTGGTGAAGTGGATAGTAATTGTATGGTGTTATACAGATGTAATGTTATTCTTATAGGTGCCGGGGTCGGGCAGTGAGGCTACCCGTGGTGGAGAGACTAAGGCAGGGGATAGGCCAGCATAAGGAGATGCTTGGGTTGGGCAGAAGGCTACCCACAGGCCAGCCTGAGTGAAGCTGTCGCGCAGGACAGCGAGAGCACATTAGTATTAAGATGTTAATGTGCTATTAAGATATTAATGTGCTATTAAGATATTGAGGGGAGATTGAGATACTGAGATTAGGTTGAGCAGGAGCCAGTAAGATAGGCCCGCAAGTAGTACATACATTGAGGTGAGGCTGAGGCCGGAGTATATATATTTTAGAAAGTTATTATCGGGTTGTGGACCCGGAGATAGAATGAATGTTGGGAATAACGACCATTGGATGGTATTTGAATTGAATAATGTACTGTATGTAATTGAACGTATATCTTTATCTTTATGTATAATAAATGTGTGAGTCTGTTTGGTTGTTCTGTTAAGTGTTATACTTGTTCGTTCGTGATTGTTGTCCTGTCATAATCATTACATCTCCCAGTCTGGGATTTGTGACAAAAACCTACAAAAAGAAATGACACTCTTAAAACAGAACTTAGAAGTATTTCTTTTATACAAATCAAGGGGGGGGGGGGGCTCAGATAAGATCGAGAGTTAAGTGGATAGAGGAGGGCGAAAAGAACACAAAATATTTCCTATCATTAGAAAAGAGAAAGGGGACTGCAAACACTTTATATGAACTAAGGGTGAATGATAACGCCCTCAAAAAACCATTAGAAATATTGAATCAGATTCGACAGTTTTTTGAAAACTTGTATGAGAAACAGAGTGCAGAAACCGATGTAAAGTCATTATTGAATAGCTATTTAGAAAATATTGAATACCCAGTATTAGATGAAAGCGAAAAAGAAATAATGGAAGATAAGATTACAATAGAAGAACTTGGATACGCACTATCTAAACTTAATAATGAGTCAGCACCTGGAAGTGATGGACTGACGACTCCCTTCTACAAGTGTTTCTGGGGACGACTTAAGACATTGTTATGGGAAAGTCTGTCCGACTCAGTGATAAAGGGAGAGCTTACAACAACGCAAAAAAGGGCGTAATTACACTGCTGCATAAGGGAAACAACTTAGAGAGAAATAATATAAATAATTGGAGACTAGTGAGTCTTACTAATACAGATTATAAAATTTTCTCTAAATGGTTAGCGCTGAAACTTCAAAGGGTTATGGAGAAACTTATACATAATAATCAGGTGGGTTTTATCAAAGGCAGATCGATCTCAAATCTGATTCGTACTATAGATGATTTTATGACCTTGGTAAGGAAGGAGGAAGATGGGGCAGGTATCTTAGTCTCGCTAGATTTCCTAAAGGCGTTCGATAGTATTGATAAAAAAGCAATCATATATGCACTTGAAGCTTTCAATTTTGGCAACAACTTTATTCAATATATTAAAACATTGATACGAAATACTGAAAGCTGTGTAAAAAATGGAGGCTGGGTCTCAAACTGGTTTAAAACGGAACGCGGAGTCAGGCAAGGCTGTTGTGTCAGCCCTCTACTTTTTATTTTAGTGGCAGAAATTATGGCCATTAAGGTAAGATATAATCCGCATATAAAATGCATACAATTGAAAAATACCTTGGATAATAAATTATACCAATATGCAGATGATGTAACATTGATGGTAAAGCATACTAATGATTTGAAAGAAGCTCTTAGAGACATCGAAAGATTCGGGGAATTCTCAGGGTTGAAATTAAATAAAAACAAATGCAAGGGGATGGAAATAGGTGATAGGATTGTGGGAACTAGTGATATGGGAATATCGTGGCTTAAGAAAGGAGATAATATGAAAATACTGGGCATTTTTTTTAATGCTGATCAAGAAATATCATGCGTAGAAGAGAACTGGAATGAAAGGATAAGAAAAATTGAAGAAATCATTCAAAGATGGAAAAGACGTAATTTATCATGTTATGGTAAAATAACTGTGGTAAAGAGCCTTCTACTGTCACAGTTGTGCTATATAATACAGTCCCTGAGTTTACCGCAAAATATATTGCAAGAAATAGATTCTAAGATATTTAAATTCATTTGGCAGAAAAAATATTCAAATAAGAAAGCATTTGAGAAGGTAAAAAGAACTGTAATTTGCAAAGAATTCTCTAAAGGGGGTTTAGGTATGATTAGTTTAAAGGATCAGCAGAAAGTGTTTCTAATGAAGTGGATGAAATGGGTGACATCGAAAAGTAATACAACGAATGAAGGCTGTGTAAATACTTCTGAACACTTTTTCTCACAATTGGGAGGGAGCAAATACTTCGTAGAAGGTAATTTTAGCATCAAACATAAGGTAAAAATAAATACTATCGCATCTTTATTCTGGAGAACCGTAGTTAGTACCTGGATAGAGGCCAAGGATACAAAAGTAGTAGAATACCATACGGATAACCTTTCACAACAAGATTTATTAAATCAACCTTTATTTAATAATACATTGTTTCAAAATTTAAAAAAAAATCCTTTTTTTCCCAAAATGGGTTGAAGCAAATGTTAGATATGTACATGACATATGGAATGAGGAAGGGGTAATTAGAAGGGAGATAGTACAGGAAAAGACAGGAAATTATCCAGGACTACTGTTTGAATATAATGCAATGACTTAATGCCTTTACAGAAAACCAGAGGGAATTACTAAGCAGGGTCACAAAGGACATGATTAAGGAAGCCATAGAGAGAGCTCGTAAGCTGCCTGAACATGTAGAATCTTTCTTTGCCAAAACTAATAAGCAGATACGAAATTCGTTTTTAAACACGAGAGATGGCACCATTTGTGGAGTGAGCTTTTGGAAAAGAAAGATGGATATAGATATAACAAAATATTTTATGATAGCAAAAAATGCGTCTCGTGAAAGTAGACTTAGGCTTCTTCACTTCAAATTAATACATAATATCTATCCCACCAACATACTACTTACAGGGATAGGAATAAAATCATCGGAAAACTGTGCATACCTCAATGAAAGAGACTATATAGAACATTTCTTCTATCATTGTAAGAAAGTCAGAGACTTTTGGTATCATATTGGCCAGATCATCTTCATGAAAACAGGCTATAAATTAGACATGGACGAAGTGACAGCACTCTTTGGGATAGTTAAAGAAGACCATAACGAATGTACAAGTAAGAGGATAAATATTATAAATCACATTATACTAATAGCCAAATTATGTATAAGTAAGATGAAATATGGAACCATGAATAACGTTTTCCACATCTTTGAAATAGAATGGAAGAATAGGGAGCATTTAATGGAATAGCCATTCTGTACAGACAAGTGGTTTTTAATTGTTGGCGTGCCATGAGAGGTTTTGGTACCCCGAACTCAACTTGGGTTTCATCAGACTGATGTCATTTCATATGACCGGATAATCAGCCACCAGTATCTAGAAAGTGATCATCGTCTATGGCATATTAAAAAGTTGTGTCTTGCAGAGTGTTAATTGAGAAAATGTAGATGGCGGATGAAAGTGAAATAAAAGCACCAAAAAAAAAGGGCAATGACGAAAGGTGAAAAATGCGAAACCAACATTCCAAAGTGCATGAAGTAAAGTTAGATTAAATACAGGTGTTCCTATTGTCATTACGATACTGATAGCTTAGACAACATAAACACCTTATTAATTTTGATGTCTCTGTGTCATTGCATCTTTACCAGTAATTCATACACCGCAGTTTTTCCTTCTTGGCCAGTTTTTGAAAAAGACAGTTATTATCGTTATTTTTTTATTTTTTTTATTGCATCATGTACCCAAGTTCGATTTTGTTTAAACAGTTAATTTCTCTGAATGTTCAGAGTTTGGGGTTTAGGATTTGTTGAGACTAGAACTATTTTCTCTTACCTTTTTTTTTTTTTTTCTGCTGAATTACAAACTCGTCAGCTGGTAATGAAAAAACCTAAAGGGTTCGAGAACAGCCGACAACAAAGTATTCAGTAGACTATTATTTATTATCTATACTTTCTGTGTATCTTAACAGATCTTTTATTTAATCTATAATTCATTAATATTTTGTCTTATTCATTCAGTATTTTTAGTTGCTGGAAGCACATGTACATGGAAAACTGCATGATTATATACCAGCGGATGTAACTGAATGACAAAACTGTCAGCTGATAATGAACAAACCTAAAGGGTTCGAGAACAGCCGACTACAAAGTATTCAGTACAGGACACTACTAGAATACATGGCAGAAGCCCACTAGGTTTGATCTCTCTCTTACCTAGGAATATTTCTATTTCTGTAAATATAATTCCTATTTAATCTTATCTACTTTTTCAATTACTAGACTTGCAGAAAAAGTAACTTCATAATAATCTGAGCAAACTTAATAGCAATATCTAATTTTTGAGTCATGCACAGAATGAATGCATTAAAATTCGCATTTCAATCTGAGCCCCCCTCCCCTAAAAAATGGAAAAAAAAAAAAAAAAAGTTAGTTAATTGGAATTATAACCTGGATGCCATAGGATTACTATTATGTATTATGCAGTCAGAATTGTCATATTATAATAATAAGGCCCCTCAGGCCTGTCTAAATATGTAACTTGTGTTATTTGAGTATTTATGGTATGCCTGTGCGAGTGTGAGTTGTTGGCCTCTTGAACAGTCGAAGGGTTATCTTCCCCATATCCCGACTCACTTTGCTCTTGACACTCACTATGATCTCTATAAAGGCTTTGTAATTAGACTACGGTCTCCTAACAAGATCCAAAAACTTCCGACTTGGCTATGTCTAAGGGACCGTGGCATGTTACAGGGTAAACTGTAGACGAGCAGTGAACACTACTCACTATGATCTCTGTAACGGCTTTGTAATTAGACTACGGTCTCCTAACAACATCCAAAAACTTCCGACTTGGCTATGTCTAAGGGACCGTGGCATGTTACAGGGTAAACTGTAGACGAGCAGTGAACACTACTCACTATGATCTCTATAAAGGCTTTGTAATTAGACTACGGTCTCCTAACAACATCCAAAAACTTCCGACTTGGCTATGTCTAAGGGACCGTGGCATGTTACAGGGTAAACTGTAGACGAGCAGTGAACACTACTCACTATGATCTCTATAACTGCTTAGTTATTAGACTACGGTCTCCTGACAGCAATCACTTCAATATCACTTGGTCAATTAGCTATTGCCACTTTTAGGGTTAAATGCCGTTTTCTCAAAATCTTGTTTTAGGGGGGGTCACTGACTTCAATTTATCAGAAATGTCTTGTCTTGTATTATATGTACAGAACTCAAAATGTCATGTTGCCGACTTATGCCGGGTTTTCTCATGCACACTCACAAGTCTCCAATACTCCAAATCTAAAAATGAACTTTCTGCAGGTAAAAAGGAATGCACCTGTAAAATTTCAGGCCAGCCCGAGCTATGTGAGCGGCGGTAGGTCTGGTTAAAAATGCTGCCAGTTGTTTTTTTATTTACTAGCGGAGGTGCCCGGCTGTGCCCGGGATAAATCGTGATGATAATGGATCTGTTTCACGTTGCCCGGCCTTTTAAGTTTATTTTGCGGTGTTGTTTTTTTTTTTTTTTCTTATCGCACCATCTTTGCGAATTAATGTCCTGCGCACCCAGTCAGCATTCATGAAAAGCAGTGGCTACGTTTACGGCAGATTACGCTCATACCCAAATAGAAAAACACAAAGAAAGGAAGCGCTGCTGTATGAACAGGAATAATGCCGAACAAAGAAAACTGGTGAGTTGTGTTCACCAACTGCCGTAAACTTGGCCACTGCCTTCATGAAAATGGCAATAATTTGCACATGGGTCGGTGTATTTAATAGTGAATACATCGCAGGAAATCCCTCGCACTAAATTTTTTTATACAATGGATTAGATAAGCCACCTAGCAAAAAGTTCAAGGCTTCAGTTATCCAAGAAAAGAAAAAGGGAACATGTATTTGACAGCAAAAGCCATCAGTCCAAATTGTTTTTTTTATTTTTGAACAAAATTTCAGCCACATTCGTTGCCAAATAAAATCTGCAGACTTGACTAAAGTTTGGTCAGGCGGGCACGAATTGTTTTTTAATTATAAGATTATGTAATTTCATGTACATCTCCTATATATATTTACTGGTTTGTGGTTTATGTGAAATGTGAACATTTCTGAAATGCCTTGAGACCCAAGGTGATATGTCGACTTGAGGTCTTTATTTTAGGAGGTTCGCTGCCCTTGGCATTTACACCTCACTTTACTTGTTTTATTATTTCTTGTTCTGGCGGGGGGGGGGGGGGGGGGAGAGATGATATGGATAAATTTTTAATCTATTAATTTCAATTTTGCCCGGGCAGCGTCCTTTCGGCCTGCTCTTTACGATTTCCAACTGCCAAGGTATCTTTAACGTGCGCAACGTGCACACGGGCCCTCCGAATTTTTTCGTCCTTATCCGAGAAGACTAGGTACTCGATCCTACCCCCCAATAGGACCAGGGACTTGAAAATATGAGAAAAATCCAATTTCCAAGAACTACTCGATCCTACCTCCCAATAGGACCAGGGACTTGAAAATATGAGAAAAATCCACTTTCCAACATGCCTGCACTGCCCGGGTTTAGAACCCGGGACCCTTGGCATGAGAGGCGAGCACCTTGCCTCTAGACCACCTTGTCCCCCCAAGGTGATATGTCCCTTGATATAGATGCATTTATTTATATTATTATTATTATTCTGACCTTTGTTTCTGTATAAAATGATGATTTCAACACGTCGTCATGGGTGAGAGAGATAAGCCTTTGTCGATTGTCTTTCTTCAGGTTTTCCTATCTCACCCTCTCCTCCCCCCACGTCCCCGCTAGTGCACCAGTGGGTTCAATGTCATGTCTGTGATGGGCAGGTCTGGTGTCTCTGTGGGTTACATTGACCTACTGACTGGGCAGTCATGGATTGTGTGATCATCTCTCTCTCTCTCTCTCTCTCTCTCTCTCTCTCTCTCTCTTTCTCGTGGTGTTTGTCTGTCAGTCTGTCTCTCTCTCTCTCTCTCTCTCTCTCTATCGGTGCGTCTGTTTCTCTCTGTCTTTCTTTCTCTCACTCTCTTTTCTCACTCTCTCTCTCTCTCTCTCTCTCTCTCTCTCTCTCTCTCTCTCTCTCTCTCTCTCTCTCTCTCTCTATCTCTCTCCCTCTCTCTCTCTCTGAGTCTGCATGACAGAGAAATCTACAACCTATTTAGTCCCCTCCCATTCACGCCTTGGGTAAGAAATTCTCTTCACAAAACAAAAAGAAAAAAAACAAAACGAGGATTTGATAGTTATGGAGCACAAAACGTTCAATTTTTATTTCTAGAACATTTTTTCTGTAATTTATTCATCAGTTTGGGCCAACCACTTTAACATTCTAGTTTTGTTTTAAAATGACGCCAGGACGTCAAAGGTTTGGGATTTCACACAGGAAATATTCCTGGGAATTAGACATGGTACAACGAGACTTCTCCATGGACCAGTCGAAGTCATGTTTTAAGACCACGCATGTGTAGTTGTGATCAGGAGTATAATTTGATATCCAGTCTGTGTAATTCACCACCTGGTGACTGTGACTAAATACCCAAGTACCCGGATGTTCTGTTTGTATCGCTCCAATCTGCACGTCGTAACTCTGAAGTGCTGCCGAAATAAAAAAAATTCTTGATGAAATTGTGTTCATTGACGTCATTAATCTCAGCCAGGTAGCCGCCCCGAAGGAGACATGAAGCTCGGGCGTCTCGGTAATTTTCCGGTTCTTCCTTGGAAAGTAGATAATGTCTACCTTGGTAGTCGGAGGAATTGGTGTAGGAATTTGTTAGTGTCATCAAGAATAGATCTTGGTATTTGCTCGTATTCTTCATTTCGTCACTGACCGTTTTGTTGAGTTGATTTAAGTCATTGGTGAGTGTAGTGACGTCACTGATGAGTGTACTGACCTTAGCCAAAAACTTTCATCATATTGTCCATCTGTATTTGCTGAAGTTTGAGCATCTCAATCAACTGATTTGTGCTTGGGATGGAAGCAGTCACTTGTTTAGTGTGATGTTCCTCAACAGGATGACCTAATGTGTCCACCCCCAGAGCACTACAACGATAGGTTCCTGCTACCCCCGCATTGGGATACGCCTACTGAAGACTGAGATATGATACACCGTCAGTACTGATGTGGCCTGATACGGACGCGTTAACTGGTGTAATTGTCTTCACCTGATCTGGACTAAATTGACTAACGGATGCCAGTTCCTGAAAGACAGGTGTGTTGTTGTTGTCGTCATCACTTTTTGGATACGATGATGGAGATCAGGTTCGAGATGTTGGTAGTATTTTGGTAAGAGAAGGTACAGTTGACCTCCAGTGACCTGGTCAAGTCCACTTCAATAGTGTCTGGGGCAACTATCACTTGTGGTGCAGAATCTGTGAAGATAATGGGCTTGGTTGATTAATTTGGTCGGCTGGCGTGGGTCTACTTGATCGGTTGGTTGACTGGTTGGTTGGGAAGTTGTTTAGATGTGGAAAAGAATGAAATATCAAAGAACAGCTCTATTTTGATGTCTGTCTGTAACCAAGAGAAAAAAATTGTGATGAATGTACGAAATCTTTATGCCCCTGCTCGTCCTGAACCATTCGATAACTACATTCACATTTCAAGTTTTCCAGTACCGGTCTGATCATATTGTCTGTGAGACAAGCGTCAATTTGAGCCCTGATCAACGTTCTACATACCAGTCATTACTGGAAAGACTCTTCCACTAGTCTTCTCGACTGCTTCCTTTTATGTCCGCCGATAGGCTCTTATTCACAGGTCCGATCCCTAGGACCTTCTAACTTGCAGTGATAGTTATACAGCGCTTTCGCCTCCTTCAGACTTCCACACCACTCATACACGCACGCTTTTCCCACTTGTCTGCATGAGTTATTTTTACTCTTCCCCTTTCACGTCTTTTCCTATCCGTCTGTCGTGAGCTCTTCTTATTCTACACCCGCTCTGTAGCAATCCCCTTAATTGCACTCACTCCACTCGTGACATCATCCCCCACCCCAAAAAAATTAATGCAATTAATTTCAAATCGCATCAAGACGACTGTCAACGAGTGAGCGTGAGCAATACCTACACTAAAAAAAACTGACCTAGCAGTTCCCCTAGTATATAAAATACCGAAATCAGGGGAAAATATGGGGATCAATATGGCCTGCAATATGCATATATGCGTCACATCATGAATAGCTAACTAATCACAATACTTAATACAGAATCAAAAACCATTCAACCTATCAACCGTTCTTCATATCATATTTATAATGTCAATATTTTAAAGTCGACTCATTCACACAGATCCTGTCAATGTTCCTGTCCTCCGATGTATAAGCTCCTGAAATCTTCCCCTAGGCTCGACTAAGGTAGTCGGCGATATGATTGCTGGTTCCTGGAATTGGTTGAATAACGAAGGTGTACGGCTGTAAAGCCAATGCCCATCTAGACAAGCGTGGGCTGGACGAACGATTCTTCGACAAAAATGTCAGTGGCTTGTGGTCTGTCTGGATACAAAATTCTCGTCCCATGAGATAACGTCCTAGTTTCTGGACGGACCAGACAATGGCAAGACACTCACGCTCTATCACAGAATACTTTCTTTCTCTCTGCAATAACTTCCTACTGACATAACATACAGGATGGAGACATTCGTTCTTCTCCTGTAGAAGACAAGCGCCGACACCAGAGTCCGACGCATCCGTTCTGAGGATAAAATTAGATCGAAAATCGGGTAATATCAGAATGGGTGACGATGATAATGCTGTCACCAAATTATCAAATGCTGTCTGACATTCAGACGTCCACTGGACCTTATCGGGTTGTCCCTTCTTAGTAAGGTCAGTAAGCGAAGATGACAAGGAGGAAAAATTTGGAATGAACTTTCTGTAATAATTTAAAATTCCCACTAAGCTTCTGACTTGTTTCTTTGTTTTTGGGATTTGCAACCCTACTAACTTGTCAATTTTTGTTTCTTCAGGTCTCTGAACACCTCTACCCACAATATGTCCTAAGAATACTATCTCTGGACATGCCAAATCCATCTTTGCGGGTTTAGCAGTTAACCCAAAATGACGTAATCGTTGAAAAATTACTGTTAGTGTCTGAATATGATCAGACCATGTCGACGTATGGCATGCTATATCGTCAAAGAATGAAACGACATTAGGTATGTCCTTCAACACTAATCTCATTAATCGTGCAAACGTCGCTGGCGCGTTCACCAACCCAAATGGCATGACCTTAAATTGGAATAATCCAATGGGCGTTTGGAACGCCGTGTATTGTTTAGACTCCTCAGTAAGCGGGATTTCCCAATACCCTTTCGTCAAATCTATCTTGGAAAACCACGTGGACCCGGCCAATGAAGCTATTAATTCCTCCTGGAACGGGATAGGCTCCCTATCGCCTACCGTAATAGTGTTCAATCTTCGAAAATCAATACAGAACCGCACCGATCCATCAAGTTTTTTCACGAGGACGATGGGTGATGAATACGGCGATGTTGATGGTTCTATCACATCTAACTTCAACATTGACTCAACTTCCTTTATGACTCTATCTCTCGAAGAGAAAGGCAACGGATACGGTTTAAGAAATACTGGCTTATCCGAAGTCAACTTTATTTGGTGCTGGATCACCGTAGTGCGACCCGGCAAATCCGTAACAACGTCCGGGAATGACGCTAACAGGGTCTCAAGTTCCCTACTCCTTGAACTCGTAAGGTCAGGGTTAATTTTTACGTGCCTGTAACCTTGTGTCGCAGTTAACTCCGGCAATTGAATTTGTAACTCTTCCTGCGCCTCGGTGTCGCTTACGTCACAGTCCAACTGGTCTACGACCCCCGTACAAGCAGTAGAGAAGACAGTCTCCTCTGGTCTTGTCTGTGCACACAGATACTGTGGTCTCTCATAAAATCTCTGTAGCATATTAACATGGAAAACCTTAACTGATCCCTCAATGTGGATAGCGTAATCTACCTTTGAAACAACTCGCTCAATAACATAAGGGCCTTTCCATGTCATCAATAACTTATTATGGTCCGTAGGTAACAATAGCAGAACCTTGTCTCCTGGCTTAAAAATTCTCAGTTTGGACCCTCTATCTTTATAGTCTTTTGCTCTTTTCGAAGCGATACCAGAAGCTTCTTCTGCTATAGTGCGCGCTGAAGATAGTCTTTCTCTTAAATCAACAAGGTACTGAAACACCGAAATCTGCTCGTCGTCTCCCGATGATGGCGACGTCATCATGTCCCGAAGAACATCAGTTGGGCCCCTAGGACTACGACCGTACATCATTTCGAACGGCGAGAATCCCGTTGACTCCTGCCGTACCTCTCTGTACGCGAATAACACTGCAGGGATATATCTATCCCAATCTTTAGGGCGATCAGCAGCTACCTTACGCAGCATCGACTTTAACGTCGAGTCCAATCTCTCGCACATGCCATTAGCCTGCGGATGATAAGGGGTGGTAGTGATGGGTTGTATACTGAATAAGCGGAACAATTCCTTCATCATCTGCGACGTAAATTGCGCGCCCCTATCAGACAGAATTTGCTCTGGTATTCCTACCCTAGCGAAAATTGCAAACAACGCTTCCGCGACTGCCTCAGACGTTATGGTCCGCAGAGGAACCGCCTCTGGCCATCTCGTAGCATTACATATGACCGTTAAGAAAAATCGATTCCCCCTATCGGTCGCTGGGTGAATGGGTCCAACAAGGTCTATCGAGACCTTTTTAAACGGTTCCGAGACCGTGGGGATCTTCTGAAGAGGGGCCTGGGGTGTACGACCCTTATGCGTCGTCTTTTGGCACGCACTGCACGTCTTACAATATAACCGTACATCTCTGTGGATCGATGGCCAGTAAAAATTTTTAAGAACCCTTTCTTTGGTTCTAGCTATCCCCATATGACCCGCTAATGGGACATCATGTGCCACGTGCAATACTGTTGCGATCAGCAACGCTGGCACAACGACCTGCTTTAAAATTGAGGACACCGTTACATACTTACGGAACAGAATGCCCGCCTGAACAATAAAGGAGGACGACCCGTTCTTATATCTCCTCGTTTTCTCGGTTCGCGCTTCCCCAAAACATGGGTTTAATGATGGGTCCTCCCTTTGTAATTTCGCCAAGCGCTCTGGCGTGATATCTAGGTTGACCGCTGGCGTGGCCAAAGGTCTAATGTTATCTTTATCAGCTACCCGTCGGCGTGTTTCGACCGCGGCGCAAAAGTCAATACCTTTTGATTGCGACCATGCTTGCACGTTCTCATCGGAAGGGGAAACCACCCGTGATACATTCCCAATGATGAGCTGGGCGCCTGGAAAACAACCAACGACTGCCTCGACTTCCCCGCTAAGGAAAGGTGTATCTATCACTATTCTTGCCATGGGTAATTTCTCAATGGCCCCCGAAAATTGGATGCACGGGACAGTCTCACCTGTAAGCTGTGAATCCCGAATGCAATCCCTATGCACTCCCACAACGGTAGATCCTGTATCTCGTAAAACCGAGACCGGTTCGTCCCCAACAAACCCCGGATAAACCCTAAGACCACCTCCTGTATGACATGAATTTATAACAGGGATCTTTCTCCCACAAGGTAAAACACCGGAAGATAATAACTTCTCACAACTGGGACACTTAGAATACTGTCCGCCTCCGTTGTCCGATGTAGCACACGCAGCCGCATGATGAAATTTATTTGGGGAACATGGACTGGAGCTACTGTCCACGTTCGCCGCTATCCTACCTGCAGGGCAGTTCACGCTGATGTGATCTGCTCTTCCGCAGTTCCAACACTTCGCGGCCCTACACTCGCGCGAAAAGTGACCCACGCGTCCGCAAGTCCAACACTCCGCTCCCTGTGCTGCCCTAGGCCTGGGTCCCCGTGACCCCTCGCGACCGGAACTAGAGTCCCTATGCCGTCGGTCATCGGCAAAGGTCACAACTCGCCCCCGGCCATTACCGCGACCTAGCCCTCCTGCTCGGTCAAACTTACCGGATCCATATGCCGGTGATTGGTGATAGCCCCTACGCTGCCCCTGGGCTTGCCCGCTATAGGCACCACGCTGACGCGACCTGTCCCTAAGTCCTGCCGGCGACCCCTCGACAACGGCGACGTACCCAGCATCTTGGACGTACGCCCTGGCGACTGGTTTGGACGGATGTGCCGTACGGTATGCCTCCGCCAACTTAGACGCCTCCTGCACCGTCGCGGGTTCGTTCTCTTTCAGGAAAGCCACCAGATCTTTGTGGCACGACGCGTACAGCTGGTCACGGATCATTAAGTCTTTCAGTTTAGCAAAATCCGTGCCCACATGCGCCAAGTCTACCCAGTTCGCAAAATACTCCGTCAGTCTCGCGACGAAGGCAGCAAAGTCCTCCCTGGTATCTGCACGTGCTCGACTAAACTGCTCCCGGAAATATTCCTCGGTACGCGCAAATCGGCGAAGCAGCAAAGCCTTCAGCTTATCGTAATCTTGCACGTCTTCGCGCTGTAGCTCTTTAAAGTAGGTTAACGCTCGCCCCTGCAAAAGCGAGGCCAGGTACGTGGCCCATAATTCCTTATTTTCCCCCCATTGCAATTGTGCGTTCAGTTCGAACCTGTAAAGGAAGGCGTCTATGTCGTCCTTCCGGTCGTCGAACGTAGGGAGCTTAATCCTAACGCCACCTTTATTGTGTACCTGCCGCTCAACCGTTTCCGTTGGCGTATTCTTCTTGAGTTCTAACTCGGCGATTCTTATTCGCGCCTCTCTCTCCTGCTGCTTATCTTCTAACTCCTTTAACTTAAACTCCCTCTCCTGCTCCTGAGCCTTAGCCTCTCTTTCCTGTTGCTTAAACTCCCTTTCCTGCTGCTGAGCCTTAGCCTCTCTTTCCTCTTCCTTATCCTTTTTTTCCTGTTCTCTATCCTTAGCACGCTCATCGCGCATTTCTGCCTGCTGTTCTTTAATCCAGCTGCGTAGCTCTTCTCCCTCCAGGCCAAGTTCCTTACCCAACTTCATTAGTTGTTGGAGTTCCGCCATTTCACAGATTTATGGTTATGGTATATATTTAAAAAAAACGGCTAACCTGTCGGTATGATACTAACGACACGACCAGAGACCTGAGATCACACCAGATATAACAATACCCAATTGTCTCAAGTACAATTCAGAAATTTACCTTTACACTACAACTAATTCTATATCTATAAAATGTATAGCACTATTAATTATAAAAGAAAATAGAAACGACAAGAATGAAGAAATATAGTAGAAGGACCACAAGTACGTCAAGGACAACGAACCCGACTAGGACAAAGACCTAAAAAGGAAAATATAATGGAAAAAAAATGCAACCTAACTACGCCGATTACACTACAAGGTACGAACAAGAACAGAGTCTGAAAAAAAAGAACGTATCTACAGATAGGGAGGAGAAGGACAAGAGAAACGTCTTCCTAAAACAACGAGGAAGATAGAACGCTACAATCTAAACAAAAATACAGGTCCCTATAGAACTGTTCACTGTGATGAACGAAGTTCCAAATTTAGCCCACCTCCCGAAGAGGATAAACTACGCTCACCACAGCAAACCCGCGCCACCGCCCGTATAATCAATTACAACGAAAACAGAAAAACAGCGGAAAAAGACAGAAGAAAAGACAGCCCTCAATCCAGGGTACAAAATTTCAGAATTTCACTTAACTTTCACCCTTGATCCAAATTTCTCCCGTTTTCTCGGAGCTCTGGCTGCTTGACCTCTACAGGCTGGCACGCACACACTCTGGAAAGTTTAAATACACATTAATACCTATTCATAGCAATACATGCATCAATACATATTATTATTCATAAACATACATAAATCATATCATCATGAAATTTCCATTCATCCCACGAACAAAGACAACAGCACGAATTCCTAGCACAACAGAAAAACAACTAGATATAACGAATACACAATGTCAAAATGACCACAGGTAAACAGGACGAGCCCCCAGTGTCACAAATCCCAGACTGGGAGATGTAATAGTTTATGACAGGACGACAATCACGAACAAACAAGTTTAACACTTAACAAAACAACCCATCAGACTCACACATTTATTAAACATAATTATACATATAATAGCGGAATTACATACATTATATTATTGAAATGACTGCCGTACAACGGCCTTATTCTCACACACACTCTCCCTCGGACCCACAATCCGGTAGTTACTCCTAAAGGCACTTCGGCCTCAGCCTCTCCCCTCAGGGTCTTAATAGTACATTAATAATTTACTGGCACCGCAGTCTCTCAATATCCCCTTCCTATTGTCATACACCTTAACACTCCCCTAGCACCTCAGCAGGGCAATAACACATTATTATTTCCATAGCCATCAACATGGCAACAACATAGTATCAGTTCACTAGCCTATCAACATGGCAACAATGTAGTATCTCATTCACTCTCATATCTACGTCCCTGTCCGTGGCCTGACTGCCACGACTTTATGTGCCTCTACTGTCCTGCACTGACAGCCTCACTTCTGGCCTATGTGTGGCCTCCGGCCCTATGCTGGCCTATCCCCTGTGCTCATCGAGGTGGCTCTTCGGCCCGTCCCCGACACCTACAAGAATAACATTACATTGGTATAATACCCTACCATTTCTATTCACTCCACCTCTCCTTACAATCCATGAAGCGTACACACACTAGTTCACCTTTCACTCACCACACATCTTACGGTAACACACCTCCATCGGAGTACACACTACTCACTCGCGCTACAAATCCATGAACTCACTTTCATCTATCGCTCATGGCGCACATTGCTATATCCAATATCAAGGACTTCCACATTCCTCACATATACTTATTCACATCATGGTAATAGACGAATATAATATAATACATCAATCATAATAATCAATCAACGTTCTACATACCAGTCATTACTGGAAAGACTCTTCCACTAGTCTTCTCGACTGCTTCCTTTTATGTCCGCCCGATAGGCTCTTATTCACAGGTCCGATCCCTAGGACCTTCTAACTTGCAGTGATAGTTATACAGCGCTTTCGCCTCCTTCAGACTTCCACACCACTCTTACACGCACGCTTTTCCCACTTGTCTGCATGAGTTATTTTTACTCTTCCCCTTTCACGTCTTTTCCTATCCGTCTGTCGTGAGCTCTTCTTATTCTACACCCGCTCTGTAGCAATCCCCTTAATTGCACTCACTCCACTCGTGACAATATCCACAAGTTACTTACACCTATCAGGGAAGGCACTACACTTCTACTACAACTGGATGTACACACCTACGATTTGCACCTTACGATTTTCACCCACGATTTGCACACCTACCGCTCGCCTGGCCCTCCTTATATATATTCTGTCCAGGAACGTTCAGGAAGCGGCTTTACCGCCCCATAAGCACGAGACAGACCTAGATCGTTCGGGACACATACAGGCCACCCAATCGTACACAGACACGTCACAGCATTACATCACTCAAGGTCGACCTAGCGTAATCTCGGACACTGCAGTATCTTTCAGACGCTTCTAGATTTTCTACAGTGAGACAAACAAGCCATACATCGACATCAAAGGGAAATACCGGCCTTGCTGGCGAGGGGGGGGGGGTCGCCGAGTGAGACGCGTCATGCAGGGGGAAGAAAAATATCGATCGTTCAACTAGTGGGACGCTACACAACTCCCCAATTTAAGTTGAACATTCTTCAACTATCTACATCATAAAGCGTCTACACTATCATACAATACTTATCATTTCCAATCTTACAATAGACATTGCTAATAACGTACTAGGTGTCTTCCCAATATCCTAAGTACAATACAACAATCATAGTATCCTTATAACACTAATACAATCTCATTACAATATCATTGCAGTACCATTACAAAACCATGGTCAACAGTAGACCTACTATTATAACCAGTACACTACCACCACTGTATTGAAACAATGGTCAATGATACTATTAAAAATCATACCATGGTGAAACGATGGCCATCGAGTACAAAATACTTCGTGCACGAACCATAGCACATAACGTTGTACATAACAATGGTTGTCTTACATACCAAATGCATAAAGTCATAGATACAATGGCAAAAATACCAACACATATCGACCACTGATCAGGGTCAAACTTCATCATATCAGATCAAACAAATTATAACAAAGCAATACCGATACTGCCCAAGCTTAGGCCACTCGTAAATTACATCAATGCAACGTACCAAAATCTCTGCTTGCTCGCAGTTCCCATTTGGGTTACAGTCTTCAAAAATTACATTGTCCCATTGGTAACAAATAATGAAAACATCAAAATATGACTAATACATAGTGGCTCTCTGCCGGCCAATAATTCAATACTCAGTCAGATATACATTACAGTACAATACAGTCATCCCAGAAACATATCCAACAGGCAAAACTCTGGGTTACAATACATCTCACTAAACTTGTACTATTCAAAACACTCTACTTAGGAAGTCGGCGCCGACATTTTCCTTGCCCTTGACATACCTAATCCTGAATCTATATGACTGTAAAAATAGACTCCATCGTAATAGCTTTGGGCTGTCAAATCTGGCAGAATTCAAATACTCTAATGACCTATGGTCAGTCTGGAGCACAAACTCCTTACCATACAAATACAAAGTAAACTTCTTTACGGCCCAAACGATGGCTAGGCATTCTCGCTCTGAGACTGAATATTTCGTCTCACGAGGCAATAGCTTACGACTGGCATATGCCACAGGATACAACTTTCCCTCATATTCCTGCATAAGAGCAGCACCCAACCCGCGATCTGATGCATCAGTTGCTAGAACAAATTCTTTTGAAAAATCTGGCAAACATAACACGGGTTTGGAAACAATGGCATTCTTCAAAGAAGTGTACGCTTTCTCCTGCACTTCTTCCCATTGAACTACATTGGGCTGACCCTTTCTAAGCAAATCAGACAGTGGTGCTGCAATCGCTGCAAAGTTAGGTACAAATTCTTGGTAATATCCCACCAGTCCTAAAAATGCTTTCACTTCCTTCTTAGTGGTGGGTCTGGGTGCATCTCGCACCTTAAACACATTTTCTTCTAACAGACCAATCATACCCTTTCCCACTGAGTGTCCAACAAAGTCCACTTCAGACGTGCCAATCAGGCACTTGGATGGTCTTGCAGTTAATCCAGCTTGGTCCATCCTCTGCAGCAATTCTTTGAGAGCCTTCACATGCTCGTCGAATGTCTCTGTATGGATCAGCAGGTCGTCCACATACGCTGTCACATTGTTCAGTCCCTGGATCAATGGCTTCACGATCCTGTTCAGTGTAGCTCCTGAGTTCATCATCCCGAAGGGCATCCGGGTGAGTTCGTAATGTTCGCCCATGGTGACGAACGCTGTCTTGGGAATGTCTTGTTCCCGGACTCGCACTTGCCACTATCCCTTGCTCAAGTCGATCCGAGAGAATATTCTTCCTCTCGACAGACTCTGGAACACTTCCGATGGGGCTGCTGTCGGATGAGGGTCGAACACAGTGATCTTGTTCAGCCTCCTGTAATCGATGCAGACTCGGTTGGATCCATCCTTCTTCTTGACGACAACAACCGGTGAAGCATACGCTGATGAGCTCCTGCGTATGATGCCCAACCTTTCCATGGTGCTGAGCTCCTCCTTCAAGGAGTCGCGCATAGCATAGGGCACCGGGTATGGTCGTTGCCGAACAGGTACCTCTGAGGTCAGGTCGATACAATGTTCGCCTAACTGGCAGCATCCGGGGAAATTGGTGAAGATGCGTTGATACTCCTTCACCACGTCGCCGAGTTGTTGACGTTGTTCCGGCGACAGCTGCGTTCCATATTGGACATCTTCGGAGCCTTCCTTCTGGTCCCAGCTCCCTAGGTCGGCAAGGTCCTCCGTCATTCCACCGGTGTCGCCTTCCAGGTCGCAGTCCTCGATGACTGTCATGCCAGCTGACTCTACAGGTTGACTCTCGTCCATCACGTCGTCCTCTGCCAGCACAGTCCCAGCACCATCACCGTCGTCGTCCATCATAGCGTCGACATCTCCAGGTGTGGTGTCGCTCCTGCCGTCGTTAATCTCACACATCTCGTTCACGACAGATGCCGGTCCCATTGCCGCTGCTGCTGCTTGCGTCGTCGCTGGTGGTCCTGGGGATATACCTCTTGAGAAGGTTAGCGTGCAATGTCTTCTCTTTCACACCCATCTTGACTTTGTAGTCGTTGACACCGACACCCGAGACTACCTTGTATGGTCCCTTCCACTGGACTAAGAGCTTGTTGGCGTTTGTCGGCAGCAGTACTAAAACTTCGTCGCCAGGGCGGAACTTCCTCTCTCGAGCCTTCCGGTCGTAGTAGGTTTTCTGTCTACCTTGTGCCTTTGAGAGCTCTTCCGTCGCTAACTTCCACGTGTCCTCCAGCCGCTCGCGTAGTTCCATGACGTACTGGTAACTGGTCTTTGTCTCCGGCTCCTCTACGTCCTTGGTCCATAATTTTCGCAAGATGTGCATCGGTCCTCTCACCGTTCTTCCATACAGTAACTCGAATGGGGCGAACTTTGTCGATTCTTGGGGAACTTCACGATACGCGAAGAGCAGCGGGTTAATGTATCGGTGCCACTGCTTAGGTTGCTCCGCGCACAGTCGCCTCAAGGTCTTCTTCAGTGTGCCATTAAATCGCTCCACCAGCCCGTTGCACATAGGGTGGTAGACTGTGGTGGTCGACTGTCGAATTCCCAGTAGTCTGTTCGTTTCCTTCATGACGTCCGACATGAATTGAGTCCCTTGATCAGATAAGATCTCCTCGGGCACACCCAAACGGCTGTAGATATTTACTAAGGCTTCTGCTACTGTCTCTGCGTCAATCTTCTTCAAGGGGGTAGCTTCAGGGTAACGAGTAGCGTAGTCTACGTATACCAGGATATACCGATGTCCGCCTTCACTTGGGGGGTCAATAGGTCCTACTAGGTCCACGGCCACTCTCCTAAATGGGATGTCTACCACTGGCATACTCTGCAAATGCACCTTAGGAGTCGCTCCCTTGTTCACTGTCCTCTGGCAGATGTCACATGAGCGGCAGTATCTCGCGACGTCACCTTCGATACCAGGCCAGTAAAAACTGCTCATCACCCTGTCCTTCGTCTTCTTCACGCCGAGATGTCCTCCGACGATAGAATCATGGGCAACGCTCAGTACATACTCCCTCAGTTTCTCGGGTAGTACCACTTGTCTTGCAATCGTAGCCTGTCTTATGTCCCTATAAATCCGGTACAGTACACCTCCGTGTCTCTCGAAGTGTACGGACTTGTTGCCTCTGTTGGTCGGAATTTTCTTCTGCCCCAACTTCTTGAGGTCTTCGTCTTCTTCCTGGAGTCGGATGAGTTCCTTCCTATCCACTCCCGCGTGCCGTTCTGCCCTCGGCACCCTCAGCGACGTAGACTGGTCCTTCCTCTTCTCCTGGGCCCTCGTGGTCACCGCTCCTACCATCACCTCAGTATCAGGGTCGTACGGGTCCTTCGCTCCGTCCACGTTCCCGACTACTAGGTCGCAGATGGTCTCCGGGAGACACAGTGCCGTCACTCTGCCCGTCAGGTAAGGCGTTCTCACGTCGATAACGGCTTCCTCCGCCGCTAGCAAGGAGTTATCGATCCTCGCGATAAGTTTCTTCCCACCGGTGAGCTGTCCGTCGTCCACCAGTGATCGCCGCACCACTACACCTTCACAGCCGGTATCTCTTAGGACGTCTACTGCTCGATTTCCAATCAAGCCCTTCATCACTGGTAACTTCAGCTTCTCCACGGTCCTTCCGTCACTGCATCCTCCGCACGTAACAGGCACCGCTAACTGGAGCTTCCCATCCTTCATTACCGCTTGAACGTTGATGCTGGTGTCAGCCGTCGTCGCATCCTGTCTCGACGAGTCGTCCGCCGCTATAACTACGGCCGCCGCCGCCTTGTTCGGCTTGCCTCGCCCCGTATCCTTCTGGGCTGGACACATTCTCCGAACGTGGCCTGGCTTTCCACAAAGGTAACATTTCAACTCACCTTTGTCGTTTATCTTGGTACGACACTCCGTCGCCTTATGTCCCGGCCTCTGGCACCTATGGCAGACCTGTGGGCTTCTGTCTCCGTTGGGACTCCGTCGCACTGGCCGGCTTTGCAGTCTGGCGCTCCCTCTGAGTGTCCGGTTCCTCGCTACCAGGAACGCCTCCGCTGAGTCTGCGACGTCCTGTAGCGTCTTTGGCTTCCTCTCCCTCACATGGGTCGCAAGGTCTGGTGGGCAAACATCCATGAACTGCTCTCTAACAAACAGGTCCCTCACTCCTTCGTAGGTCTTCTCCGTCTTTGATAGCTTTATCCACCTCTCTAGGTAAGTCTTGATCCTAGTAAGAAACATCCCGACATCTTCTCCATCTTCAGGCTTACCTTGTCTGAACATGAGTCTGTAACCGTCCTCTGACAGGTTATACCTCTTCTGCAAAGCTTCCTTGACTTTGTCGTAGTCCTTGGCCTCATCAATCGGCAATCGACAGAAGCACTCCAGAGCTCTCCCAGTCAGCAGGGCAGACAGTGATGTCGTCCATGTGGATCTAGGCCAGTCCGCTGTCTCGGCAAACCTCTCAAAACGAAGTAGCCAGCTATCAAGGTCGTCCTTCCCATCCTGAAATGCAGGTAGCTTGGGTCTCTTGGAACTGGCGTGGTCGCTGGTCCCCTGCGTCGACTCGCCTCCACGCTGATGGCGGATCCTCTCCATCTCCAGCTCGTGGTTCATCTTTTCTATTTCCAGCTGTCGTTGAGCCTGTCGTTCCGCCTCCTTCTCCCGAGCCTGTCGTTGAGCCTCCTTCTCTTGAGCCTCTATCTTCAGTTGCTCCATGCGCTCTTGCCTCTCTCTTTCCTCCCTTAGGCCTTCACGGATGTAGTCCTGTCTCTCCTTCCCAGTGAGCTCCAAGGCGTCTGCTTCCTGGCCAAGCCTTCCAATAGCCTCTGACATGTTGTGGATATCCTCGATGATCTTTACACACTTTACTGTACTTTAGAAACACTTCGATGGTCTGAATTGAATCTGTTCTGATCTAATCGGATCCCGGACGAGCCCCCAATATGTAACAGTTGATGCAAATTTCAGCACGTTATGATGGGGAGAGTCAGATGAACTGATCGTCTACCCCTTAAAAAACGAAACTGTCTCGAACTGTTGTAGAAATAAATAACAGGATCCGATGAACAATTAATACTAACTTTAATAACTGTAAACACGAGCTGATATCCACAAGTTACTTACACCTATCAGGGAAGGCACTACACTTCTACTACAACTGGATGTACACACCTACGATTTGCACCTTACGATTTTCACCCACGATTTGCACACCTACCGCTCGCCTGGCCCTCCTTATATATATTCTGTCCAGGAACGTTCAGGAAGCGGCTTTACCGCCCCATAAGCACGAGACAGACCTAGATCGTTCGGGACACATACAGGCCACCCAATCGTACACAGACACGTCACAGCATTACATCACTCAAAGTCGACCTAGCGTAATCTCGGACACTGCAGTATCTTTCAGACGCTTCTAGATTTTCTACAGTGAGACAAACAAGCCATACAGCGACATCAAAGGGAAATACCGGCCTTGCTGGCGAGAGGGGGGGGGTCGCCGAGTGAGACGCGTCATGCAGGGGGAAGAAAAATATCGATCGTTCAACTAGTGGGACGCTACAATGCACAAGTGCAGCGCGTCGCCGCGGCCCCGATTGGCCTACATGCGCGCCATGTTGAATTGGGTTGGATTCGCTAGCGAGCAGGCGCTGGCTGTTCGACGTCTCACGGAATAGTAACCCCATCCCCGCCTATAATTATGTCAAAGTCATAATAGATATACTACGAATACGATGCAGCACATGCTGTTGTTGCAGAGACATTTGTGTTTTACATAGAAAGCTATAGCTGAACAGTGAACACCTCAATTTTGTCTCTATTTGGTTTTGTAATCAGACTACGTCACCCAAACAACATTCTTCAAAATAAGTTCATAACTGGTAAAACTAGATCTAGTATGAGTTATGAAAATTACAACATGCATAGCTTTGAAAAGAAAATCACGAGAAGGGCATGTTAGTAATATATAATAACAAGGAAAAATGTTCACCTTCATACAGAAAAAAATATATATTTTAGAGGTGTAACTGGGTCATAGAAAGAAAAAAAAATAGACATGAAAAGAAAAGAAGAAAGGAAGGGGAGCAGAGGGAGAGAGCAAAACAAAATCCTGTCAGAAAGGAAATAAAATTACGTTTGGCGATATGTAATCCCTGGCTGATGTTTTATGTTGACTGTCAGCACATGATCTACTGATGTAGAAAAAGAATCCTTTTGTTTAGCTTGTGTCTAACTGACCCTACATCCCCTCTTTGGGTGAAGACTTTGCCATGGTGGTGCAACATTGGCCTGCAAAATAGTTCACAGGCCTTCTTAATGATCTGGGTTGGGTGGCTGTCTTGGCTTAGGAGATGGCAGTCATAAATGTGACTTCCGAGGCCATCAGATACTTTGGAGCCAAGTACTTCTGGCACTGCCAATGTCACCTTCAGTGTCGTAACCGCGGACACCGACAGTATGGGGTGCTTAGACGTAAGCAGATGCCGTAAAACATGGTCCACTTTTTTGATAATAACAAACATGTCTTTGATTGCATAAAGCAAACCCCCCCCCCCCCCCCCACTATCTCTTCTCTCGGAGAAACGGGCCATACTCATAGCATTATCTTGGTCGGGAAATGAGGATTGAAAATTCGAAGAGTGGTGTAACATCTGGGGTTTGTTCCAGACCTTTCAAAATCGAAACTTAAGGGGGGGGGGGAGGGGGGGGGGGTCCTGAAATCGAAAATTCGAGTCAAAATATCGAATTTGCGATTATTTGCTTTTCGGCACTTCTGCCTATGATTTTATCGCTTATGTGGTCCAAACTGCAATATTTTTTATGTAAGCTAAGCTTTTTCTACATGGGTGGTGCTTAAAACATCACTCAAACTCGTCCCAAACAGTCAAGTTGACCTGAAGTTCTGAGGCCTTTACAGTAACCTAGAAGGCATTTCTTGGGTATCGAGACCTTCCTCAACATGTCGCCCACCGCCAGTACGCATGACAGCTCTTTTGCGTTTCGTTTTCTCCTTGCTACTGTCTGGAAATAGAACAACGCAGTCCTAGGATAACGGTGGCTTCCCAAGCCACTTATCTGACCTTTGGGGTCGCGCTGTGACCGCGATCTCGTGCTCGTGTTTTTTTAGCTCTGTGATTGGTCGACGGAAGTTATCCAGCGGTGGGAAGCGCTTTCATTGGCTGCTGTCCTAGGGCAGGGGAAACGACGTTACGCTCAATTGCAAACAGCTGATAGACAATAACAAATTGGAGAGTGCGATTTGCCGAACAATTACGCCTCTTTGGGATTTTTTTTTTTGGATATATACGAACGTGTGGCTAATTATTCCAAGATGCCAGTCCAGCCTATCAACCAGGAATGTTTTGAGGAGCTAACAGCACATTGTATCTATAGAAACTGGCCAAAAATCATTGCAGAACTTTAGATGCGATTTTCTCGAAATATACTTTTTGAGAACATTTTTTCCTAAGCCTTTTTTATTTAGCTGGCCCCTCGGAAAATTGTGTTTTCAATTTTTACGATTTCCGCAATTTTTTGCATTTTGTTTTAGAAAAAAAGGTCAAGATGATGAAAACAATGAAAATTATTTGTTGTTTTCGCGAAATACAAAAAGAACGCAGGTAAGCCGAAAGCTGAGGCCCCTCAATACGTACGTACAAGTACGGAAGTAGCACCCAAGACCCACTATAGTGGTCTTGGGTAGCACGGTAATCTAGGCCTTCAAGCACACGCACATTTTACACTAGTCTCGTGGTCCTCGTCCATTCGTTCGGCAGCAAGAAATCAAAATTTACTCTATAGCCTATCTGCATCATACACGATGGATAAAAAAATTATTCCTTCGAAAACCAAGTGCTTCGTCCAAAACTGGAACAAAAACCAGCGCAAGCGCTCGGCAGTCTCAATTTTCGACCGAGGCATATTTTTCATGCGATAGACTGTTCTGTCGGGCATGCAATACAGTGCTCGATCACACAGTCAATGAAGTCATCGGTGGGTCACCACATGACTACAGAGAAACACAAGAAAAAAAAACTGCAGAGCCCCGGAGAGGCTTGCCCCGAAAAGAGACAGCACGTGCTGACTGCTGAGCCAATAAATACGCATTTTTCGGGGTGCAAAATTCAATATGGCAGCCTTTCCATGACAACCAAATTTAAAAAAATAATTTCTGCGATTTCCTTCCTCTAATTTGGTCATGCTGAGTCTAAATATAAAGCTTAAAAATGCCTTAATTGAATAGTTTAGAAAATCACCCTCAGGATCTTTAGCCCTTCCCTATTCTCAATCCAATGCACTAAATGATCAACTTGTCTGGACGTATGTTTTATTCATATCAAAGAGGAATTAGGCCTATGGAGATAACCTTGCCACAAATCCCAGACTGGGAGATGTAATAATTATAACAAGACAACAATCACGAACGAACAAGTATAACATTTAACAGAACAACCCATCAGACTCACAAATTTATTAAACATAAGATAAAGATAGAATTGCAATGACATACATTATATTACTTAAGTAAACTGCCGTCCACGGCCTTCTTCCGTAAGCACACTTCCTCGGGTCCACAACCCGGTAATTACTCTAAAGACACCTCGGCCTCAGCCTCTCCACTCAGGGTCTTAATGACAAACTAATATTCTTTCACTCCACAGTCTCTCAGTAGCGCCTCCCTATGGCAATACACCTTAGCCTCCTATACACTTCACGTGGCCATAACACGTTAATACTTCAATTCACACAGTAATACATCCATGTCACAGTAGTACATCTTAATAGCACATTACAAGCATATATACATCCCTGTCTGTGGCCAGACTGCCACGACTCATGTGCTGCGACTGTCCTACACAACAGCGTCACTCCTGGCCTATGTGTGGCCTTCGGCCCTATGCTGGCCTATCCCCTGTGCTCACCGACGCGGCTCTTCGGCCCCTCCCCGGCACCTACAAGAATAACATTACATTGGTATAATACCCTACCATTTCTAATCACTTCACCCTCATTACAACTCATGAAGCGTACACACAATAGTTCACATTTCACTCACCAAACATCTTACGGTAACACACCTCCACCGTAGTACACAATACTCACTCTCGCTACAAATCCATGAACTCAACTTCCATCTATCGCTCATGGCGCACATTGCTATATACAGTATCAAGGACTTCCACATTCCTCACATATACTTATTTACATCATGGTCATAGACGAATATAATACATCAATCATAACTATTATCAATCATCGTTTCACCTACCAGTCATCACTGGAAAAACACTACTCCCAAGTCTTCCGACTGCTCTCCTTATGTTCGCCCTCTGGGGCTTTCTCCTGCGTCCGCTCTTTAGGACGTCTTAGTGTGCAGTGATAGAAATACAGCGCTTTCGCCTCATTCAGACCCCCCCCCCCCACTCACAACATGCACGCTTTCCCTTACCCCGTGGCTCGTGGGTTAACTTTACTCTACCCCCTTCCCCCTTCCCCCGTAACTACTTATCCCAGCTCACCTACTCGTGACAAACCTTGCTGTCACGAGCCGCATGAGCTCTGTTTTTCTGTTAGTCATGGGTTGGTTTTATTTTGGGAGAATATGAAACGCGTTTAGCTATTAATCGAGCCACGGATTTCCTGATGAGGGATGTGTGAGTGAAGTTTGTAAACAGTAAGTTAACCCTTTGATTTTGGTATGCCTGTGAGATTTTCTCGTTTACATAGTAGGATTGTAGAAGTTCGAGCGTAGGTTTGTGAGTTGTGTGCATATCCTTTTGAGAAAGCAGTCAGGGTTAACTGAAAGACAAACTTGTGTTTGTCGTGGCTAGGTCCTTGATCGTCCAATCGGGAGGGAGACCCTTAGTAACCATCGGGGGGTATAAAAGCTAACACACGTACTAAGATCAGTGGATTCATATTTCGAGCATTTGGCGAAAGGACGTGTCACGGGGGCCTCCTACCTGAGTGGAGATGACAGACAGAAAGATTCGCACTGTGAGAGACCTGGACAGTGACGAAGCCTCTGTGCACCAGGCTTAAGTGTGCACACCGCTTACATTGGACTCTCTCGCTCGCAAAACCATAGCGAGCGAGGAAATGGTGAGATCCCTCGTATGTGTTCGTGCCAGGAACTGTGACAGTTTTTCCGTCACCCCATTGTGACAAAGAGAAGGACATTGACTATACTTTTACTAAATGTGTAATGAGGTATTAGATTGTGTTTGAGATTGAACTATGTTCATTTCCCAGCTGTATACTTCTTAGTGTGGAACAGCATAGATATTTTGTAAAATGTATTACTGTGAAAATTATTAGTGAGTGCTACTACGCTTTATCAGTCAGTCCATTTCTGATTAGGTGCTATTACTGATTGTATGAAAGCGAGACCGACCAAATTGAATTTGTTTACATCGGTGTCCTTTAGGAACCGTAGTCCTGGATAGGCGCACTTAAAGAGTGCATAGTACAATACTTTCTTTCTATACCCTATTTTTAGATAGACTTGCTGGACTTTCTGTAGTCGATGACATTTATGTAATATCTATGATTGTGATTACCGTAAACTATGCAGTCGAATGTTGTATTATGATTATATGGCCCGACAGGCCTGAACATCAGTAATCCTGTGTTGCTTAGTTATTGGGGTATGAATGTTTCGGGTGTGAGTCAACGAGCTGTGTTCACATCTACTATATCCACCAAATCCCACTTCTGACACTTGGCACTCAGTCCCATCATGGTTGTCTGTTTTAACTGAGACAATTCAAAACACAAAGGAGATGGGCTGGGAGGGGCATGATGCAGTATTAGATGACACGTGAATTTAGACACTACAGTTCGTTCCAAAATTCATGTCCACAGAAAAACTTTATTTTTTCAAAAAAGACTTTACATTCAAATTTGAGATTTTGCATGCACTGTTACTGTTAGAATTTCAATGAGGTTATGAATCCGAAAAATGAAATTTGCAGCTTTTATAGTTTTCTCAAAGCGGTGAATTCCTTTGATCTTTTCGGCTTTTTTTCTTTCAGATAACACCAGATTGAAGAATATTTACTGTAATGACATTTTGACTGCATTATCGCGCTGGTTTGTCAGTGGCGTAGCAAACAGGTGTAACAGGGGGGCCATGAGCCGCCTAGGGTCATAGCCTAATAGTAATACAACTGTTGATGGGATTGATTCAACAGGTGGCGCGAGGTTGATTTGGCATGTCAATATAAAGTTGTGCCGTATGTTTAGATAGTATGTTTGATTAATTGTCTAGCTCTGAATCCGGTGATTCCAGAGGATTGATAATAATATTTGGCTGGATGAAATTGTCCGTCGTTTTGCCAATATTCTTCTTCCAAACGTATTGTATGGTCTTCGCATTTGGTGAAAAATTCTCTGTCAATTTCTTTAATAGCTGCGCAGGGAATTTTTTTGACGTCTGACATCTTGAACGTTGTATTTTCCATAGCGACCTTCCCTTTGACTTTAGCCCACACGAGTACAATGGGGTTGAGATGTGAATGGTAAGGAGGCAATCGCAGGCTTGTGTGTCCAAATTGATGGATAATCTTGTCGACCTCGAATATTATGGGTTTCTTATTTTTTCGCACAAGATAAAGCAACTCTGGTATAAGATGAGTTGAGCTGAAAGGAATATTTTCTTTCATCAGCCATGCCTTGACATCGTCTTTCTTGCTACTGGATGTTGGAGTTTTATCATCGTCTGACTTGATGTTGTGGTATGATGCGTTGTCCATAACCAAACATGAAGGTCTGTCCAGTGAAGGAAGAAGAGAATGTTCCAACCAGTTTTTAAAAATTGTTCCATTCATTTCTGCATGATAGTCTCGATTATCCGTTGAAATTGAATTATAAACGAGCTCTGAGTTTTGGATGAGCCCCTGATTTCTGCTTCCAGCATGCGCTATTATAATTCTATCACCTTTACCGGTAGGAATATTTCTCCTGTGCTTTCCGTCTTTGGATTGCCATTCCTTGTCATATGTATGGTGAGCATTGACCCATGTTTCGTCCAGGTAGACAATATCAAAGCCATGCGTGCGCTTTTCCTTTATTTGACGCAGGTACTTACTCCTCGTTTCCACTAGGTGTGTCACGAGTGGAGTGAGTGCAATTAAGGGGATTGCTACAGAGCGGGTGTAGAGTAAAATTAACGCACGTAGACAAGTAAGTTAAGCGTGCTGTTGTGAGTAGTGGGAGGGTCTGAATGAGGCGAAAGCGCTGTATTACTATCACTGCAAGTTAGAAGGTCCTACGGAACGGACCTGTGAATAAGAGCCCATCGGGCGGACATAAGGGGAGCAGTCGAGAAGACTAGTGAGAGAGTCTTTCCAGTGATGACTGGTACGTAGAACGTTGATTGATTATTATGATTGATGTATTATATTATATTCGTCTATTACCATGATGTAAATAAGTATATGTGAGGAATGTGGAAGTCCTTGATATTGGATATAGCAATGTGCGCCACGAGCGATAGATGAAAGTGAGTTCATGGATTTGTAGCGCGAGTGAGTAGTGTGTACTCCGATGGAGGTGTGTTACCGTAAGATGTGTGGTGAGTGAAAGGTGAACTAGTGTGTGTACGCTTCATGGATTGTAAGGAGAGGTGGAGTGAATAGAAATGGTAGGGCATTATACCAATGTAATGTTATTCTTGTAGGTGTCGAGGACGGGCCGCAGAGCCACCTCGATGAGCACAGGGGATAGGCCAGCATAGGGCCGGAGGCCACACATAGGCCAGAAGTGAGGCTGTCAGTGCAGGACAGTAGAGGCACATAAAGTCGTGGCAGTCAGGCCACGGACAGGGACGTAGATATGAGCGTGAATGTGATAATGCACTATTGCCATGTTGAGGGGAGAATGTACTATTGAAATGATAATGTCTATTGAAATGATAATGTGTTATTGCCCTGCTGAGGTGCTAGGGGAATGCTAAGGTGTATGACAATAGGAAGGTGATATTGAGAGACTGCGGTGCCAGTAAATTATTAATGTGCTATTAAGACCCTGAGGGGAGAGGCTGAGGCCGAAGTGCCTTTAGGAGTAACTACCGGATTGTGGATCCGAGGGAGAGTGTGTGTGAGAATAAGGCCGTTGTACGGCAGTTGATTTCAATAATATAATGTATGTAATTGCGCTATTATCTGTATAATTATGTTTAATAAATGTGTGAGTCTGATGGATTGTTCTGTTAAGTGTTAACTTGTTTGTTCGTGATTGTTGTCCTGTCATAACTTATTACATCTCCCAGTCTGGGATTTGTGACACTGGGGGCTCGTCCTGTTTACCTGTGGTCATTTTGACATTGTGTATTCGTTATATCTAGTTGTTTTTCTGTTGTGCTAGGAATTCGTGCTGTTGTCCTTGTTCGTGGGATGAATGGAAATTTCATGATGATATGATTTATGTATTTTGATGAATATGTATTAATGTGTACTTAAATTTCTGCAGAGTGTGTGTGCCAGCCTGAGGAGTCAAGCGGCCAGAGCTCCGATTAAGGGGAGGAGTTAAACTCAAAAATTGAAAGTTAAGTGAAAATTTTGTACCCTGGATTGAGGGCTGTCTTTTCATCTGTCTGTTTCCCTGTTTTTGCTGTTTTTGTCGTAATTCATTATACGGGCGGTGGCGCGGGTTTGCTGTGGTGAGCGTAGTTTGTCCTCTTCGGGAGGTGGGCTAATCTAGGAACCGCGTTCATCACAGTGAACAGTTCTGTAGGGACCTGTATTTTTGTTTAGATTGTGCCGTTCCATCTTCCTCGTTGTTTTAGGAAGACGTCTCTCTTGTCCCTCTCTTACCTTTCTGTAGATACGTCCTTTTTTTTCAGACTCTGTTCTTGTTCGTAGCTTGTAGTGTAATCGGCGTAGTAGGTTGCATTTTTTTTTTTCTCCATTATAGTTTTTTTTTGTAGAAGCTTTGTCCTAGTCTGGTTCGTTGTCCTTGACGTATTTGTGGTCCTTCTACTGTATTTCTTCATTCTTGTCGTTTCTATTTTCTTTTATAATTAATAGTGCTATACATTTTATAGATATAGAATTAGTTGTGCTGTAAAGGTAAATTTCTGAATTGTATTTGAGACAACCGGGTATTGTTATATCTGGTGTGATCTCAGGTCTCTGGTCGTGTCGTTAGTTATCATACCGACAGGTTAGCCGTTTTTTTAATACATACCATAACCATAAATCTGTGAAATGGCGGAACTCCAACAATTAATGAGTTGGGTAAGGAACTTGGCCTTGAGGGAGAGGAGCTACGCGGCTGGATCAAAAAACAGCAGGCGGATTTGCGCGATGAGCGTGCTAAGGATAGAGAGCGAGAAAAAGAGGCTAAGGCTCAGGAGCAGGAGAGAGAGGCTAAGGATAAGCAAGAGGAAAGAGAGGCTAAGGCTCAGCAACAAGAAAGAGAGGCTAAGACTCAGGAAGAGGAAAGAGAGTTTAAGTTAAAGGAGTTAGAGGCTCAGCAACAGGAAAGGGAGTTTAAGTTAAAGGAGTTGCATCAGCAACAGGAGAGACAGGCTCAGGAGAGGGAGTTAAAGTTAAAGGAGATAGAGGCGCAAGTAAAGATCGCCGAGTTGGAAATCAAAAAGAATGCGCCAACAGAAACAGCTGAGCGGCAGGTACACAATAAAGGTGGCGTTAGGATTAAGCTCCCTACGTTCGACGACCGGAAGGACGACATAGACGCCTTCCTTTACAGGTTCGAACTGAACGCACAATTGCAATGGGGGGAAAATAAGGAATTATGGGCCACGTACCTGGCGTCTCTATTGCAAGGGCGAGCGTTAACCTACTTTAAAGAGCTACAGCGCGAAGACGTGCAAGATTACGATAAGCTGAAGGCTTTGCTGCTTCGCCGATTTGCGCGTACCGAGGAATATTTCCGGGAGCAGTTTAGGCGGGCACGTGCAGATGCCAGGGAGGACTTTGCTGCCTTCGTCGCGAGACTAACGGAGTATTTCGCGAACTGGGTAGACTTGGCGCATGTGGGCGCGGATTTTGCTAAACTGAAAGACCTAATGATCCGTGACCAGCTGTACGCGTCGTGCCATAAGGATCTGGTGGCTTTCCTGAAAGAAAACGAACCCGCGACGGTGCAGGAGGCGTCTAAGTTGGCGGAGGCATACCGTACGGCGCATCCGTCCAAACCAGTCGCCAGGGCGTACGTCCAAGATGCTGGGTACGTCGCCGTTGTCGAAGGGTCGCCGGCAGGACTTAAGGACAGGTCGCGTCAGCGTGGTGCCTATAGCGGGCAAGCCCAGGGGCAGCGTAGGGGCTATCACCAATCACCGGCATATGGATCCGGTAAGTTTGACCGAGCAGGAGGGCTAGGTCGCGGTAATGGTCGGGGGCGAGTTGTGACCTTTGCCGATGACCGACGGCATGGGGACTCTAGTTCCGGTCGCGAGGGGTCACGGGGACCCAGGCCTAGTGCAGCACAGGGAGCGGAGTGTTGGACTTGCGGACGCGTGGGTCACTTTTCACGCGAGTGTAGGGCCGCGAAGTGTTGGAACTGCGGAAGAGCAGATCACATCAGCGTGAATTGCCCTGCAGGTAGGATAGCGGCGAACGTGGACAGTAGCTCCAGTCCATGTTCCCCAAATAAATTTCACCATGCGACTGCGTGTGTTACATCGGACAACGGAGGCGGACAGTATTCTAAGTGTCCCAGTTGTGAGAAGTTATTATCTTCCGGTGTTTTACCTTGTGGGAGAAAGATCCCCGTTATAAATTCATGTCATACAGGAGGTGGTCTTAGGGTTTATCCGGGGTTTGTTGGGGACGAACCGGTCTCGGTTTTACGAGATACAGGATCTACCGTTGTGGGAGTGCATAGAGACTGCATTCGGGATTCACAGCTTACAGGTGAGACTGTCCCGTGCACCTTTACCTTAGTGGGGAAGTCGAAGCGGTCGTTGGTTGTTTTCCAGGCGCCCAGCTCATCATTGGGAATGTATCACGGGTAGTTTCCCCTTCCGATGAGAACGTGCAAGCATGGTCGCAATCAAAAGGTATTGACTTTTGCGCCGCGGTCGAAACACGTCGACGGGTAGCTGATAAAGATAAGATTAGACCTTTGGCGACGCCAGCGGTCAACCTAGATATCACGCCAGAGCGCTTGGCGAGATTACAAAGGGAGGATCCATCATTAAACCCATGTTTTGGGGAAGCGCGAACCGAGAAAACGAGGAAATACAAGAACGGGTCATCTTCTTTTTTTGTCCAGGGGGGCATTCTGTTCCGTATGTACGCCACAGTGGCTTCCGTTCAAAAGCAGGTCGTCGTGCCACAGTCGTTAATTACTACAGTATTGCGTCTGGCCCATGATGTTCCATTAGCGGGTCATATGGGAAGTGCTAGAACCAAGCAAAGAGTTCTGAAAGATTTTTATTGGCCGTCAGTATACAGAGATGTACGTCTATATGGTAAGACGTGCAGTGCGTGCCAAAAGACGACGCATAAGGGTCGTACACCCCAGGCTCCTCGTCAAAAGATCCCCACGGTTTCGGAACCGTTTAAAAAGGTTTCAATAGACCTTGTTGATTTAAGAGAAAGATTATCTTCAGCGCGCACTATAGCAGAAGAAGCTTCTAGTATCGCTTCGAAAAGAGCAAAAGACTATAAAGATAGAGGTTCCAAACTGAGAATTTTTAAGCCAGGAGACAAGGTCCTATTGTTGTTACCTACGGACCATAATAAGTTATTGATGACATGGAAAGGTCCTTATGTTATTGAGCAAGTTGTTTCGAAGGTAGATTACGCTATCCACATTGATGGATCAGTAAAGGTTTTCCACGTTGATATGCTGCAGAGGTTTCATGAGAGACCAGAGTATCGGTATTCTCATACTGGTGTTGAAGGACATACCTAATGTCGTGTCATTCTTTGACGATATAGCATGCCATACGTCGACATGGTCTGATCATATTCAGACACTAACAGTAATTTTTCAACAATTACGTCATTTTGGGTTAACTGCTAAACCCGCAAAGATGGATTTGGCATGTCCAGAGATAATATTCTTAGGACATATTGTGGGTAGAGGTGTTCAGAGACCTGAAGTAACAAAAATTGACAAATTAGTAGGGTTGCAAATCCCTAAAACAAAGAAACAAGTCAGAAGCTTAGTGGGAATTTTAAATTATTATAGAAAGTTCATTCCAAATTTTTCCTCCTTGTCATCTTCTCTTACTGGCCTTACTAAGAAGGGACAACCCGATAAGGTCCAGTGGACGTCTGAATGTCAGACAGCATTTGATAATTTGGTGACAGCATTATCATCGTCACCCATTCTGATATTACCCGATTTTCGATCTAATTTTATCCTCAGAACGGATGCGTCGGACTCTGGTGTTGGCGCTTGTCTTCTACAGGAGAAGAACGAATGTCTCCATCCTGTATGTTATGTCAGTAGGAAGTTATTGCAGAGAGAAAGAAAGTATTCTGTGATAGAGCGTGAGTGTCTTGCCATTGTCTGGTCCGTCCAAAAACTAGGACGTTATCTCATGGGACGAGAATTTTGTATCCAGACAGACCACAAGCCACTGACATTTTTGTCGAAGAATCGTTCGTCCAGCCCACGCTTGTCTAGATGGGCATTGGCTTTGCAGCCGTATACCTTCGTTATTCAACCAATTCCAGGAACCAGCAATCATATCGCCGACTACCTTAGTCGAGCCTAGGGGAAGATTTCAGGAGCTTATACATCAGAGGACAGGAACATTGACAGGATCTGTGTGAATGAGTCGACTTTAAAATATTGACATTATAAATATGATATGAAGAATGGTTGATATGTTGATTGGGTTTTGATTCTGTATTAGATATTGTGTTTAGTTAGCTATTCATGATGTGACACATATATGCATATTGCAGGCCATATTGATCCCCATATTTTCCCCTGATTTCGGTATTTTATATGCTAGGGGAACTGCTAGGTCATTTTTTTAGGTACTGCTCACGCTCACTCGTTGACAGTCATCTTGATGCGATTTGAAATTAATTGCATTAATTTTTTTGGGGTGGGGGATGATGTCACGAGTGGAGTGAGTGCAATTAAGGGGATTGCTACAGAGCGGGTGTAGAGTAAAATTAACGCACGTAGACAAGTAAGTTAAGCGTGCTGTTGTGAGTAGTGGGAGGGTCTGAATGAGGCGAAAGCGCTGTATTACTATCACTGCAAGTTAGAAGGTCCTACGGAACGGACCTGTGAATAAGAGCCCATCGGGCGGACATAAGGGGAGCAGTCGAGAAGACTAGTGAGAGAGTCTTTCCAGTGATGACTGGTATGTAGAACGTTGATTGATTATTATGATTGATGTATTATATTATATTCGTCTATTACCATGATGTAAATAAGTATATGTGAGGAATGTGGAAGTCCTTGATATTGGATATAGCAATGTGCGCCACGAGCGATAGATGAAAGTGAGTTCATGGATTTGTAGCGCGAGTGAGTAGTGTGTACTCCGATGGAGGTGTGTTACCGTAAGATGTGTGGTGAGTGAAAGGTGAACTAGTGTGTGTACGCTTCATGGATTGTAAGGAGAGGTGGAGTGAATAGAAATGGTAGGGTATTATACCAATGTAATGTTATTCTTGTAGGTGTCGAGGACGGGCCGCAGAGCCACCTCGATGAGCACAGGGGATAGGCCAGCATAGGGCCGGAGGCCACACATAGGCCAGAAGTGAGGCTGTCAGTGCAGGACAGTAGAGGCACATAAAGTCGTGGCAGTCAGGCCACGGACAGGGACGTAGATATGAGAGTGAATGTGATAATGCACTATTGCCATGTTGAGGGGAGAATGTACTACTGAAATGATAATGTCTATTGAAATGATAATGTGTTATTGCCCTGCTGAGGTGCTAGGGGAATGCTAAGGTGTATGACAATAGGAAGGTGATATTGAGAGACTGCGGTGCCAGTAAATTATTAATGTGCTATTAAGACCCTGAGGGGAGAGGCTGAGGCCGAAGTGCCTTTAGGAGTAACTACCGGATTGTGGATCCGAGGGAGAGTGTGTGTGAGAATAAGGCCGTTGTACGGCAGTTGATTTCAATAATATAATGTATGTAAGTGCGCTATTATCTGTATAATTATGTTTAATAAATGTGTGAGTCTGATGGATTGTTCTGTTAAGTGTTAACTTGTTTGTTCGTGATTGTTGTCCTGTCATAACTTATTACATCTCCCAGTCTGGGATTTGTGACAAGGTGCACTCTTTCACAAAGTAAGTTTCTGCCGGATGAAGATTTCTTGAATGCAAAACCCATGCTTCTAACAATCCTCCACAAATGTGTTTTTGAAATTTGAAATCCATTTTTTTTTTTTTTCTGAAGATGAGATCTAAGTTTTCTCAAAGTGACAAATTCTTTCCTCTGAAACATGCTTTCAATTTCTCGCTTTATCACGTCCTTATCAAAATCATCTATCTTCTCCTTTCTTCCTCTTTTCGACGGGGTGGACGCAATGTCTGATTCCTGCAACCATCTTTTGAGAGACTTTAGACCAATTCCCAAAGCATGTCGAGTCCTTTTAAATGGGTCATTGATGTCAACATAAAGACAGCCACGTCTTGTTTCTCGTGTGAAATATCGGAACAATTTCAAAGCAATACTTCTAACTGTAGTAAATTTGTACTTCAATGCCATAATAGTGAAATATAGTGTGACTGATAATGAAAAATACGAGTTTCAACGGATTGAATAAAAACGCCACCGAAAGATTCAATTGTTGTATATCAATGGTGCGTCAGCGAGACCTCATAAGTTATTGAACGGAAGGCACGTTTTTCTTGGTGCACACAGTCTGAACGTAGGGGATTTCATTGTAATTACGAGTGTTTTGGTTCCCGACATTCATGATTTCCGTTCATTTGTGAGTCAGCACAAATTGAGAAAATTTAGTGTAAACTATCTAATATTCTACTCAGTGTGTTGCTGTAGTATTTTATATAGCGTTAAGAGACAAATTTTAAAACTGCTGGTCTTTTAGGGGTGCAAAAAATATTGTATAACGTCATGGATATCCTAAACCTGCATACAAATTTTTACTTTAGTCAAACAGACAGTTTAAAAGATATAAGACAATTGCCATGGTCATGAATTTTGGAACGAACTATAGTAGCCCAGTGCATTTAGCATCCTATCGCCAACCCAACTCAAAAGGGCCGCCATGCGATTCTAGTGGTTCCAAGCCGTGTGGCACCGTGCGGACTCTAGTGTAATAATACTATCTCTTTTAAAGGACAAAACTTTATTGTTTTAGATAATTATGTAAGATTTACCATTGTAAACAAAAGTTACGGCATTCCCGAGATTGCTGATTGTTAACTCTGAATTTCAGACAGTCAAGCGATAGTTTGAGTTTCTCATTTTGGTGTATCCCATAAATTCTAAATTCCGAATTGTGACAATTGTAACCTATCTGAAATCTTTTGAGTCCACCTAGAAATTGAAATGAGACCACCTTATAAACGCGGCCAAGTGACTGTGCTAGTAATTGACAAATTACAAGACATAAATTATATGTTGTCACCTTACGTGGGTGTGAAATTCTACATAATGAAGACGGTAAAATTGGATGGAATAATTTCACAGACAAATGTCACAAGGAAGTTTGGTGGTTTACGAGGACAAAAAAAAAACAAAAAAGACTTTCTGCCTGTGGAAAATGGAACAAATTGGATAAACCATTTGATCATGTTGATTTATCTGGAAATCTTGAGAAATGACAACAGGAGTATAACAGGCGCATGAAGGATTCACTGTACAAACTCTACAGCTTCATCATTTATACACCGACCAAGTCTGATGTTTAAACAGAAACTGACCTGTAGGCTTGGGCAGTGCCAGGCTGAGGACACACCACACCATCATCAACATCTGTCTGGCCATCCTAGAGTCCGCTGTAGTCAAAGATTTTCTTATAGAAAGCCACAGGAGATAACTATGTATCCAGCTCAGTTGGTCTTTGTCTGAGTGCTGGACTGTTCTTGTTATAATTTATATTGTCCTTACAAAACGGGGTCAGGCTGGCTAATCTAAATGTTTTATGGTGACCAAAGTTCATGTGCAAACATTTAAACAAAGACCGTCAAGGTAAGATAAGACAGTGTGTTATGCGTCAACATGTATTTTTATCAGGTGGTCGGACCTGGAGTGAAGTAGTTTTTGAGGTCCTGGGAAATTCCATCTTGTTCCTTTGACACTCTCCACGTCAATCACAATGCAACAGATTAGATAAACCACACACACAAGTACGGCTTCACTCTTATTCTGACGGTTAAAACACTCGTGTAACATGTTGTGATACTTAGATAAGAAATACATTTGGTTTAGTAGTGGTTCTCACCCCCCCCCCTCTCCTCGCGCCTCAAAATTTAATGTTTTCTCATATCCCAAATCCGGTCCCCTCCCCCTCCCTCGACCTTACCCCACCCTGATATGCAGCAAAATGTGCACAGATTAGACATAAATTTTGCTAATTTTCAAAGATTTTTAATGACACTTAACAAAAATGGAAAATTTCCTTCATCAAATACATCAACAATTGGCGTTTCCTGTTCGTAAAACATGTCATGAGTCTAGTTAATTAAAATTCACGAGGGGCGTGATTTGTTTGTTTGGCAGGGCCATGAGAAATTGGCTGGTGGCCTTGAACGGTCGCCGCGAATTATTGTTTGCTAGTAAGGAATTGCAAAGTTAAACTATTAGATTCACGCTTTTCGGTTTTAATGTGCGTGATTAGAAGTAATAGAGTAGGGGTGAGACAATGTGGGGATAGTTGACATTGTTAAGTATGACTAGACAAGTTTTTGCACGTTAACTGGCTGGTAGAATACTGCAGAATATATTCCTACATTCAAAATGGTGGGATGTTTCGGCCAATGAGATTGCTGAACTAATTTTGCCAGCGGACTAGCCTTGCCGGGTAGTTGGATAGTATAAAACATCGTGTAACGTTGAAATTCATTGAATACAGACGAGAGAAGCATCGTTTCGTGAAGTATCTCCGGTTGGCCAGTACCTGAACTGTGTGGTCTGAAGACTAAAAGTCCATTGCCATCGGACTGACTGAGCATAGAGAGAGAGAGAGAGAGAGCTCTAGAAAGAAAGGTCTGAGTGGACTGACCTTTAAGAGTCCACGCTGCGCTCTTCTGATGTTCGCGCCTACGAATTAGGCGTGACCAATGGTAACTGATCTTATTAACTAATTATGATAGAAGTTCAGAGATAGAGAGAAAACCCACAGCCTCATAGGAAGTCAGAGAAAACCACAGCTTGGACTCGACGGACGAGTGTTCTGTATTGTAAAACCACTATCTCCATAATACGATTGAAGAATTATGGCACCTTGTTGATGAAATTAATAGTGACTGATTGATTGCATATATATATATACTATTACAAGCTGCTTAAATACCTACAAGCCGATTTGTGCTTCTGTAGGCTTGAACGTACTGGGCTCTCCTAACATTCAGTGTACGTTGGGAACCCATATTAACTCTGGAGAGTTTGCCTGGCGACTGGCCAGTGGCGACTCGACTCTTACTTTAGATTGATATCTTGTTTCTTATAATATACCATTTGGTTATTAATTGCATTACATTTGATAGGGAACATAGTTACATGAATATGATAGGTTAAGTTAGTAATTGGAATTTTTGCTTTGACTATACCTATATTGTGAATTGTTTCATTATATTATTTTATGTAATAATATGGCCCGGCCAGCCTGACATACATATACTCTAGTTATTTAATAATTTCTTGTGTGTTTGTGTCCGAGTGTGAGTTAACTGCCTCTCGTGCAGTCATTAGATCCCCAAGACCATAACTCTGCTCGTGACAAAACACATGTGTCGTTAACAAGTCGGTGACTTTCCCGTGGTTGGTGTGCTGTGGTCAGGCATGTAATGTCGGTGTTTGTGAGAAGCAAACGTAGATCATCCCTCACACACATCTGAAGTCTGTTTCTCTAGTTTTGTAATGTTCTTTACGCTGCACGCGATCCTTTTACTACAAAATAGAAAAACTTATAGGAAAAGGTCACCGGAGATAGAGAGAAAGAACGTCCTTCCAGAGGGAAGAATAAATGTTCTGGTGTTTTATCCGAAAACTTTGTAGCCCTCTAGTTTGAAAATGACTTGTCTCTCGATGCAATGCTGGAAACCTAGAAATTCTTCTTGCAAATTGTCACGAGTGGAGTGAGTGCAATTAAGGGGATTGCTACAGAGCGGGTGTAGAGTAAAATTAACGCACGTAGACAAGTAAGATAAGCGTGCTGTCGTGAGTAGTGGGGGGGGGGGGGTCTGAATGAGGCGAAAGCGCTGTATTACTATCACTGCAAGTTAGAAGGTCCTACGGAACGGACCTGTGAATAAGAGCCCATCGGGCAGACATAAGGGGAGCAGTCGAGAAGACTAGTGAGAGAGTCTTTCCAGTGATGACTGGTATGTAGAACGTTGATTGATTATTATGATTGATGTATTATATTATATTCGTCTATTACCATGATGTAAATAAGTATATGTGAGGAATGTGGAAGTCCTTGATATTGGATATAGCAATGTGCGCCATGAGCGATAGATGAAAGTGAGTTCATGGATTTGTAGCGCGAGTGAGTAGTGTGTACTCCGATGGAGGTGTGTTACCGTAAGATGTGTGGTGAGTGAAAGGTGAACTAGTGTGTGTATGCTTCATGGGTTGTAAGGAGAGGTGGAGTGAATAGAAATGGTAGGGCATTATACCAATGTAATGTTATTCTTGTAGGTGTCGAGGACGGGCCGCAGAGCCACCTCGATGAGCACAGGGGATAGGCCAGCATAGGGCCGGAGGCCACACATAGGCCAGAAGTGAGGCTGTCAGTGCAGGACAGTAGAGGCACATAAAGTCGTGGCAGTCAGGCCACGGACAGGGACGTAGATATGAGCGTGAATGTGATAATGCACTATTGCCATGTTGAGGGGAGAATGTACTATTGAAATGATAATGTCTATTGAAATGATAATGTGTTATTGCCCTGCTGAGGTGCTAGGGGAATGCTAAGGTGTATGACAATAGGAAGGTGATATTGAGAGACTGCGGTGCCAGTAAATTATTAATGTGCTATTAAGACCCTGAGGGGAGAGGCTGAGGCCGAAGTGCCTTTAGGAGTAACTACCGGATTGTGGATCCGAGGGAGAGTGTGTGTGAGAATAAGGCCGTTGTACGGCAGTTGATTTCAATAATATAATGTATGTAAGTGCGCTATTATCTGTATAATTATGTTTAATAAATGTGTGAGTCTGATGGATTGTTCTGTTAAGTGTTAACTTGTTTGTTCGTGATTGTTGTCCTGTCATAACTTATTACATCTCCCAGTCTGGGATTTGTGACACTGGGGGCTCGTCCTGTTTACCTGTGGTCATTTTGACATTGTGTATTCGTTATATCTAGTTGTTTTTCTGTTGTGCTAGGAATTCCTGCTGTTGTCTTTGTTCGTGGGATGAATGGAAATTTCATGATGGTATGATTTATGTATGTTTATGAATAATAATATGTATTGATGCATGTATTTTGATGAATATGTATTAATGTGTACTTAAATTTCTGCAGAGTGTGTGTGCCAGCCTGAGGAGTCAAGCGGCCAGAGCTCCGATTAAGGGGAGGAGTTAAACTCAAAAATTGAAAGTTAAGTGAAAATTTTGTACCCTGGATTGAGGACTGTCTTTTCATCTGTCTGTTTCCCTGTTTTTGCTGTTTTTGTCGTAATCGATTATACGGGCGGTGGCGCGGGTTTGCTGTGGTGAGCGTAGTTTGTCCTCTTCGGGAGGTGGGCTAATCTAGGAACCGCGTTCATCACAGTGAACAGTTCTGTAGGGACCTGTATTTTTGTTTAGATTGTGCCGTTCCATCTTCCTCGTTGTTTTAGGAAGACGTCTCTCTTGTCCCTCTCTTACCTTTCTGTAGATACGTTCTTTTTTTTCAGACTCTGTTCTTGTTCGTAGCTTGTAGTGTAATCGGCGTAGTAGGTTGCATTTTTTTTTCCATTATAGTTTTTTTTTGTAGAAGCTTTGTCCTAGTCTGGTTCGTTGTCCTTGACGTACTTGTGGTCCTTCTACTGTATTTTTTCATTCTTGTCGTTTCTATTTTCTTTTATAATTAATAGTGCTATGCATTTTATAGATATAGAATTAGTTGTGCTGTAAAGGTAAATTTCTGAATTGTATTTGAGACAACCGGGTATTGTTATATCTGGTGTGATCTCAGGTCTCTGGTCGTGTCGTTAGTTATCATACCGGCAGGTTAGCCGTTTTTTTTAATACATACCATAACCATAAATCTGTGAAATGGCGGAACTCCAACAACTAATGAAGTTGGGTAAGGAACTTGGCCTGGAGGGAGAGGAGCTACGCGGCTGGATTAAAGAACAGCAGGCGGATTTGCGCGATGAGCGTGCTAAGGATAGAGAGCGAGAAAAAGAGGCTCAAGAGCGACAGAGAGAAGAGGAAAGAGAGGCTAAGGCTCAGCAACAAGAAAGAGAGGCTAAGGATAAGGAACAGGAAAGGGAGTTTAAGCAACAGGAAAGGGAGGCTAAGGAACGGGAGCAGGAGAGGGAGTTAAGGTTAAGGGAGATAGAAGCTAGGGATAACCAACAGGAGAGAGAGACGCGAATGAGAATCGCGGAGTTGGAAAGCCAAAAGAATGCGCCAACAGAAGCAGTTGAGCGGCAGGTACACAATAAAGGTGGCGTTAGGATTAAGCTCCCTACGTTCGACGACCGGAAGGACGACATAGACGCCTTCCTTTACAGGTTCGAACTGAACGCACAATTGCAATGGGGGGAAAATAAGGAATTATGGGCCACGTACCTGGCGTCTCTATTGCAAGGGCGAGCGTTAACCTACTTTAAAGAGCTACAGCGCGAAGACGTGCAAGATTACGATAAGCTGAAGGCTTTGCTGCTTCGCCGATTTGCGCGTACCGAGGAATATTTCCGGGAGCAGTTTAGGCGGGCACGTGCAGATGCCAGGGAGGACTTTGCTGCCTTCGTCGCGAGACTAACGGAGTATTTCGCGAACTGGGTAGACTTGGCGCATGTGGGCGCGGATTTTGCTAAACTGAAAGACCTAATGATCCGTGACCAGCTGTACGCGTCGTGCCATAAGGATCTGGTGGCTTTCCTGAAAGAAAACGAACCCGCGACGGTGCAGGAGGCGTCTAAGTTGGCGGAGGCATACCGTACGGCGCATCCGTCCAAACCAGTCGCCAGGGCATACGTCCAAGATGCTGGGTACGTCGCCGTTGTCGAAGGGTCGCCGGCAGGACTTAAGGACAGGTCGCGTCAGCGTGGTGCCTATAGCGGGCAAGCCCAGGGGCAGCGTAGGGGCTATCACCAATCACCGGCATATGGATCCGGTAAGTTTGACCGAGCAGGAGGGCTAGGTCGCGGTAATGGTCGGGGGCGAGTTGTGACCTTTGCCGATGACCGACGGCATGGGGACTCTAGTTCCGGTCGCGATGGGTCACGGGGACCCAGGCCTAGTGCAGCACAGGGAGCGGAGTGTTGGACTTGCGGACGCGTGGGTCACTTTTCACGCGAGTGTAGGGCCGCGAAGTGTTGGAACTGCGGAAGAGCAGATCACATCAGCGTGAATTGCCCTGCAGGTAGGATAGCGGCGAACGTGGACAGTAGCTCCAGTCCATGTTCCCCAAATAAATTTCACCATGCGGCTGCGTGTGTTACATCGGACAACGGAGGCGGACAGTATTCTAAGTGTCCCAGTTGTGAGAAGTTATTATCTTCCGGTGTTTTACCTTGTGGGAGAAAGATCCCCGTTATAAATTCATGTCATACAGGAGGTGGTCTTAGGGTTTATCCGGGGTTTGTTGGGGACGAACCGGTCTCGGTTTTACGAGATACAGGATCTACCGTTGTGGGAGTGCATAGAGACTGCATTCGGGATTCACAGCTTACAGGTGAGACTGTCCCGTGCATCCAATTTTCGGGGGCCATTGAGAAATTACCCATGGCAAGAATAATGATAGATACACCTTTCCTTAGCGGGGAAGTCGAAGCGGTCGTTGGTTGTTTTCCAGGCGCCCAGCTCATCATTGGGAATGTATCATGGGTAATTTCCCCTTCCGATGAGAACGTGCAAGCATGGTCGCAATCAAAAGGTATTGACTTTTGCGCCGCGGTCGAAACACGTCGACGGGTAGCTGATAAAGATAAGATTAGACCTTTGGCGACGCCAGCGGTCAACCTAGATATCACGCCAGAGCGCTTGGCGAGATTACAAAGGGAGGACCCATCATTAAACCCATGTTTTGGGGAAGCGCGAACCGAGAAAACGAGGAAATATAAAAACGGGTCATCTTCTTTTTTTGTCCAGGGGGGCATTCTGTTCCGTATGTACGTCACAGTGGCTTCCGTTCAAAAGCAGGTCGTCGTGCCACGGTCGTTAATTGCTACAGTATTGCGTCTGGCCCATGATGTTCCATTAGCGCATCATATGGGAAGTGCTAGAACCAAGCAAAGAGTTCTGAAAGATTTTTATTGGCCGTCAGTATACAGAGATGTGCGGTTATATTGTAAGACGTGCAGTGCGTGCCAAAAGACGACGCATAAGGGTCGTACACCCCAGGCTCCTCTTCAAAAGATCCCCACGGTTTCGGAACCGTTTAAAAAGGTTTCGATAGACCTTGTTGATTTAAGAGAAAGATTATCTTCAGAGCGCACTATAGCAGAAGAAGCTTCGAGTATCGCTTCAAAAAGAGCAATAGCCTATAAAGATAGAGGATCTAAACTGAGAATTTTTAAGCCAGGAGACAAGGTCCTATTGTTGTTACCTACGGACCATAATAAGTTATTGATGACATGGAAAGGTCCTTATGTTATTGAGCGAATTGTTTCGAAGGTAGATTACGCTATCCACATTGATGGATCAGTAAAGATTTTCCACGTTGATATGCTGCAGAGGTTTCATGAGAGACCAGAGTATCTGTATTATCATACTGGTATTAAAGGACATACCTAATGTCGTGTGATTCTTTGATGATATAGCATGCCATACGTCGACATGGTCTGATCATATTCAGACACTAACAGTAATTTTTCAACGATTACGTCATTTTGGGTTAACTGCTAAACCCGCAAAGATGGATTTGGCATGTCCAGAGATAATATTCTTAGGACATATTGTGGGTAGAGGTGTTCAGAGACCTGAAGTAACAAAAATTGACAAATTAGTAGGGTTGCAAATCCCTAAAACAAAGAAACAAGTCAGAAGCTTAGTGGGAATTTTAAATTATTATAGAAAGTTCATTCCAAATTTTTCCTCCTTGTCATCTTCTCTTATTGACCTTACTAAGAAGGGACAACCCGATAAGGTCCAGTGGACGTCTGAATGTCAGACATCATTTGATAATTTGGTGACAGCATTATCATCGTCACCCATTCTGATATTACCCGATTTTCGATCTAATTTTATCCTCAGAACGGATGCGTCGGACTCTGGTGTCGGCGCTTGTCTTCTACAGGAGAAGAACCAATGTCTCCATCCTGTATGTTATGTCAGTAGGAAGTTATTGCAGAGAGAAAGAAAGTATTCTGTGATAGAGCGTGAGTGTCGTGCCATTGTGTGGTCCGTCCAGAAATTAGGACGTTATCTCATGGGACGAGAATTTTGTATCCAGACAGACCACAAGCCACTGACATTTTTGTCGAAGAATCGTTCGTCCAGCCCACGCTTGTCTAGATGGGCATTGGCTTTGCAGCCGTATACCTTCGTTATTCAACCAATTCCAGGAACCAGCAATCATATCGCCGACTACCTTAGTCGAGCCTAGGGGAAGATTTCAGGAGCTTATACATCGGAGGACAGGAACATTGAGAGGATCTGTGTGAATGAGTCGACTTTAAAATATTGACATTATAAATATGATATGAAGGATGATTGATAGGTTGAGTGGTTTTTGATTCTGTATTAGGTATTGTGTTTAGTTAGCTATTGATGATGTGATACATATATGCATATTGCGGGCCATATTGATCCCCATATTTTCCCCTGATTTCGGTATTCTATATACTAGGGGAACTGCTAGGTCAGTTTTTTTTAGTGTAGGTATTGCTCACGCTCACTCGTTGACAGTCATCTTGATGCGATTTGAAATTAATTGCATTAATTTTTTTGGGGTGGGGGATGATGTCACGAGTGGAGTGAGTGCAATTAAGGGGATTGCTACAGAGCGGGTGTAGAGTAAAATTAACGCACGTAGACAAGTAAGATAAGCGTGCTGTCGTGAGTAGTGGGGGGGGGGGTCTGAATGAGGCGAAAGCGCTGTATTACTATCACTGCAAGTTAGAAGGTCCTACGGAACGGACCTGTGAATAAGAGCCCATCGGGCAGACATAAGGGGAGCAGTCGAGAAGACTAGTGAGAGAGTCTTTCCAGTGATGACTGGTATGTAGAACGTTGATTGATTATTATGATTGATGTATTATATTATATTCGTCTATTACCATGATGTAAATAAGTATATGTGAGGAATGTGGAAGTCCTTGATATTGGATATAGCAATGTGCGCCATGAGCGATAGATGAAAGTGAGTTCATGGATTTGTAGCGCGAGTGAGTAGTGTGTACTCCGATGGAGGTGTGTTACCGTAAGATGTGTGGTGAGTGAAAGGTGAACTAGTGTGTGTATGCTTCATGGGTTGTAAGGAGAGGTGGAGTGAATAGAAATGGTAGGGCATTATACCAATGTAATGTTATTCTTGTAGGTGTCGAGGACGGGCCGCAGAGCCACCTCGATGAGCACAGGGGATAGGCCAGCATAGGGCCGGAGGCCACACATAGGCCAGAAGTGAGGCTGTCAGTGCAGGACAGTAGAGGCACATAAAGTCGTGGCAGTCAGGCCACGGACAGGGACGTAGATATGAGCGTGAATGTGATAATGCACTATTGCCATGTTGAGGGGAGAATGTACTATTGAAATGATAATGTCTATTGAAATGATAATGTGTTATTGCCCTGCTGAGGTGCTAGGGGAATGCTAAGGTGTATGACAATAGGAAGGTGATATTGAGAGACTGCGGTGCCAGTAAATTATTAATGTGCTATTAAGACCCTGAGGGGAGAGGCTGAGGCCGAAGTGCCTTTAGGAGTAACTACCGGATTGTGGATCCGAGGGAGAGTGTGTGTGAGAATAAGGCCGTTGTACGGCAGTTGATTTCAATAATATAATGTATGTAAGTGCGCTATTATCTGTATAATTATGTTTAATAAATGTGTGAGTCTGAGGGATTGTTCTGTTAAGTGTTAACTTGTTTGTTCGTGATTGTTGTCCTGTCATAACTTATTACATCTCCCAGTCTGGGATTTGTGACACAAATGTCTGTGTGTCATAGGTGCATCGTAACCATTAGGTTTCATAACCCACTCAGTGACACATAGATCTCCCTGATCTTGAAATGGCCGGTCGGTGCACTATGTGACTTTGCCAGGTTGAGTGAAGTGAACGATTCACTTCCGTTTTCCAGAACTCCAGCTAGACGGAGAAAGACGACAGGATAAAGTTTGCAGTTAAATAGCTCGGAGGTGCGTTAAAGTTGATTTCATATAACTTGGCAAAAGTTTTTACCATGAAGGCAGCTCCTGTATCCATTCCCCGGGATGCCATGCCGAGTCCTGACACTCAAAAAAAAGAACACCAAAAAGAACCGCACTGATTCGAACAATTCTAAAACGCCTCAAAGACAGTAACTCATTGATAAACAGCGGACATCTAGTCAGAAGAAATCGTTCAAGTTTTTCGTCGTTTACGATATGGGCAGCGAGAAGGCAAGACACCTCTATTTTTATTAAATCTATGAAGCTTTGATGTCATCTCATCATTGATGGGTGTGTCACGAGTGGAGTGAGTGCAATTAAGGGGATTGCTACAGAGCGGGTGTAGAGTAAGAAGGACTCACAGTAGACAGCAAGTTAAGCGTGCTGTTGTGAGTAGTGGGGGGGGGGGGGTCTGAATGAGGCGAAAGCGCTGTATAACTATCACTGCAAGTTAGAAGGTCCGACGGAGCGGACCTGTGAATAAGAGCCCAGCGGGCGGACATAAGTGAAAGCAGTCGGGAGACGGATGAGTGTTGTTCCAGTAATGACTGGTATGTAGAACGTTGATTGATTATTATGATTGATGTATTATATTATATTCGTCTATTACCATGATGTAAATAAGTATATGTGAGGAATGTGGAAGTCCTTGATATTGGATATAGCAATGTGCGCCATGAGCGATAGATGAAAGTGAGTTCATGGATTTGTAGCGCGAGTGAGTAGTGTGTACTCCGATGGAGGTGTGTTACCGTAAGATGTGTGGTGAGTGAAAGGTGAACTAGTGTGTGTACGCTTCATGGATTGTAAGGAGAGGTGGAGTGAATAGAAATGGTAGGGTATTATACCAATGTAATGTTATTCTTGTAGGTGTCGGGGACGGGCCGAAGAGCCACCTCGATGAGCACAAGTGATAGGCCAGCATAGGGCCGGAGGCCGCACATAGGCCAGAAGTGAGACTGTCGGGGCAGGACAGTAGAGGCACATAAGGTCGTGGCAGTCAGGCCACGGACAGGGACGTAGATATGAGAGTGAATGAGATACTATATTGTTGCCATGTTGATAGGCTAGTGAACTGATACTATGTTGTTGCCATGTTGATGGCTATGGAAATAATAATGTGTTATTGCCCTGCTGAGGTGCTAGGGGAGTGCTAAGGTGTATGACAATAGGGAGGGGATATTGAGAGACTGCGGTGCCAGTAAATTATTAATGTGCTATTAAGACCCTGAGGGGAGAGGCTGAGGCCGAAGTGCCTTTAGGAGTAACTACCGGATTGTGGATCCGAGGGAGAGTGTGTGTGAGAGTAAGGCCGTTGTACGGCAGTTCATTTCAATAATATAATGTATGTAATTGCGCTATTATATGTATAATTATGTTTAATAAATGTGTGAGTCTGATGGGTTGTTTTGTTAAGTGTTAAACTTGGTTGTTCGTGATTGTCGTCCTGTCATAAACTATTACATCTCCCAGTCTGGGATTTGTGACACTGGGGGCTCGTCCGTTGTGACACTGGGGGCTCGTCCGTTGTGACACTGGGGGCTCGTCCGTTGTGACACTGGGGGCTCGTCCTGTTTACCTGTGGTCATTTTGACATTGTGTATTCGTTATATCTAGTTGTTTTTCTGTTGTGCTAGGAATTCATGCTGTTGTCTTTGTTCGTGGGATGAATGGAATTTTCATGAGGATATGATTTATGTATGTTTATGAATAATAATATGTATTGATGCATGTATTGCTATGAATAGGTATTAATGTGTATTTAAACTTTCCAGAGTGTGTGCGTGCAGCCTGGGGAGACAAGCAGCCAGAGCTCCGAGACAAGGGGAGAGGTTATAGTCAGAAAAGTTAAGTGAAAATTTTGTGCCCTGGATTGTGGGCTGTTCCTTTAATCTGTCTTTTTCCCTGTTTTTGCTGTTTTTGTTGTCGTTATAGATTATACGGGCGGTGGCGCGGGTTTGCTGTGGTGAGCGTAGTTTGTCCTCTTCGGGAGGTGGGCTAAATTTGGAACTTCGTTCATCACAGTGAACAGTTCTATAGGGACCTGTATTTTTGTTTAGATTGTAGCGTTCTATCTTCCTCGTTGTTTTAGGAAGACGTTTCTCTTGTCCTTCTCCTCCCTATCTGTAGATACGTTCCTTTTTTTCAGACTCTGTTCTTGTTCGTACCTTGTTGTATAATCGGCGTAGTAGGTTGCAAATTTTTTTTCCATTATAGTTTTTTTTTGTAGAAGCTTTGTCCTAGTCTGGTTCGTTGTCCTTGACGTACTTGTGGTCCTTCTACTATATTTTTTCATTCTTGTCGTTTCTATTTTCTTTTATAATTAATAGTGCATACATTTTATAGATATAGAATTAGTTTTGCTGTAAAGGTAAATTTCTGAATTGTATTCTGAAGTGGGTATTGTTATATCTGGTGTGATCTCAGGTCTCTGGTCGTATCGTTACTGATCATACCGACAGGTTGGTCGTCTTATAATAGATACCATAACCATAAATCTGTGAAATGGCGGAACTCCAACAACTAATGAAGTTGGGTAAGGAACTTGGCCTGGAGGGAGAGGAGCTACGCGGCTGGATCAAAGAACAGCAGGCGGATTTGCGCGATGAGCGTGCTAAGGATAGAGAGCGAGAAAAAGAGGCTAAGGCTCAGGAGCAGGAAAGAGAGGCTAAGGATAAGGAACAGGAAAGGGAGGATAAGCAACAGGAAAGAGAGTTTAAGTTAAAGGAGATAGAGGCGCAAGTAAAGATTGCGGAGTTAGAACTCAAGAAGAATACGCCAGCGGAAACGGCTGAGCGGCAGGTACACAATAAAGGTGGCGTTAGGATTAAGCTCCCTACGTTCGACGACCGGAAGGACGACATAGACGCCTTCCTTTACAGGTTCGAACTGAACGCACAATTGCAATGGGGGGAAAATAAGGAATTATGGGCCACGTACCTGGCATCGCTATGGCAGGGACGAGCGTTAACCTACTTTAAAGAGCTACAGCGCGAAGACGTGCAAGATTACGATAAGCTGAAGGCTTTGCTGCTTCGCCGATTTGCGCGTACCGAGGAATATTTCCGGGAGCAGTTTAGGCGGGCACGTGCAGATACCAGGGAGGACTTTGCTGCCTTCGTCGCGAGACTAACGGAGTATTTCGCGAACTGGGTAGACTTGGCGCATGTGGGCACGGATTTCGCTAAACTAAAAGACCTAATGATCCGTGACCAGCTGTACGCGTCGTGCCACAAAGATCTGGTGGCTTTCCTGAAAGAGAACGAACCCGCGACGGTGCAGGAGGCGTCTAAGTTGGCGGAGGCATACCGTACGGCGCATCCGTCCAAAGCAGTCGCCAGGGCGTACGTCCAAGATGCTGGGTACGTCGCCGTTGTCGAGGGGTCGCCGGCAGGATTTGGGGACAGGTCGCGTCAGCGTGGTGCCTATAGCGGGCAAGCCCAGGGGCAGCGTAGGGGCTATCACCAATCACCGGCATATGGATCCGGTAAGTTTGACCGAGCAGGAGGGCTAGGTCGCGGTAACGGCCGGGGGGCGAGTTGTGACCTTTGCCGATGACCGACGGCATAGGGACTTTAGTTCCGGTCGCGATGGGTCACGGAGACCCAGGCCTAGGACAGCACAGGGAGCGGAGTGTTGGACTTGCGGACGCATGGGTCACTTTTCGCGCGAGTGTAGGGCCGCAAAGTGTTGGAACTGCGGAAGAGCAGATCACATCAGCGTGAACTGCCCTGCAGGTAGGATAGCGGCGAACGTGGACAGTAGCTCCAGTCCATGTTCCCCAAATAAATTTCATCATGCGGCTGCGTGTGTTACATCGGACAACGGAGGCGGACAGTATTCTAAGTGTCCCAGTTGTGAGAAGTTATTATCTTCCGGTGTTTTACCTTGTGGGAGAAAGATCCCCGTTATAAATTCATGTCATACAGGAGGTGGTCTTAGGGTTTATCCGGGGTTTGTTGGGGACGAACCGGTCTCGGTTTTACGAGATACAGGATCTACCGTTGTGGGAGTGCATAGGGACTGCATTCGGGATTCACAGCTTACAGGTGAGACTGTCCCGTGCATCCAATTTTCGGGGGCCATTGAGAAATTACCCATGGCAAGAATAATGATAGATACACCTTTCCTTAGCGGGGAAGTCGAAGCAGTCGTTGATTGTTTTCCAGGCGCCCAGCTCATCATTGGGAATGTATCACGGGTGGGTTCCCCTTCCGATGAGAACGTGCAAGCATGGTCGCAATCAAAAGGTATTGACTTTTGCGCCGCGGTCGAAACACGTCGACGGGGAGCTGATAAAGATCAGATTAGACCTTTGGCCACGCCAGCGGTCAACCTAGATATCACGCCAGAGCGCTTGGCGAAATTACAAAGGGAGGACCCATCATTATGTCACGAGTGGAGTGAGTGCAATTAAGGGGATTGCTACAGAGCGGGTGTAGAGTAAGAAGAGCTCACGACAGACGGATAGGAAAAGACGTGAAAGGGGAAGAGTAAAAATAACTCATGCAGACAAGTGGGAAAAGCCTGCGTGTATGAGTGGTGTGGAAGTCTGAATGAGGCGAAAGCGCTGTATAACTATCACTGCAAGTTAGAAGGCCCGACGGAGCGGACCTGTGAATAAGAGCCTATCGGGCGGACATAAAGGGAAGCAGTCGAGAAGACTAGTGAGAGTCTTTCCAGTTATGACTGGTGTCGGGGACGGGCCGCAGAGCCACCTCGATGAGCACAGGGGATAGGCCAGCATAGGGCCGGAGGCCACACATAGGCCAGAAGTGAGGCTGTCAGTGCAGGACAGTAGAGGCACATAAAGTCGTGGCAGTCAGGCCACGGACAGGGACGTAGGTATGAGAGTGAATGAGATACTATATTGTTGCCATGTTGATAGGCTAGTGAACTGATACTATGTTGTTGCCATGTTGATGGCTATGGAAATAATAATGTGTTATTGCCCTGCTGAGGTGCTAGGGGAGTGCTAAGGTGTATGACAATAGGAAGGTGATATTGAGAGACTGCGGTGCCAGTGAATCATTAATGTACTATTAAGACCCTGAGGGGAGAGGCTGAGGCCGAAGTGCCTTTAGGAGTAACTACCGGATTGTGGATCCGAGGGAGAGTGTGTGTGAGAATAAGGCCGTTGTACGGCAGTGCATTTCAATAATATAATGTATGTAATTGCGCTATTATATGTATAATTATGTTTAATAAATGTGTGAGTCTGATGGGTTGTTCTGTTAAGTGTTAAACTTGTTTGTTCGTGATTGTTGTCCTGTCATACTTATTACATCTCCCAGTCTGGGATTTGTGACACTGGGGGCTCGTCCGTTGTGACACTGGGGGCTCGTCCGTTGTGACACTGGGGGCTCGTCCTGTTTACCTGTGGTCATTTTGACATTGTGTATTCGTTATATCTAGTTGTTTTTCTGTCGTGCTAGGAATTCGTGCTGTTATCCTTTTTCGTGGGATGAATGGGAATTTCATGATGATATGATTTATGTATGTTTATGAATAATAATATGTATTGATGCATGTATTTTGATGAATATGTATTAATGTGTACTTAAATTTCTGCAGAGTGTGCGTGCCAGCCTATAGAGGTCAAGCAGCCAGAGCTCCGAGGAAAGGGAGAAATTGAAATCTAGGGTGAAAGTTAAGTGAAAATTTTGTGCCCTGGATTGAGGGCTGTCTTTTCTTCTGTCTTTTCCTGCTGTTTTTCTGTTTTCGTTGTAATTGATTATACGGGCGGTGGCGCGGGTTTGCTGTGGTGAGCGTAGTTTGTCCTCTTCGGGAGGTGGGCTAAATTTGGAACTTCGTTCATCACAGTGAACAGTTCTGTAGGGACCTGTATTTTTGTTTAGATTGTAGCGTTCTATCTTCCTCGTTGTTTTAGGAAGACGTTTCTCTTGTCCCTCTCCTACCTTTCTGTAGATACGTTCGTTTTTTTCAGACTCTGTTCTTGTTCGTACCGTGTTGTGTAATCGGCGTAGTTAGGTTGCAATTTTTTTTTCCATTATATTTTCTCTTTTAGGTCTTTGTCCTAGTCTGGTTCGTTGTCCTTGACGTACTTGTGGTCCTTCTACTGTATTTCTTCATTCTTGTCGTTTCTATTTTCTTTTATAATTAATAGTGCTATACATTTTGTAGATATAGAATTAGTTGTGCTGTAAAGGTAAATTTCTGAATTGTATTTGAGACAAGTGGGTGTTGTTATTATAGTGACATAATTTCAGGTCTCTGGTTAGTGATCATACCGACAGGTTGGTCGTTCTCATAATAGATACCATAACCATAGATCCGTGAAATGGCGGAACTCCAACAATTAATGAAGTTGGGTAAGGAACTTGGCCTGGAGGGAGACGAGCTACGCGGCTGGATTAAAGAACAGCAGGCAGAAATGCGCGATGAGCGTGCTAAGGATAGAGAGCGAGAGGAGCAGGAGAGACAGGTTAAGGAAAGGGAGCAGGAGATAAGGTTAAAGGAGATAGAAGCTCAAGAGCGGGAGACAGACGCGCGAGTAAGAATAGCGGAGTTGGAAATCAAAAAGAGTGCGCCAACAGAAACAGTTGAGCGGCAGGTACACAATAAAGGTGGCGTTAGGATTAAGCTCCCTACGTTCGACGACCGGAAGGACGACATAGACGCCTTCCTTTACAGGTTCGAGCTGAACGCACAATTGCAATGGGGGGAAAATAAGGAATTATGGGCCACGTACCTGGCGTCGCTATTGCAGGGGCGAGCGTTAACATACTTTAAAGAGCTACAGCGCGAAGACGTACAAGATTACGATAAGCTGAAGGCTTTGCTGCTTCGCCGATTTGCGCGTACCGAGGAATATTTCCGGGAGCAGTTTAGGCGAGCACGTGCAGATACCAGGGAGGACTTTGCTGCCTTCGTCGCGAGACTAACTGAGTATTTCGCGAACTGGGTAGACTTGGCGCATGTGGGCACGGATTTCGCTAAACTGAAAGACCTAATGATCCGTGACCAGCTGTACGCGTCGTGCCACAAAGATCTGGTGGCTTTCCTGAAAGAGAACGAACCCGCGACGGTGCAGGAGGCGTCTAAGTTGGCGGAGGCATACCGTACGGCGCATCCGTCCAAACCAGTCGCCAGGGCGTACGTCCAAGATGCGGGGTACGTCGCCGTTGTCGAGGGGTCGCCGGCAGGACTTAGGGACAGGTCGCGTCAGCGTGGTGCCTATAGTGGGAAGGCCCAGGGGCAGCATAGGGGCTATCACCAATCACCGGCGTATGGATCCGGTAAGTTTGACCGAGCAGGAGGGCTAGGTCGCGGTAATGGCCGGGGGCGAGTTGTGACCTTTGCCGATGACCGACGGCATAGGGACTCTAGTTCCGGTCGCGAGGGGTCACGGGGACCCAGGCCTAGAGCAGCACAGGGAGCGGAGTGTTGGACTTGCGGACGCGTGGGTCACTTTTCGCGCGAGTGTAGGGCCGCGAAGTGTTGGAACTGCGGAAGAGCAGATCACATCAGCGTGAACTGCCCTGCAGTTAGGATAGCGGCGAACGTGGACAGTAGCTCCAGTCCATGTTCCCCAAATAAATTTCATCATGCGGCTGCGTGTGTTACATCGGACAACGGAGGCGGACAGTATTCTAAGTGTCCCAGTTGTGAGAAGTTATTATCTTCCGGTGTTTTACCTTGTGGGAGAAAGATCCCCGTTATAAATTCATGTCATACAGGGGGTGGTCTTAGGGTTTATCCGGGGTTTGTTGGGGACGAACCGGTCTCGGTTTTACGAGATACAGGATCTACCGTTGTGGGAGTGCATAGAGACTGCATTCGGGATTCACAGCTTACAGGTGAGACTGTCCCGTGCATCCAATTTTCGGGGGCCATTGAGAAATTACCCATGGCAAGAATAATGATAGATACACCTTTCCTTAGCGGGGAAGTCGAAGCAGTCGTTGGTTGTTTTCCAGGCGCCCAGCTCATCATTGGGAATGTATCACGGGTAGTTTCCCCTTCCGATGAGAACGTGCAAGCATGGTCGCAATCAAAAGGTATTGACTTTTGCGCCGCGGTCGAAACACGCCGACGGGTAGCCGATAAAGATAAGATTAGACCTTTGGCTACGCCAGCGGTCAACCTAGATATCACGCCAGAGCGCTTGGCGAGATTACAAAGGGAGGACCCATCATTAAACCCATGTTTTGGGGAAGCGCGAACCGAGAAAACGAGGAGATATAAGAACGGGTCATCTTCTTTTTTTGTCCAGGGGGGCATTCTGTTCCGTATGTACGTCACAGTGGCTTCCGTTCAAAAGCAGGTCGTCGTGCCACGGTCGTTAATTGCTACAGTATTGCGTCTGGCCCATGATGTTCCATTAGCGGATCATATGGGAAGTGCTAGAATCAAGCAGAGAATTCTGAAAGATTTTTATTGGCCGTCAGTATACAGAGATGTACGTTTATATTGTAAGACGTGCAGTGCGTGCCAAAAGACGACGCATAAGGGTCGTTCACCCCAGGCTCCTCGTCAAAAGATCCCCACGGTTTCGGAACCGTTTAAAAAGGTTTCAGTACCTTGTTGATTTAAGAGAAAGACTATCTTCAGCGCGCACTATAGCAGAAGAAGCTTCTGGTATCGCTTCGAAAAGAGCAAAAGACTATAAAGATAGAGGTTCCAAACTGAGAATTTTTAAGCCAGGGGACAAGGTCCTATTGTTGTTACCTACGGACCATAATAAGTTATTGATGACATGGAAAGGCCCTTATGTTATTGAGCGAGTTGTTTCAAAGGTAGATTACGCTATCCACATTGATGGAGCGAGTAAGGTTTTCCATGTTAACATGCTACAGAGATTTTATGAGAGACCACAGTATCTGTGTGCACAGACAAGACCAAAGGAGACTGTCTTCTCTACCGCTTGTACGGAGGTCGTAGACCAGTTGGACTGTGACGTAAGCGACACCGAGGCGCAGGAAGAGTTACAAATTCAATTGCCGGAGTTAACTCCGACACAAGGTTACAGGGACGTTAAAATTAACCCTGACCTTACGAGTTCAAGGAGTGGGGAACTTGAGACCCTGTTAGCGTCATTTCCGGATGTTGTTACGGATTTGCCGGGTCGCACTACGGTGATCCAGCACCAAATAAAGTTGACTTCGGATAAGCCAGTATTTCTTAGACCGTACCCGCTGCCTTTTTCTTCGAGAGATAGAGTCATAAAGGAAGTGGAGTCAATGCTGAAGTTAGATGTGATAGAACCATCAACATCGCCGTATTCATCACCCATCGTCCTCGTGAAAAAACTCGATGGATCGGTGCGATTCTGTATTGATTTTCGAAGATTGAACACTATTACGGTAGGCGATAGGGAGCCTATTCCGTTTCAGGAGGAATTAATAGCTTCATTGGCCGGGTCCACGTGGTTTTCCAAGATAGATTTGACGAAAGGGTATTGGGAAATCCCGCTTACTGAGGAGTCTAAACAATACACGGCGTTCCAAACGCCCATTGGATTATTCCAATTTAAGGTCATGCCATTTGGGTTGGTAAACGCGCCAGCGACGTTTGCACGATTAATGAGATTAGTGTTGAAGGACATACCTAATGTCGTTTCATTCTTTGACGATATAGCATGCCATACGTCGACATGGTCTGATCATATTCAGACACTAACAGTAATTTTTCAACGATTACGTCATTTTGGGTTAACTGCTAAACCCGCAAAGATGGATTTGGCATGTCCAGAGATAATATTCTTAGGACATATTGTGGGTAGAGGTGTTCAGAGACCTGAAGAAACAAAAATTGACAAGTTAGTAGGGTTGCAAATCCCAAAAACAAAGAAACAAGTCAGAAGCTTAGTGGGAATTTTAAATTATTACAGAAAGTTCATTCCAAATTTTTCCTCCTTGTCATCTTCTCTTACTGACCTTACTAAGAAGGGACAACCCGATAAGGTCCAGTGGACGTCTGAATGTCAGACATCATTTGATAATTTGGTGACAGCATTATCATCGTCACCCATTCTGATATTACCCGATTTTCGATCAAATTTTATCCTCAGAACGGATGCGTCGGACTCTGGTGTCGGCGCTTGTCTTCTACAGGAGAAGAACGAATGTCTCCATCCTGTATGTTATGTCAGTAGGAAGTTATTGCAGAGAGAAAGAAAGTATTCTGTGATAGAGCGTGAGTGTCTTGCCATTGTGTGGTCCGTCCAGAAATTAGGACGTTATCTCATGGGACGAGAATTTTGTATCCAGACAGACCACAAGCCACTGACATTTTTGTCGAAGAATCGTTCGTCCAGCCCACGCTTGTCTAGATGGGCATTGGCTTTACAGCCGTATACCTTCGTTATTCAACCAATTCCAGGAACCAGCAATCATATCGCCGACTACCTTAGTCGAGCCTAGGGGAAGATTTCAGGAGCTTATACATCGGAGGACAGGAACATTGACAGGATCTGTGTGAATAAGTCCACTTTAAAATATTGACATTATAAATATGATATGAAGAATGGTTGATAGGTTGAATGGTTTTTGATTCTGTATTAAGTATTGTGGTTAGTTAGCTATTCATGATGTGACACATATATGCATATTGCAGGCCATATTGATCCCCATATTTTCCCCTGATTTCGGTATTCTATATACTAGGGGAACGGCTAGGTCAGTTTTTTTAGTGTAGGTATTGCTCACGCTCACTCGTTGACAGTCATCTTGATGCGATTTGAAATTAATTGCATTAATTTTTTTGAGGTGGGGGATGATGTCACGAGTGGAGTGAGTGCAATTAAGGGGATTGCTACAGAGCGGGTGTAGAGTAAGAAGAGCTCACGACAGACGGATAGGAAAAGACGTGAAAGGGGAAGAGTAAAAATAACTCATGCAGACAAGTGGGAAAAGCGTGCGTGTATGAGTGGTGTGGAAGTCTGAATGAGGCGAAAGCGCTGTATAACTATCACTGCAAGTTAGAAGGCCCGACGGAGCGGACCTGTGAATAAGAGCCTATCGGGCGGACATAAAGGGAAGCAGTCGAGAAGACTAGTGAGAGTCTTTCCAGTTATGACTGGTGTCGGGGACGGGCCGCAGAGCCACCTCGATGAGCACAGGGGATAGGCCAGCATAGGGCCGGAGGCCACACATAGGCCAGAAGTGAGGCTCTCAGTGCAGGACAGTAGAGGCACATAAAGTCGTGGCAGTCAGGCCACGGACAGGGACGTAGATATGAGAGTGAATGAGATACTATATTGTTGCCATGTTGATAGGCTAGTGAACTGATACTATGTTGTTGCCATGTTGATGGCTATGGAAATAATAATGTGTTATTGCCCTGCTGAGGTGCTAGGGGAGTGCTAAGGTGTATGACAATAGGAAGGTGATATTGAGAGACTGCGGTGCCAGTGAATCATTAATGTACTATTAAGACCCTGAGGGGAGAGGCTGAGGCCGAAGTGCCTTTAGGAGTAACTACCGGATTGTGGATCCGAGGGAGAGTGTGTGTGAGAATAAGGCCGTTGTACGGCAGTTCATTTCAATAATATAATGTATGTAATTGCGCTATTATATGTATAATTATGTTTAATAAATGTGTGAGTCTGATGGGTTGTTCTGTTAAGTGTTAAACTTGTTTGTTCGTGATTGTTGTCCTGTCATACTTATTACATCTCCCAGTCTGGGATTTGTGACACATTAAACCCATGCTTTGGGGAAGCGCGAACCGAGAAAACGAGGAGATATAAGAACGGGTCGTCCTCCTTTTTTGTCCAGGGGGGCATTCTGTTCCGTATGTACGTCACCGTGGCTTCCGTTCAAAAGCAGGTCGTCGTGCCACGGTCGTTAATTGCTACAGTATTGCGTCTGGCCCATGATGTTCCATTAGCGGGTCATATGGGAAGTACTAGAACCAAGGAGAGAGTTCTGAAAGATTTTTATTGGCCGTCAGTATACAGAGATGTGCGGTTATATTGTAAGACGTGCAGTGCGTGCCAAAAGACGACGCATAAGGGTCGTACACCCCAGACTCCTCTTCAAAAGATCCCCACGGGTTCGGAGCCGGTTAAAAAGGTTTCGATAGACCTTGTTGATTTAAGAGAAAGACTATCTTCAGCGCGCACTATAGCAGAAGAAGCTTCTGGTATCGCTTCGAAAAGAGCAAAAGACTATAAAGATAGAGGTTCCAAACTGAGAATTTTTAAGCCAGGGGACAAGGTCCTATTGTTGTTACCTACGGACCATAATAAGTTATTGATGACATGGAAAGGTCCTTATGTTATTGAGCGAATTGTTTCGAAGGTAGATTACGCTATCCACATTGATGGATCAGTAAAGGTTTTCCACGTTGAGATGCTGCAGAGGTTTTATGAGAGACCAGAGTATCTGTATTCTCATACTAGTGTTGAAGGACATACCTAATGTCGTGTCATTCTTTGATGATATAGCATGCCATACGTCGACATGGTCTGATCATATTCAGACACTAACAGTAATTTTTCAACGATTACGTCATTTTGGGTTAACTGCTAAACCCGCAAAGATGGATTTGGCATGTCCAGAGATAGTATTCTTAGGACATATTGTGGGTAGAGGTGTTCAGAGACCTGAAGTAACAAAAATTGACAAGTTAGTAGGATTGCAAATCCCTAAAACAAAGAAACAAGTCAGAAGCTTAGTGGGAATTTTAAATTATTACAGAAAGTTCATTCCAAATTTTTCCTCCTTGTCATCTTCTCTTACTGACCTTACTAAGAAGGGACAACCCGATAAGGTCCAGTGGACGTCTGAATGTCAGACAGCATTTGATAATTTGGTGACAGCATTATCATCGTCACCCATTCTGATATTACCCGATTTTCGATCTAATTTTATCCTCAGAACGGATGCGTCGGACTCTGGTGTCGGCGCTTGTCTTCTACAGGAGAAGAACGAATGTCTCCATCCTGTATGTTATGTCAGTAGGAAGTTATTGCAGAGAGAAAGAAAGTATTCTGTGATAGAGCGTGAGTGTCTTGCCATTGTCTGGTCCGTCCAGAAACTAGGACGTTATCTCATGGGACGAGAATTTTGTATCCAGACAGACCACAAGCCACTGACATTTTTGTCGAAGAATCGTTCGTCCAGCCCACGCTTGTCTAGATGGGCATTGGCTTTGCAGCCGTATACCTTCGTTATTCAACCAATTCCAGGAACCAGCAATCATATCGCCGACTACCTTAGTCGAGCCTAGGGGAAGATTTCAGGAGCTTATACATCGGAGGACAGGAACATTGACAGGATCTGTGTGAATGAGTCGACTTTAAAATATTGACATTATAAATATGATATGAAGAATGGTTGATAGGTTGATTGGCTTTTGATTCTGTATTAGGTATTGTGTTTAGTTAGCTATTGATGATGTGACACATATATGCATATTGCAGACCATATTGATCCCCATGTTTTCCCCCGATTCCGGTACTTTATATACTAGGGGAACTGCTAGGTCATTTTTTTTAGTGTACGTATTGCTCACGCTCACTCGTTGACAGTCATCTTGATGCGATTTGAAATTAATTGCATTAATTTTTTTGGGGTGGGGGATGATGTCACGAGTGGAGTGAGTGCAATTAAGGGGATTGCTACAGAGCGGGTGTAGAGTAAGAAGGACTCACAGTAGACAGCAAGTTAAGCGTGCTGTTGTGAGTAGTGGGGGGGGGGGTCTGAATGAGGCGAAAGCGCTGTATAACTATCACTGCAAGTTAGAAGGTCCGACGGAGCGGACCTGTGAATAAGAGCCCAGCGGGCGGACATAAGTGAAAGCAGTCGGGAGACGGATGAGTGTTGTTCCAGTAATGACTGGTATGTAGAACGTTGATTGATTATTATGATTGATGTATTATATTATATTCGTCTATTACCATGATGTAAATAAGTATATGTGAGGAATGTGGAAGTCCTTGATATTGGATATAGCAATGTGCGCCATGAGCGATAGATGAAAGTGAGTTCATGGATTTGTAGCGCGAGTGAGTAGTGTGTACTCCGATGGAGGTGTGTTACCGTAAGATGTGTGGTGAGTGAAAGGTGATCTAGTGTGTGTACGCTTCATGGATTGTAAGGAGAGGTGGAGTGAATAGAAATGGTAGGGTATTATACCAATGTAATGTTATTCTTGTAGGTGTCGGGGACGGGCCGAAGAGCCACCTCGATGAGCACAAGTGATAGGCCAGCATAGGGCCGGAGGCCGCACATAGGCCAGAAGTGAGACTGTCGGGGCAGGACAGTAGAGGCACATAAGGTCGTGGCAGTCAGGCCACGGACAGGGACGTAGATATGAGAGTGAATGAGATACTATATTGTTGCCATGTTGATAGGCTAGTGAACTGATACTATGTTGTTGCCATGTTGATGGCTATGGAAATAATAATGTGTTATTGCCCTGCTGAGGTGCTAGGGGAGTGCTAAGGTGTATGACAATAGGGAGGGGATATTGAGAGACTGCGGTGCCAGTAAATTATTAATGTGCTATTAAGACCCTGAGGGGAGAGGCTGAGGCCGAAGTGCCTTTAGGAGTAACTACCGGATTGTGGATCCGAGGGAGAGTGTGTGTGAGAGTAAGGCCGTTGTACGGCAGTTCATTTCAATAATATAATGTATGTAATTGCGCTATTATATGTATAATTATGTTTAATAAATGTGTGAGTCTGATGGGTTGTTTTGTTAAGTGTTAAACTTGGTTGTTCGTGATTGTCGTCCTGTCATAAACTATTACATCTCCCAGTCTGGGATTTGTGACAGGGTGCTCCATCTGTTGCTACTGCAATTATGTTGGTCACTGGTGTGGTCTTCTCTCTAAAGTAATCCTTTCCCCGCTACCATTTAGCTCTACTACTCTACTAGTAATTTACTGATTGGTCAAGGAAATTAAACTTGACCGGACTTTTTTTTATAATATGGACATAAGTAATATGGTTTTATATTTTTTTAAAAACAACCGGAAATTATTGTCAGATTGTGCAAAACTGGAATCTTTGTTAGAAAAATATATTAATTCGGCCCCCTCACGTTTTTGCTCCCCTCTCTTCGTTTTCGCCACCCCCCCCCCCCCCACTCACCCCGGTCGCTCCTTTAGTCGTTTTCGCCCCTCTGAAAATCAAAATGGCGGAGGGGGGAGGGGCGATCACCCACGTTGAGAATTATTGTTTTAGAGTATAAAAATCAAATCCTGCCATTTTGTATAAGAAGTCGGGCTATTCTGCTTGAAAAAACCCGTTAGAGGTTTATCTCTGGCAAGGTCGAGTAGCCCAGCTCGTGGAGGGAAACCTGCCAACTGTCCATTATTTTACAGAAGTAGAGAGAGATAGAGGCAAAGTCACGAGAAATACTTTCTTTTTCTTTAACAAAACCTGTTTGCGGACAAAGTTCTGTCTGGTCAAGTGCAAGACAGTAGTGACAGTGTGTACATTATACATAGAGTACAGTATGTGATCTGTGAAGTGTTTGCAGTATTTTGTGATTCATGTTTGTGTTTTCTCTTGTATGGAAATCAGAAATCAGAAGTAACTGATAGGTTCAGTGTTGCCTTTCTAGGGCCTTAGTTTATGTGTCCCATGATGTGTGGAACCTGCTGAAACCGAAATTCAGGGTATCGATTTCAGAGTTTTTAATGTATTTGTGTGTTGTTGTTGTTGTTGTTGTTGTTGTTGTTGTTGTTGTTGTTGTTGTTTAATCACTCATTCTTGAATTATTCTCACGGAATGTTTGCCGTAATAAATTCCATCTAAAATTAACCCTATTTCGTTACTTCATTTTATCCATAACAACTTTTTTTTTTTAATCCCTGTAATGATTTTACATTATGTTTTAATGTGGTCTAGAAGTCTAGGTGCTCCCCTCTCATGCGAAGGGTCCCGGATTCAAAACCCGGCCGGTGCAGGCATGTTGGAAGTAATTGATTTTTCTCATATTTTCCTGTCCCTGATTGTCGCGATGTGGGTTAGATGGGGAGAATTCGACTGACACTCTTTCGAGGTCCGCTCCCACAATCGACGAACACACAAAAAAAATACTTGCACTCTAAAAACTAAATAAATCAATTGCTTTGATTTTTAGCAGAACTGCAGGGCAGTTTAATTACAGGAATTAATGTAACAAATATAATTATAAATATAAATATCAATTCAAAGGCAACTGAATCTAACTAATGAAACTACAGCTTTCTATAAAGACTAACTTATTCACTCTAACTACTTGCAGGTCATATGAGTTATATGCCAAATAGAATCCGCGCACGTGGCGACGGATATAACAGTTTAAATTCTATTAATTCAATGAGACATGTTATGATATGGACATTTCCTCTAGACACGCCATGGAGAATGCTCTGTGTCAAGAGCAGATTTAATTCATAAGAGTAAATTTTTGCGAGAGCAGTAAGTAATTTTTAGAAACGTAATTATTGTACGAGCCAGCATAACTTGGCCTTGAGCTGGTCTCGTAAACAATGTGTTTTGAACAGTTTTTTCCCTGATAGATAGACAGAAGGTGGGGAAGGATAGAGGGACAGCGTAGGTGTGCATGACTGAGCACTTGTTGTATCTCGTGTTTTGAACTAGGGGTAGTAAAGAGGGAAGGGGTGAGTAGGAATTAAATGTTATTGAGACGTCTGTTGGCGTACAGAAAAACCGTGATCCAGAGTAAAAGCTCGGGGTTTTGAACATGTTAAGAATTTATTGCTATAAAATTTATATTATATTGTATTGAAGTAATTCGACCTTTGATGTCGACCCAAGGTCGTTGCGTAGGGCTGTTACTTAAAATAACTCAGTTCGGCAGCTGAGCTAGAAGTGGTTGCACCAATCACAATCCAGGAATTAGACGGTAAGCTGCAGATGCAGTCCAGTATTTAAGGCCATACAGAACTTAGTTCTGGGCCACATGTAGAAAATCCATTTACGAGGTGGACGGCGATAGTCCTCAGCCAGATGAGGGACATGGAGACGCAGTTGAGCAGTCCATTGTGAGGGGCCTGATTTAAAGCTCCAGAGCCTAAGCTACTTGGTTTGATATAAACCCACAGCGTTTACATCCAGCGCTCTCACTCCCAGTGAGGGCCGCATGGTGAGAATCTATACTAATTTGTAATGATGAAAGTGAACCGTTCTACTTACTTTTGAAGACGGTTTCAGAGCTACCGCCAGACAACGCATGGTTGTACAAGCATTCTCCATGGCGTGTCTAGAGGAAATGTCCACATCATAACATGTCTCATTGAATTAATAGAATTTAAACTGTTATATCCGTCGCCACGTGCGCGGATTCTATTTGCCATATAACTCATATGACCTGCAAGTAGTTAGATTGAATTCGTTAGTCTTTATAAAAGCTGTAGTTCCATTAGTTAGATTCAGTTGCCTTTGAATTGATATATATATTTATAATTATATTTGTTACATTAATTCCTGTAATTAAACTGCTCTACAGTTCTGCTAAAATTGAAAGCAATTGATTTATTTAGTTTCTAGAGTGCAAGTATTTATTTTTGTGTGTTCGTCGATTGTGGGAGCGGACCTCGAAAGAGTGTCAGTCGAAATATCCCCATGTAACCCACATCGCGACACTGGAGGGGACACTACACGACATTGTTTAGTTTATAGTTTATTTAGATTGGAGTATAATATCGGTTTTCTCTTTGATTAACTTTTGTTTTTTTTTCAGTTTCAGTGCTCACGGGGTCTTCACGTTGAGCTACTTTAATTACTTCATTGTATTTAGTTTTGTATACTGCTTTCTTTCATTATTTGTTCCACATATTTCCGGCTCTCCCATTGACCCGAGGATCGAGGCCAAGGAGACTTCAACATAACTAAACGAAGAAAGACAAACGTACTGACTGTGGTGTACGCAAGGGCTAAAGGAATCTCCACCAGTTCCTTGAGTTAAGTGATTCCATCCTTAATATCGTCTGCGTTAAGGAGTTGAATGTTCCTCCTTCTGTTTTACAGGCTCATTTTACTTTTTCTCTGTGTTTAGGAACCCACGGGCGGTGGCGAGGGCGTTCTTACGTGTGCGTGTCCTCTGTGCCAAAGTGGTGGCTTGGTCGCCGATTTTGCCGTTTCGACGACAACGTCTGCGGTCTCGCAACAACCAGTGGTGATTAAAACAGTGAGGATTCGCATTCGTGAGAATAGACTTTGATAGGGATCTGTACATTTTGTTTAGATTGTAGCGTTTCTATCTTCCTCGTTGTTTTAGGAAGACGTCTCTCTTGTCCTCTTCTTAATCCTATCTGTAAATATGTTCAGACTGTAGAGTTTGTTATTGTCCGTCTTTTCTTGTTAGTCTAGCGTCGAGTTTCGTGTTTTTTTTTTTTTATTACACCTTACGTGCATTGTAATTATACATTCCTTTTCTTAAATATATTGCCTGTGTGAATCATGCGTCAATGTTGACGCATTGATTATATTCTCTGGTTGTTGTGACGAGTAAGGCTCATAGGCCGGAAGTTAGATATATTGTTGGGAATAGAGATTCCCCATTCAAGCGCAGTTGTGCACCTGCCTTGAATCTTCAGTAACTAAGTACTGAAATAGTAGTTCTTAAAAAGAACTTCAGGTAATAGAATTTACCTCGGAATTTAAAATATACGATAGCTATATAAAGATAGCTGTAATTTTAATCAACGAAATAAAATTGTCGTTGATTTATACGTCATAAACATTAGTTACGCAGTGATAACAGTAAGGACACTGCAAGTTGTATAACGAAGGAACAGTGTTGGTAATTCGTCGTTCTTAGTAGCGGCCACCCGACGAGGTCAATTGGCCTCAGGGATAATTGATAACTTCAGGTTAATAATTAAGATTGTTATTTTAATCGGATAATCGTAAAGAATACAGTGCTAACATAGTTCACTGTACGCAGGTTATCGCGTGAAGGATCCGGATACCTGACCTTTATCAATACTAGATCTCATATAGAGACCTATTCGGAGTCTTAACCATAATGACTGATTACTCTGCCTATATTAACGCGGCGAAGCTGTTGGGCGTCCCCGATGATCAGCTACCAGCTTGGTGCGAAAGGAAACAAAAGGAAGACCAAGAGCTGGCTCGAGAGGAGCGCGCCGCAGAACGAGCCGAGAAGGCCGAGGAACGCGAACGAGAAAGAGAAAAAGAACGACACGAAAGAGAAAAAGAAGAACGAGAAAGAGAAAAAGAAGAACGAGAAAGAGAAAAAGAAGAACGAAAAAGAGCTGAGAACGCGGCTCAAAGAGAGCATGAAATTTTTCTAAAGAAACTAGAATTGCAGGCCATCCAGCCCACCGCGGCTCCTCTAGCATCCGCGAATAATGTTAAAACTAAGCCGAAGCTACCGACCTACAATGATAAGATCGACCACATCGATTCTTACATCCATCGCTTTGAGCTCCACGCTGTAGCCGCCGGTTGGGACCGCACGGGATGGCCCTTCGTGAAGTCTTTGCCACTCTTCGCCGAGCTGGCCTTACCGCGAGGCCCAGTAAGGTCTTCTTGGGCTATTCCCACATAAACTTCTTGGGTCATACCATAACCCGCGGGGTTCAGACTCCAGACAATCGCAAAATATCCACTATTTTGAAACTTCAACCCCCTAAAACTAAAAAACAAGTCCGTAGCTTGTTGGGACTTTTGAATTACTACAGGAAGTTCATACCAAACTTTTCTTCCCTTTCAGCCCCGTTATCTGATCTAACGAGGAAGAATTTTCCAAATAAAGTCGTCTGGACGCCTCAGTGCGCTGATGCCCTTCAGACTATTCAGAATTTATTTTCTACTTTCCCCCTGCTTGTTTTACCAGATATTCGCCAGACCTTCGTCGTCCGTACAGATGCGTCGGATAAAGGTATCGGCGCCGTGTTGCTCCAAGAGCATGAAGGTTCCTTACGTCCGTGCTTTTACGCAAGCCGGAAGCTACTTGATAGAGAGACTCGATATGCGATTGTCGAACGTGAGTGTCTCGCGATTGTTTACGCGGTCGATGCATTTTCTCGATACTTATTAATGTCCGAATTTATAATTGAAACGGATCATCGTCCATTACTATTCCTCAAGTCGAACAGAGCGAGAAATGCGCGACTTACCCGATGGAGCCTTGCGCTCCAGGAATACAAATTTACCATTAGAGCTATACCTGGGAATGATAATCTACAAGCCGATGTGTTGTCCCGGTTAATTTAGTATCATTATATAGTCTGTAAACATTGAGGTTGAGCATTTTTCACCTTATTCGGAGACCGTGGATGGTTTCACATTATTTGTCCTACAAGTTATGGGCATACTTTCTCAAAATTTATGTGATTCCTTTATCCACTAGCGTCCATTCTGACCAAGACCTGAGTTCCAGACAACCTTGATGCCTTTGTCTGCGGGTCAATGAGATGAGGAAATGGCAAACCAAGGGACCAGACCTACTGCTGCCAGGATACCATTACGTTAGATTAACCATTGTTTGTACATGTTATATATGTCATAATTACGCTCAGTGAAGCTATGAGCTAGATGCTCAATATTTTAAGTCTTTACAGTATGTCTTTGTGAAATAGGTTATCACTTTAATTGTAACGATATTGTTACATTACATATATTACACTATACACAATTACCACATATATTATAGAACGTCGCATATGTCCTTCAGAATGCACGTTCTCAACAATTTTTTTCATGACTTTCAGTTAACGCTGTAGTTTTTCCATATGGCTTCCAAATGTATTCTGACTTAATGACTTTAGTACACATTGTGTCGTTCAAACCCTAAGTTTTCACTGGGGTGGGGGATGTGTCAAGAGCAGATTTAATTCATAAGAGTAAATTTTTGCGAGAGCAGTAAGTAATTTTTAGAAACGTAATTATTGTACGAGCCAGCATAACTTGGCCTTGAGCTGGTCTCGTAAACAATGTGTTTTGAACAGTTTTTTCCCTGATAGATAGACAGAAGGTGGGGAAGGATAGAGGGACAGCGTAGGTGTGCATGACTGAGCACTTGTTGTATCTCGTGTTTTGAACTAGGGGTAGTAAAGAGGGAAGGGGTGAGTAGGAATTAAATGTTATTGAGACGTCTGTTGGCGTACAGAAAAACCGTGATCCAGAGTAAAAGCTCGGGGTTTTGAACATGTTAAGAATTTATTGCTATAAAATTTATATTATATTGTATTGAAGTAATTCGACCTTTGATGTCGACCCAAGGTCGTTGCGTAGGGCTGTTACTTAAAATAACTCAGTTCGGCAGCTGAGCTAGAAGTGGTTGCACCAATCACAATCCAGGAATTAGACGGTAAGCTGCAGATGCAGTCCAGTATTTAAGGCCATACAGAACTTAGTTCTGGGCCACATGTAGAAAATCCATTTACGAGGTGGACGGCGATAGTCCTCAGCCAGATGAGGGACATGGAGACGCAGTTGAGCAGTCCATTGTGAGGGGCCTGATTTAAAGCTCCAGAGCCTAAGCTACTTGGTTTGATATAAACCCACAGCGTTTACATCCAGCGCTCTCACTCCCAGTGAGGGCCGCATGGTGAGAATCTATACTAATTTGTAATGATGAAAGTGAACCGTTCTACTTACTTTTGAAGACGGTTTCAGAGCTACCGCCAGACAACGCATGGTTGTACAAGCATTCTCCATGGCGTGTCTAGAGGAAATGTCCACATCATAACATGTCTCATTGAATTAATAGAATTTAAACTGTTATATCCGTCGCCACGTGCGCGGATTCTATTTGCCATATAACTCATATGACCTGCAAGTAGTTAGATTGAATTCGTTAGTCTTTATAAAAGCTGTAGTTCCATTAGTTAGATTCAGTTGCCTTTGAATTGATATATATATTTATAATTATATTTGTTACATTAATTCCTGTAATTAAACTGCTCTACAGTTCTGCTAAAATTGAAAGCAATTGATTTATTTAGTTTCTAGAGTGCAAGTATTTATTTTTGTGTGTTCGTCGATTGTGGGAGCGGACCTCGAAAGAGTGTCAGTCGAAATATCCCCATGTAACCCACATCGCGACACTCTGTACAACCATGCGTTGTCTGGCGGTAGCTCTGAAACTGTCTTCAAAAGTAAGTAGAACGGTTCCCTTTCATCATTACAAATTAGTATGGACTCTCATCATTAGGCCCTCACTGGGAGTGAGAGCGCTGGATGTAAACGCTGTGGGTTCATATCAAACCAAGTAGCTTAGGCTCTGGAGCTTTAAAATCATGCTCCACACAATATGGACTGCTCAACTGCGTCTTAAATGTCTCTCATCTGGCTGAGGACTATCGCCGTCCACCTCGTAAATGGATTGTCTACATGTGGCATCTATCTAAGCTCTGCACGGGTTTAAATACTAAGGCTGTGTCTCGACCTTCCGTCCAGATTCATACATTTGATTGGTGCAGACGCTTCAGCTCCCCCTATCAGTAGCTGTCTGAATGGGACCAACAAGATCAATTGAAACCCTTTTAAAAGGTTCCGAAACCGTGGGAATAGTCTGAAGAGGAGCCTGGGGTGTGCGACCTTTCTGAGTTGTCTTTTGGCATGCACTGCATGTCTTACAATATAACTGGACATCCTTGTGCACTGACGGCCAATAAAAGTTCTTGAGAACTCTTTCCCTAGTTCTAGCAATTCCCATATGACCCGCTAATGGGACATCATGGGCCAAACGTAATACTGTAGCGATCAATAACGCTGGCACAACCACCTGCTTTAGAACCAAAGCCATTGTCACGTATTTACGGAACAGAATGCCCCCTTGGACAAGAAACGAATACGAACCGTTCTTATACCTCCTAGTCTTCTCAGTTCGCGCCTCCTCAAAACATGGACTCAATGATGGATCCTCACTCTGTAATTTAGCCAAGCGCTCTGGTGTGATATCAAGGTCGACCGACGGCGTCGTCAAAGGTCTAATTTTACTCTTATCAGCTACCTGCCGACGTGTCTCAACTGCGGCACAAAAGTCAATACCCTTGGATTGCGACCATGCCTGTACATGCTCTCTAGAAGGAGAATCCACACGAGAAACATTACCAATAATGAGCTGAGCACCTGGGAAGAACCCAACGACCGCCTCAACTTCACCGCTAAGAAAAGGTGTATCAATCTCTATCTTTGCAATAGGTAACTTCTCAATGGCACGTGAAAACTGAATACATGGAACAGCCTCACCTGTAAGCTGTGACTCGTGAATGCAATCTCTATGCACTCCTACAACCGTAGATCCTGTATCACGCAACACTGACACCGGTTCGTCACCAACAAACCCCGGATAAACCTGAAGACCACCACCTGTGTGACATGAGTTAATAACGGGAATCTTTCTCCCACAAGGTAAAGTACCGGAAGATAACAATCTCTGACAACTGGGACACTCAGAATGCTGTCCTTCACTGCTACCTGATGTAACACAAGCGGCCGCATGCCGAAAGTTATCAGAAGAATACCGAGTAGGACCGCTATAATTGCCATCCACATTCGCCGCTATCCTCTTTGCAGGACAATTAACACTGATGTGATCTGCTCTTCCACAGTTCCAACATTTCGCTGCCGTACACTCCCGTGCAAAATGACCTACACGTCCGCAAGTCCAACACTCCGTCCCTTGTGATCTGTAAGACCTGGGTCTCCGTGATCCATCGCGACCCGAACTAAAGTCTCTCCGCCCTCGATCATCAGCAAACGTAACAAGGCGCCCTCGGGCACTACCGCGACCTCGACCTCCTGCTCGGTCAAACTTACCGCCCTCATACTCTGGTGATTGATAATTCCCCTTACGTGGAACATGAGGTTGCCCATTAAAGCCGCCACGCTGACGCCACTTATCTCTGCCCCGTCCTGTCGGCGACCCTTCGACAACGGCGATGTAACCACCATCCTGGACATATGCCTTCGCCACCGGTTTGGAAGGATGTGCCGTACGATATGCCTCTGCCAACTTCGACGCCTCTTGCACCGTCGCGGGTTTATTTTCTTTAAGAAACGCCACCAAGTCTTTGTGACACGACGCATAGAGCTGATCAAGGATCATTAGATCCTTCAATTTCCCAAAGTCTGTCCCAACATGCGATAAGTCTATCCAGTTCGCGAAGTACTCCGTCAATCTGGCAACAAAGGAAGCAAAGTCCTCCCTAGTATCCGCACGCGCTCGCCTAAACTTCTCTCGGAAATATTCCTCAGTACGAGCAAAGCGCCGAAGTAACAAGGACTTCAGTTTATCATAGTCATGTACGTCCTCGCGCTGTAATTCCTTAAAATATGTCAACGCTCGACCCTGCAACAGAGATGCTAGGTACGTGGACCATAGCTTCTTGTTCTCTCCCCATTGCAGCTGCGCATTTAACTCAAACCTATAAAGGAAGGCATCAATGTCGCCCTTCTGATCGTCAAACGTAGGCAGTTTAATTCGTACCCCGCCTTTACTTTGTCCCTGCCGCTCAACAGCTTCCGTTGGCGCTTTCTTCTCGCTTTCCAACTCAGCAATTCTTACTCACGCCTCTATCTCCTTTAACCTTAACTCTCTTTCCTTAGCCTCCTTATCTTTAGCCTCTCTTTCCTGCTCCTTATCTTTACCTCTCTTTCCTGCTCCCTATCCTTAGCCTCCTTCTCCCTATCCTTAGCACGCTCATCGCGCAACTCCGCCTGCTGCTCCTTAATCCAGCTACGCAGCTCTTTGCCTTCAAGGCAAAGTTCCTTACCCACTCTCATGAGTTCCTGGAGATCCGCCATTTCACGGATTTATGAATATAATATACAATTTGAAATATAATAACCTGTCGGTATACTTACTATAGACGACACGACCAGAGACCTGAGATAATACCAAATATAATAACACCCAATTCTCTCAAATGCAATTCAGAAAAATACTTAACTAAACATTTTATAACATACTTTCTAACTAATTCTATATTCACAAGATGTATAGCACTATTGGGTAACAAAAGAGAAAAGAAAAGACAAAAATGAGGAAATTCAGAAGAAAGACCACAAAGACATCAAGGAACAACGAACCAGACCAGAACAAAGGTTTCTAACCCAAAAAAAATATACTGGGGAAAAAAAAATGCAACCTAACTACACCGATTACACTACAAGGCACGAACAAGAACAGAGCCTGAAAAAAAAGAACGTACCTACAGATAGGTGAGACAAGGGGACAAGAGAATACGTCTTCCTGCAAAAGCACAGAAGATACCGACGCCACAACTAAACAATCATAAAGCCCTATAGAACTGTTCACTGTGATGAACGCAGTTCCAAAGTTTACCACACCCCCTTAAGAGGATAAACCACGTTCCCCACAGCAAACCCACTCCACCGCCCTTATAATCTATAACAACAAAAACAGCAAAAACAGGGTAAAAGACAGGTTAAGGAACAGCCCACAATCCAGGGCACAAAAATTTTTTTAGTTCCACTTAACTTTTACTTTCACGTATGCCGGAGCTCTGGGCTGCTTGACCTCCTCAGGCTGGCACACACACTCTCTGCAGAATTTAAGCACACATTAATACATATTCATAAAAAATACATGCATCAATACATATTCATAAAAATACATAAATCATATCATCATGAGATTCTCATTCTTCCAACAAACAAAAGACAACAGCACAAATTCCTGCCACAACATAAATACAATAAATATGACGAAATTGGACGAGCCCCCAGTGTAGCAAATCCCAGATTGGGAGAAGTACTTATATGACAGTAACAGTCACGAACAGACAAGTATAACAATTAACAAAACAATCAAACAGGCTCACACATTTATTATAACATTAATAACGGCAATCCAATAAGTACAACATCTCACTCGTTCCCTTAAGCATTCACTCCTCTCCTCGTTCCTCTCTAGGATAATCACTCCTTTACAATATTATAGTTGGCCTCCGCCTAACAATACGTCAATGGCTGCACCGCCTTGTAGAACGACGTCTCACTGCCCGTGCTCAACATCACATCAATATCTTAACCTGACATCAATATCTTAATACATTCCTGAATGTGGCCAGACTGCCACGAATAATGTGCCCTCACTGTCCTGCGGGTGGCCTCACTGCCCAACCCATGCACCTCATTTATGCTGGCCTGCGGGTAGCCTCACTGCCCAAAGGGACAAGGTGGTCTAGAGGCAAGGTGCTCGCCTCTCATGCCAAGGGTGGAAAGTGGATTTTTCTCATATTTTCAAGTCCCTGGTCCTATTGGGGGGTAGGATCGAGTAGTTCTTGGAAATTGGATTTTTCTCATATTTTCAAGTCCCTGGTCCTATTGGGGGGTAGGATCGAGTACCTAGTTGTAACAGCTGAGGTTGTTCTAGCACGTTATAGTAGGGGGGAGTTAGTTGATCTAACTACAACCCTTTAGAAAACGAAACTATTACAGCTGTAAAATAAATAAACACGAGATCCGACGATAGATTAAATAATACTAAAGTTTAATAACTGTATAATGAACAATAAATTACTAGGAAGACATCAGCGAAACTAAATATCTACGCCACACAAAAGGAAACTCACTTACTCACCGACCAACCACTCACACAGGTCTATATATATAAACATTCCTACAGAAAGTTCCCGAAATAAACGTTACCTTTGCCCTCGCACAAACTAACCAATCACGCATCAATACGTCATCAGGTTACATCACTCAAGGCCAAATCTGGCGTAAACATTCGTATCCACAACGTTATCGAATATTCGGGAACATACTAATATTTACTGAACGAGTCAAAACACCTGACAACAAGCGAGCGAGGAAAAAAACTACTCACTAGAAAAGAAGGTCAGGTCACGGAGTACAGTACACTCTGGCGATTGTCAACAATAAAATGAAAAAAGTAGTGGACACATGCTCAGCCACCAGCACAACAACAAAACCGGGGGAGGGCAAGGGGTAGCCCGCAGATGCTACACAACTCCCCAATTTAAGTTGAATATCTTTCAACTCCAAAAACATTATACAGCGTCTGCACTATCGTGAAATAAACTTATAGCACTCCCAATCTCACAAAGGTAGTTGCTAATTCTATTACAATTAATAACAATTTCAGTGTCTTCCCGAATGTCATCACAAATACAATACAATGCAGTGTACTTTGCATCACTAATACCATAACTAATACAATACCGTCATTGCTTCCCAATAGTAAACAGTAGGCCTACTAGTCAAAATAACACAACGCCACCACTGTGGTGAAACAATGGTCAATGATATTATTACAAATCATATATGGTGAAACGATGGCCCATCGTTTACATAATGCTTCGTGCACGAATCATAGCATATAACTTGTTGTACATAACATGGTTATCTCCAAAATGTATAACTCATACGTACAATGGCAAAAATACCAATACATACCGACCACTGATTAGGGTCTTTCTTCATCATATTAGGTCAAAACAAGTTACAACATTACAATATAACACAAACACTGCTTGCTCGCAGTCCCCATTTGGGTTACATTTTCCAAAAATTACACCAAGTTCCATTGGTAACTAATATGACATAGCATAAAATCAAAATGTGACTAACACATCATGACTCTCTATCAGCCATCAATTCAATATTCAGTCACAGATGAACTATGTCCCCAATTACAGTACAATACTGCCGTCCTAGAAATTCATCTAGTAGGCAAAAGTATGGGTTACAATGCATTTCACTGATAGTGTACTACTTTAAAATACCCTGCTCAGGAAATCGGCACAGACATTTTCTCTGCCTTTTACGTAGTGAATCCTGAATCGATAAGACTGTAAAAATAAACTCCATCGTAATAACTTTGGACTGTCAAACTTGGCAGAGTTCAAAAACTCTAATGACCGATGGTCAGTTTGGAGCACAAACTCCTTTCCATACAAATACAAAGTAAACTTTTTTACAGCCCAAACAATAGCTAAACATTCGCGCTCTGAGACCGAATATTTTGTCTCACGAGGCAAAAGCTTACGACTAGCATATGCCACAGGGTACAACTTTCCCTCGTGTTCCTGCATAAGAATAGCGCCTAGTCCGCGATCTGATGCATCAGTTGCTAAGACAAACTCTTTGGAAAAATCTGGCAAACATAACACGGGTTTGGAGATAATGACATTCTTCAAAGAGGTGTACGCTTTCTCCTGCGTTTCATCCCACTGAACTATATTGGGCTGACCCTTTCTAAGTAAATCAAACAATGGTGATGCAATCGCTGAAAAGTTAGGAATAAATTCATGGTAATATCCCACTAATCCTAAGAATGCTTTCACTTCCTTCTTAGTGGTGGGTCTGGGTGTGTCTCGTACCTTACATACATTCTCTTCTAACAGGCCAATCATACCTTCTCCCACTAAGTGTCCAACAAAGTCTACTTCAGACGTTCCAATCAGACACTTCGATGGTCTTGCAGTTAATCCAGCTTGGTCCATCCTCTGCAGTAAGTCCTTGAGAGTCTTCACATGCTCGTCGAATGTCTCTGTATGAATCAGCAGGTCGTCCACATATGCTGTCACATTGTTCATTCCACGGATCAATGGCTTTACGATCCTGTTCAGCGTGGCTCCTGAGTTCATCATCCCAAAAGGCATCCGAATGAATTCATAGTGTTCGCCCATGGTGACGAACGCCGTCTTGGGAATGTCTTGCTCTCGAACTTTCACTTGCCAGTATCCCTTGCTCAGGTCAATCCGAGAGAATAATTTTCCTCTCGAGAGACTCTGAAACACTTCTAATGGCGCTGCTGTCGGATGAGGGTCGAATACTGTGATCTTGTTTAATCTCCTGTAGTCGATGCAGACTCGGTTGGATCCGTCCTTCTTCTTGACGACAACAATAGGTGAAGCATAAGCTGATGAGCTCCTTCGAATGATGCCCAGCCGTTCCATGGTGCTAAGCTCCTCCTTCAATGAGTCGCGCATAGCGTAGGGCACCGGGTATGGTCGTTGACGAACTGGTACTTCTGTCGTCAGGTCGATGCGATGTTCACCCAACTGACAGCATCCAGGGAGATTGGTGAAGACGTGCTGGTAATTCTTCACCACATCGCAGAGTTCTTGACGTTGTTCCGATGTCAGTTGCGTTCCATACTGGACATCTCTGTAGCCTTCATTCTGGTCCCAGCTTCCTATGTCGGCAAGGTCCTCCGTCGTTCCACCGTTGTCGCCTTCCAGGTCGCAGTCCTCGATGATTGTCATGCCAGCTGACTCCACGGGTTGACTCTTGTCCATCATGTCGTCCTCTGCCAGTACAGTCTCAGCACTATCACCGCCGCCGTCCTTTATGGCATTGACATGTTCAGGCGTGGTATCTCTCCTACTGTTGTCCATCCCACACATCTCGGTCACAATAGGTCTCGGTTCCATTGCCACTGCTGCTGCTTTTGACGTCCTTGGAATGTATCTCTTGAGGAGGTTGGCGTGCAAGGTCTTTTCTTTTGCACCCATCTTGACTCTATAGTCGTTGACACCGACAACTGAGACTACCTTATATGGTCCCTTCCATTGGACTAGGAGCTTGTTAGTGTTTGTCGGCAGTAGCACCAACACTTCATCTCCGGGGCGGAACTTCCTCTCTCGCGCCTTCCGGTCGTAGTAGGTCTTCTGTCTACCTTGAGCCTTGGAGAGTTCTTCCGTCGCTAACTTCCATGTGTCCTCCAGCCTCTCACGTAGTTCCATGACGTACTGGTAACTGGTCTTCGTTTCCGGCTCCTCTACGTCCTTGGTCCATAGTTGTCGTAAGATGTGCATTGGTCCTCTCACAGTTCTCCCATACAGCAACTCGAATGGGGCAAACTTGGTCGACTCTTGGGGAACTTCACGATATGCGAAGAGCATCGGGTTGATGTATCTGTGCCACTGCTTGGGTTGCTCTGCGCACAGTCGCCTTAAGGTCTTCTTCAGTGTGCCGTTAAATCGCTCCACCAACCCGTTGCACATAGGGTGGTAGACTGTAGTGGTCGACTGTCGAATTCCCAGTAGTCTATTCGTTTCCTTCATGACATCTGACATAAACTAGGTCCCTTGGTCCGACAAGAACTCTTCGGGCACACCCAAACGGCTGTAGATGTTCACTAAGGCTTCTGCTACCGTTTCTGCGTCGATCTTCTTCAAGGGTGTGGCTTCGGGGTAACGAGTAGCGTAGTCTATGTACACCAGGATATACCGATGTCCACCTTCACTTGGGGGGTCGATAGGTCCTACTAAGTCCACGACCACTCGCCTAAATGGTACGTCCACTACTGGCATACTCTGCAGGTGCACCTTTGGGGTCGCTCCTTTGTTCACCGTCCTCTGGCATATGTCGCATGAGCGGCAGTATCTCGCGACGTCACCTTCAATTCCAGACCAATAAAAATTGCTCATAACTCTGTCTTTGGTTTTCTTCACGCCGAGGTGTCCTCCGACGATCGAGTCGTGGGCTACACTCAGTACATACTCTCTCAGTTTCTCGGGTAGTACCACTTGCCTTATAACCGTCGCCTGTCTCAGGTCCTTGTAGATCCGGTACAGTACTCCTCCATGTTTCTCAAAATGAACAGATTTACTGCCTCTATTAGTTGGGATCTTCTTCTGCTCTAACTTCCTAATGACTTCGTCTTCTTCTTGGAGTCAGATAAGTTCCTCTCTATCCACTCCCGCGTGTCGTTCTGCCCTCGGCACCTTCAGCGACGTAGACCGGTCCTTCCTCTTCTCCTGGGCCCTCGTGGTCACCGCTCCTACCATCACCTCAGTATCAGGGTCGTACGGATCCTTCGCTCCGTCCACGTTCCCGACTACTAGGTCGCAGATGGTCTCCGGGAGACACAGCGCCGTCACTTTGCCCGTCAGGTAAGGCGTCTTCACGTCGATAACGGCTTCCTCCGCCGCTAGCAAGGAGTTATCGATCCTCGCGATAAGTTTCTTCCCACCGGTGAGCTGTCCGTCGTCCACCAGTGATCGCCGCACCACTACACCTTCACAGCCGGTATCTCTTAGGACATCTACCGCTCGATTTCCAATCAAGCCCTTCATCACTGGTAACTTCAGTTTCTCCACGGTCCTTCCGTCACTGCATCCTCCGCAAGTAACAGGCACCGCTAACTGTAGCTTCCCGTCCTTCATTACCGCTTGAACGTTGATGCTGGTGTCAGCCGTCGTCGCATCCTGTCTCGACGACTCGTCCGCCGCTATCACTACGGCCGCCGCCGCCTTGTTCGGCTTGCCTCGTCCCATATCCTTCTGGGCTGGACACATCCTCCGAACGTGGCCTGGCTTTCCACAAAGGTAACATTTCAACTCACCTTTGTCGTTTAACTTTGCACGACACTCCGTCGCCTTGTGTCCCGGCCTCTGGCACCTATGGCAGACCTGTGGGCTTCTGTCTCCGTTGGGCCTCTGTCGCACTGGCCGGCTCTGCAGTCTGGCGCTCCCGCTGAGCGTCCGGTTCCTCGCTACCAGGTACGCCTCCGCTGAATCTGCGATGTCCTGTAGCGTCTTTGGTTTCCTCTCCCTCACATGGGTTGCAAGGTCTGGTGGGCAGGCATCCATGAATTGCTCTCTGACGAACAGATCTCTCACTCCTTCGTAGGTCTCCTCCGTCTTCGACAGCTTTATCCACCTCTCTAGATAGGTCTTGATCCTAGTCAAAAACATTCCAACATCTTCTCCATCTTCAGGCTTACCTTGTCTGAACATGAGTCTGTATCCGTCCTCTGACAGGTTGTACCTCTTCTGCAACGCTTCCTTGACCTTGTCGTAGTCCTTGGCTTCGTCGATCGGTAGTCTGCAGAAGCACTCCAAAGCTCTCCCGGTCAGCAGGGCAGACAGTGATGTCGTCCAGGTGGATCTGGGCCATTCAGCTGTCTCGGCAAACCTCTCAAACCGCAGCAACCAGCTATCCAGATCGTCCTTCTTGTCCTGAAATGCAGGTAGCTTGGGTCTCTTAGAACTGGCGTGGTCGTCGGTCTTCTGCGCTGAGTCGTTGCCTCCACGTTGCTGGCGCATCCTCTCTATCTCCAACTCGTGGTTCATCTTTTCCCTTTCCAGCTGTCGTTCAGCCTCCTTCTCCTGTCGTTCAGCCTCCTTCTCCTGTCGTTCAGCCTCCTTCTCCCGAGCCTGTCGTTCAGCCTCCAGCTGTCTTTCTCTTTCTAGGCCTTCACGGAGGTAGTCCCGTCTCTCCTGCCCAGTGAGCTCCATAGCGTCCGCTTCCTGGCTAAGCCTTCCAATAACCTCCGACATGTTGTAGATAGCTTGTCGATGATATTCTACAATAAACTATGTAAATAAATCTAGTAATTTTGATCTGGTCCGCTCAAATATGGTCGGATCCCGGACGAGCCCCCAATATGTAACAGCTGAGGTTGTTCTAGCACGTTATAGTAGGGGGGAGTTAGTTGATCTAACTACAACCCTTTAGAAAACGAAACTATTACAGCTGTAAAATAAATAAACACGAGATCCGACGATAGATTAAATAATACTAAAGTTTAATAACTGTATAATGAACAATAAATTACTAGGAAGACACCAGCGAAACTAAATATCTACGCCACACAAAAGGAAACTCACTTACTCACCGACCAACCACTCACACAGGTCTATATATATAAACATTCCTACAGAAAGTTCCCGAAATAAACGTTACCTTTGCCCTCGCACAAACTAACCAATCACGCATCAATACGTCATCAGGTTACATCACTCAAGGCCAAATCTGGCGTAAACATTCGTATCCACAACGTTATCGAATATTCGGGAACATACTAATATTTACTGAACGAGTCAAAACACCTGACAACAAGCGAGCGAGGAAAAAAACTACTCACTAGAAAAGAAGGTCAGGTCACGGAGTACAGTACACTCTGGCGGTTGTCAACAATAAAATGAAAAAAGTAGTGGACACATGCTCAGCCACCAGCACAACAACAAAACCGGGGGAGGGCAAGGGGTAGCCCGCAGATGCTACACTAGTCTTCTCGGATAAGGACGAAAAAATTCGGAGGGCCCGTGTGCACGTTGCGCACGTTAAAGATACCTTGGCAGTTGGAAATCGTAAAGAGCAGGCCGAAAGGCCGCTGCCCGGGCAAAATTGAAATTAATAGATTAAAATTTATCCATATCATCTCCCCCCCCCCCCCCCCCGCCAGAACAAGAAATAATAAAACAAGTAAAGTGAGGTGTGGATGCCAAGGGCAGCGAACCTCCTAAAATAAAGACCTCAAATCAAGCCTCACTGCCCAACCCATGCACCTCACTTATGCTGGCCTGTCCCCGGCACCTATAAAGAATAACATCACATCTCTATAATACTATGTACCTACTATCCACTTCACCACTCACTACGAACCATCAAGCGTACACACAACATTTAACATTTCACCCACCATACAGCTGCACCTCATACCCCCACAGTATTACACCGCATTCCGACTAGGCTAGGAATCCCTGCTCCTAACATACGTATCTCGCTCATTATTCACATCAATTTATACAGTAACAAATGACTTGCACACTCCTTAAGTCCTCGCATATAACTTATTTGCATCATTGTCATCATCAGAATATAGTAGATCTATCACCACAATTATCAATCCTTATAACTCAACCTACCAGTCTTCACTGGAATACACTACAACTCCCGACTGCTCTCTTTCACGTCTGTCCTCTTGGACTTCTCAGCTTGCAGTGACTTTTCACTACACAAGCCTTACCTCATCGCCTCCAACTTTACTCATGTCCCGCACGCTTCCAAATTACTGACTGCTTCACTATCCCGTGAGCTAATCTCACAAGTCCGTACCCACTTCCCCGTAATCCTTTGAATCTCGCTCAATCCATTCATGACACGGTGCCTCTGTCTGTTTCGTTGTTTCTCTCTCTCTCTGTGGGTGCCTGTCTCTCTCTCTCTCTGTCTCTCTCTCTCTCTCTCTCTCTCTCTCTCTCTCTCTCTCTCTCTCTCTCTCTCTCTCTCTCTCTCTCTCTCTCTCTGAGTCCTCTGAGTCTTCATTTTGACAGAGAAATCTACAACTTACTTACGCCCCGCCCATTCATGTCTTCAATGAGAAATTCTCTTCACAAACCAAAAGAAAAAAAAACAAAGAGAATTTGGTAGCCATGGAGCCTAAAACCATTCAAGTTTTATTTCTAGAACATTATTCTGTAATTTATTCATCAGTTTTGGTCAACCGGTTTAACGTTGTAGTTATTGTTTACAAATGTCACCAGGACGTCAAAGGTTTGGGATCTCACACAGGAAAGTATATTTGTTATCAGCCATGGAACAACCAGAGTTCAACATGGACCAGCCGTAACAAATGTATAAGTACACGCAAGTGCCGTCATTGTCACTAGGATAATCTGGTGCCCAGTCCGTGTAATTCACCACCTGGTGACTGTGACTGAATAACCAAGTACCCGGATGTTCTTCCTGCGTCACTCCAACCATTACTGCGCGTTTATCAAGTGGAGCTGACGAATTGAGAAAGTTCTTGTTGAAATTGTGTTCATTGACGTCATTAATCTCAGCCAAGTAGCCGCCCTGAAGGAGACATGAAGCTTGAGACACGCGGTCAGTGTCCGCATCTTGATTGGAAAGCAGATAATGTTTACCTTGGTAGTCGGAGGAATTGATGTAGGAATATGATAGTGTCATCAAGAATAGGTCTTGATATTTGTTTGTATCCTTCATTTCGTCACTGACCGTTTTGTTGAGTTGGTTTACGTCATCGGTGAGTGCAGTGACTTTAGCCAAAACCTTCATTATATTGTCAATCTGTATTTGTTGAAGTCTTATCGTCTCAATCAACTGATTCATGCTTGGGATGGAAGCGGTCACTTGTTTAGTGTGATGTTCCTCAACAGGATGACCTAATGTGTCCACGCCATGAGCACTACAACGATAGGTTCCTGCTACCCCCGCATTGGGATACGCCCACTGAAGATTGAGATATGACACACCGTCAGTACTGATGTGGCCTGATACGGACGCGTTAACTGGTGTAATTGTATTTGCCTGAGTAAATTGACTAATGGATGCCAGTTCCTGAAAGACAGGTGTGTTGTTGTTGTCGTCATCACTTTTGGATACGATGATGGAGATCAGGTTGGAGATGTCAGTAGGATTTTGGTAAGAGAAGGTACAGTTGACCTCCAGTGACCTGGTCAAGTCCACTTCAATAGTGTCAGGGCTAACTATCATGTCACGAGTGGAGTGAGCGATAGTTAATAATTACGGGGGGAAAGGAGGAGAGTAAAATTAACGCACGGAGACAGGGAAGAAAAGTCGTGCATGTCATGAGTGGGGGGTCTGAAGGAGGCGAAAGCGCTGTATAACTATCACTGCAAGTTAGAAGGTCCTAGGGAGCGGATCTGTGAATAATAGCCCATCGGGCAGAGATAAAAGGAAGCAGTCGAGAAGACTAGGAGAAAGTCTTTCCAGTTATGACTGGTATGTAGAATGTTGATTGATTATTATGATTGATGTATTATATTATATTCGTCTATTACCATGATGTGAATAAGTATATGTGAGGAATGTGGAAGTCCTTGATATTGGATATAGCAATGTGCGCCATGAGCGATAGATGAAAGTGAGTTCATGGATTTGTAGCGCGAGTGAGTAGTGTGTACTCCGATGGAAGTGTGTTACCGTAAGATGTGTGGTGAGTGAAAGGTGAACTAGTGTGTGTACGCTTCATGGATTGTAAGGAGAGGTGGAGTGAATAGAAATGGTAGGGTATTATACCAATGTAATGTTATTCTTGTAGGTGTCGGGGACGGGCCGAAGAGCCACCTCGAGGAGCACAAGTGATAGGCCAGCATAGGGCCGGAGGCCAGACATAGGCCCGAAGTGAGACTGTCAGTGCAGGACAGTAGAGGCACATAAAGTCGTGGCAGTCAGGCCACGGACAGGGACGTAGATATGAGAGTGAATGAGATACTATGTTGTTGCCATGTTGATAGGCTAGTGAACTGATACTATGTTGTTGCCATGTTGATGGCTATGGAAATACTAATGTGTTATTGCCCTGCTGAGGTGCTAGGGGAGTGCTAAGGTGTATGACAATAGGAAGGTGATATTGAGAGACTGCGGTGCCAGTGAATCATTAATGTACTATTAAGACCCTGAGGGGAGAGGCTGAGGCCGAAGTGCCTTTAGGAGTAACTACCGGATTGTGGATCCGAGGGAGCGTGTGTGTGAGAATAAGGCCGTTGTACGGCAGTCATTTCAATAATATAATGTATGTAATTGCGCTATTATATGTATAATTATGTTTAATAAATGTGTGAGTCTGATGGGCTGTTTTGTTAAGTGTTAAACTTGTTGTTCGTGATTGTCGTCCTGTCATAAACTATTACATCTCCCAGTCTGGGATTTGTGACATATCACTTGTGGTGCAGAATCTGTGGAGATAATAGGGATTGGTTGATTAATTTGGTCGGCGTGAGTAAAGTTTGTTGATTCGCTAGTTGGCTGATTGGCTCATTGGTGTTTGGTTGGTTGGTTGGTTGGTTGGTTGGTTGGTTGGTTGGTTGGTTGGTTGGTTGGTTGGTTGGTTGGTTGGTTGGTTGGTTGGTTGGTTGATTGGTTCGTTGGTTGGTTGGTTGGTTCCATTCCACACCAAAAAGGATTGAAATATTATCTCTCACTGTAAGAAAAACCCGATTGAATACAATGCATACAATTCAGGATTAAATTGATACAGTTTTTGTCGCCCTGGCTTTGTAAAAATTTATAAGGTTTACGGTATTGCTTGCTTACGTTCGGCTGACTCATGTCTACCACACACTCCACTTTAAGAGCGTCAGTGTGCGGGGAGCACAGACTAAAATATTAACCAGACTGGAAACACGAGCTTCGGGCTGTGTCGTTTTTTACGGAATTTCCCGAGCGGCGACCCTATAACCAACATGGCCGCAGCTCTTGAAATTCCGATTCTAGGTCTATCTGCAGTAGAAATTTCTTTTTATTTGTCAAGATTGTTTGTATATGTATTAATTTCTTGGTGCGGATCCAAACTTCCGCGTTCAGTAGGCGCGTCAAAATGGTGTCATTCAAAATTGTAGCTATGCTGAGGTGTCGGTCGCTGCCGTAAACCTAAAATGGCGGATGGTTCATGACCTTTCGCTGTTTTGTGACGTTACACAATGGGATCATCCAGTCTGGGTATTTTATTAGTCTGTGGCGGGGAGTCGAAAAGGGGCAGCACCCCGGCAGTAAGTCTTTCCTCTAGATGGACCTTTTTCTGGTAAATGTGGAGCTCAGCGATGAAGAAACAGAACATAAAACACCGCCAGGTCCGAACAAATATTTCTCAAAGCAACAGCAATCAAACATTACCTCCATATTGCTTTTGTAAAGCCAACAATCACCATCCCACAAGGTGTGACAAGGCTCATACTTACAACCCTCATGACATAATACAACTTATCAAAAGGGACCACAGCTGTAAAAAATCTGTCTGGGATATCACTCCCACAGATATCAATGTAAGGCTATGAGATCATGTTTTCTATGCCATAAGACGAATCACCACCCACTAATTTGCTGTCATCGATCTTTCAAGAATTCAGACTCACTACAACCGCCGACAGATTCGCACAATCACGTGTACATCCCGGCCACTCCAGAAAGATTGAATCCACAAAGGTCAAGTTCAAATCAAATCAATGACAATATATGGCCTTTAGCGTCTTTACAGACGGTCTTAGCAGCTAGAATATTCACTTTCACTTTGACTGACAGCTTCTCTCGTGGCTTATTCTACCAATGTTTGACCCGAGAGTGCGATGGCAGTGATTGCAGGTCAGTCTTTTTGGTTCACTTTGGCGAGTGTTTTCATTCCGCCTCTGTCGTTTTGTCAGGTATGTTTCTTTTGCCTTGAAGTCTATTGCGAGCGTGCCACTGCGCAATTTTTGTCTCCATCTGCTTCGATCATTTGCAAGGTTCTCCCATTCATTGGGGTCGATGTTGAATGCTTTCATCGTGACCTTGCAAGTGTCTTTGAATCGCAGATGTGGCCTACCTCTGGGTCGGTTGCCAGTAGCAAGTTCCCCGTAGAGAATTTGTCTGGGGATGCGATCATTTTCCATACGGTGGAGATGTCCAAGCCACCGCAGTCTTTTTTTGCCTAGGAGAGCCTGAGTTGATGGAATGTTGGCTCGGCTCAGAACTTCGATATTTGAGATCCTGTCTTGCCACTTGATCTTGAGAATTTTGCGTAGGCAGCGCAGGTGGAAGGACTTGAGGGATCTTTCATGTTTGGAGTAGGTGGTCCATGTCTCTGAGCCATACAGCAGGGTGCTTAGGACGCAAGTTTGGTACACGAGTACCTTTGTTTTGATGGTCAGCTTGCTATTGTTCCACACCCTTTTTGAGAGTTTGCCAAAAGCTGTGGCCGCCTTTCCTATTCTGGCATTTATTTCAGTTGTTATGTCTGTGCTACCACTGATGGTTGAGCCTAGGTAGCAGAATTTTCCCACTTGCTCCAGAGGAGAGCCATTCAGCATGATTGGGTTGGGGTTTCTCAAGCCTTGTGTCAAAACTACAGTTTTTGAGACACTGATCTTTAGCATGAATTTGTCACAGGCTTTGGCAAGGCTATTGATGAGAGCCTGGAGCGTGGTTTCATCGTGGGCCACGATTGCAGCATCATCTGGTAAATCAAATACGCCGACCATTCTACAGGTAACTTCCAATGGCAACCGCCAGAAACAATTGAGAACACCGACTCTCAATGAAATGTCTGTAAATCAGACTTCGGTTCTATTGCAAACTGTTTCTATTCAAGCCTCAAACTACGAGAATTACACAACCGTCAAGCAGTGCATCTTAGATACAGCAAACAACAGAACTTAATATTTCACCTCTGACATAGCGAAAGAGTTAAATCTGAAACATATCAGATACGAAAACATCCACATACTCATTTAGTGGAATAGTATCAAACCACAGTAGAATCCCAGAAGTTCGAATCTACCTCAAGTCATTAAATACTCCAAATCCTGTACCAACAGCAGTGGAGACACTTATCACTAACACGATTACTGGCACACAAATCGCTCAGTTAAAAACAACCAATGCAAATACATAACCACATCTCAGCTACAATTATCTGATAAAACAACATACAGTCAACGTGTTAAAATTCTAATTGACATGGATTATTACCATAAAATAGTCCTACCAAAAACTGTCCAAGCAGCTAACGGTCCAACCGCTCAACTAACTAAATTGGGCTGGATACTTTCCGGTCCTGGCAATGAGGTAGAAGATGCAACAGACTATAGCAGTGTTTATCTGCAACTCGCAAAGGGACAAGATATTTTTGAATACATTCTGGGACCTTGAAACAATAGGAATCAGCAGCAAAGATGTCATGGATTCAAATGATGAAACAGCCATGCCCGTATTTCAAGATACAATCCAGTACGACGACAAGAGATATAAAGTTGATCTCCCATGGCTGGAAGATAGACCCATTTTGACTTGCAACAAAGCCCAAGCAGAAAATGGATTGAGGAATTTGATGAAAACAACTTGACGGCAATGAAAGATTACGTGAAGGCTACAACTCGGCAATGAAAGAATTCATTGAAAGGGAATACATGGAAAAGTTAGATGTTGGCCAATTATAAGAAGATAATTACACTGAATCACAATATTGAAGGGTAGATAGTCAAAGCTTTAGTGCAAAGGCCAATTCTGGCGAACAGTAAGTGTGTAAATCTAATAGCAATCAAGCAAATTTTTATGTCTCACCGTTGAAAGAGTGAGTAATAAAATTCAAACAGAAACCCATTCCTTCACTATGATACGATTGGATTAACAGCTGATAGCAATAGCCTAAGAGATGTTATTTACCGGATGGAGTATATGAGCAGTAGCTCAACACTCCAAGGTTTTCAGGAACACTATGTCACGCATTCAAGGCCGTTTCAACTAAAGCGGATCCTCTACAGATCGCCATGGACACGAGTGAGACAGTTCAAGATAATGAACAAATTAGCTGAAGAAAACACATGGGACAATTTGTCACGGACTTGAAGTTTACCTGATTTTAAAGGACAAAACTTTGTTGTATCAGGCCATAATAATTATATGTAAGACTGACTCGTGTAAACAAAACTCACGGCATTTACGAGATTGCTGATTGTTAACTCTGAATTTCAGACAGTCAAGCGACAGTTTTTGATTTTGGTGTATTCCACAAATTGTAAATTGCGGATGATGCCAATTGTAACGTATCTGCAATTGACTCCATTCAGACATTGGAATGATACCACCTTATAAACGCGGCCAAGTGATTGTGCTAGTAATTTACAAATTACAAGATACATATTATATTTTGCCACCTCTTGTGGGTGGGAAATTCTAAATAATGAAGGCGGCAAAATAATTTGTCACGAGCGAGTGAGCGAGGATCAGTAGTTACGAGAAGAGGGTTAGAATAAAGTTAACCCACGGACCACGGGGTAAGGGAAAGCGTGCATGTTGTGAGTGGGGGGGGGGGTCTGAATGAGGCGAAAGCGCTGTATTACTATCACTGCAAGTTAGAAGGTCCTAGAGAACGGACGCAAGAGAAAGCCCAGAGGGCGAAATAAGGAGAGCAGTCGGAAGACTTGGGAGTAGTGTTTTTCCAGTGATGACTGGTAGGTGAAACGATGATTGATAATAGTTATGATTGATGTATTATATTCGTCTATGACCATGATGTAAATAAGTATATGTGAGGAATGTGGAAGTCCTTGATACTGTATATAGCAATGTGCGCCATGAGCGATAGATGAAAGTTGAGTTCATGGATTTGTAGCGAGAGTGAGTATGGTGTACTACGGTGGAGGTGTGTTACCGTAAGATGTTTGGTGAGTGAAATGTGAACTATTGTGTGTACGCTTCATGAGTTGTAATGAGGGTGAAGTGATTAGAAATGGTATGGTATTATACCAATGTAATGTTATTCTTGTAGGTGCCGGGGACGGGCCGAAGAGCCGCCTACGGTGAGCACAGGGGATAGGCCAGCATAGGGCCGAAGGCCACACATAGGCCAGGAGTGACGCTGTCGTGTAGACAGTCGCAGCACATGAGTCGTGGCAGTCTGGCCACAGACAGGGATGTATATATGATTGTAATGTGCTATTAAGATGTACTACTGTGACAGGGATGTATTACTGTGCGAATGAGATAGTCATGTGAATTGAATCATTAACGTGCTACGACCACGTGAGGTGCTATAGGAGGCTAAGGTGTTATTGCCATAGGGAGGCGCTATTGAGAGACTGGGGTGTGAAAGAATACTAGTGTGTCATTAAGACCCTGAGTGGAGAGGCTGAGGCCGAAGTGTCTTTAGAAGTAATTACCGGGTTGTGGACCCGAGGAAGTGTGCTTACGGGAGAAGGCCGTGGACGGCAGTTTACTTAAGTAATATAATGTATGTCATTGCAATTCTATCTTTATCTTATGTTAATAAATGTGTGAGTCTGATGGGTTGTTCTGTTAAGTGTTATACTTGTTCGTTCGTGATTGTTGTCTTGTTATAATTATTACATCTCCCAGTCTGGGATTTGTGACACTGGGGGCTCGTCCGTTGTGACACTGGGGCTCGTCCTGTTTACCTGTGGTCATTTTGACATTGTGTATTCGTCATATCTAGTTGTTTTTCTGTTGTGCTAGGAATTTGTGCTGTTGTCTTTGTTCGTGGGATGAATGGAAATTTCATGATGATATGATTTATGTATATTTATGAATATGTATTGATGCATGTATTGCTATAAATATGTACTAATGTGTACTTAAACTTTCAGAGACAGTGTGTGTGCGTGCAGCCTGAGGAGACGGGCAGCCAGAGCTCCGATTAAGGGGAGGACTTAAACTCATAAGGCTGAAAGTTAAGTGAAACTGAAATTTTGTGCCCTGGATTGTGGGCTGTCCCTTTGATCTGTCTTTTTCTCTGTTTTGCTGTTTTTGTTGTCGTTATAGATTATACGGGCGGTGGCGCGGGTCTGCTGTGGTGAACTTGGTTTGTCCTCTTCGGGAGGTGGGCTATTCTAGGAACCACGCTCATCACAGTGAACAGTTCTGTAGGGCTTTGTTATTGTTTAGTTGTAGCGACGTATCTTCTCTGTTTCTGCAGGAAGACGTATTCTCTTGTCCCTCTCTCTTACCTATCTGTAGATACGTTCTTTTTTTCAGACTCTGTTCTTGTTCGTACCTTGTAGTGTAATCGGCGTAGTTAGGTTGCATTTTTTTCCATTATAGTTTTTTTTAGAAGCTTTATCCTAGTCTGGTTCGTTGTCCTTGATGTCCTGGTGGTCCTTCTTCTGAATTTTCTCATTCTTATCTTTTCCTTTCGTTTTGTTATTTAATAGTGCTAGACATTTTATAAACATAGAATTAGTTAGAGAGAGTAGGCTGTAGAATGTTCAGTTAGGTGTGTTTCTGACTTGCAGGTGAAAAGAGTGCTTGTTATTGTAGTGGCATATTCCAGGTCTCGGGATACGTCAGTTATAGTGAGTACAGAGACAGTAGATTGTATTTCGAAATTGTATCATAATAGATCCGTGAAATGGCGGAGCTCCAGACACTAATGAAGTTATGTAAGGAACTTGGCCTTGAAGAAGAGGAGCTGCGCGGCTGGATTAAAGAGCAGCAGGCGGAATTGCGCGATGAGCGTGCTAAGGATAGAGAGAGAGAAAAAGAGGCTCAAGAGCGAGAAAAAGAGGCTCAGCAGCAGGAAAGAGAGTTAAAGTTAAAGGAGATAGAAGCTCAAAAACGGGAGATAGACGCGCGAGTAAGAATCGCGGAATTGGAAAGCAAGAAGAATGCGCCAACGGAAACAGTTGAGCGGCAGGGGCAAAATAAAAAGTGGTGTTAGGATTAAGCTGCCTACGTTCGACGACCGGAAGGACGACATAGACGCCTTCCTTTACAGGTTCGAACTGAACGCGCAACTGCAATGGGGGGAGAATAAACAATTATGGTCCACGTACCTGGCTTCCTTGTTGCTGGGGCGAGCGTTAACCTACTTTAAAGAGCTACAGCGCGAAGACGTACATGATTACGATAAGCTGAAGTCTTTGCTGCTTCGCCGATTTGCGCGTACCGAGGAATATTTCCGGGAGCAGTTTAGGCGAGCACGTGCGGATACCAGGGAGGACTTTGCTGCCTTCGTCGCGAGACTGACGGAATATTTCGCGAACTGGGTAGACTTGGCGCATGTGGGCGCGGATTTTGCTAAATTAAAAGACCTAATGATCCGTGACCAGCTATACGCGTCGTGCCATAAAGATCTGGTGGCTTTTCTGAAAGAAAACGAACCCGCGACGGTGCAGGAGGCGTCTAAGTTGGCGGAAGCATACCGTACGGCACATCCGTCCAAACCAGTAGCGAGGGCGTACGTGCAGGATGCTGGTTACGTCGCTGTTGTTGAGGGGTCGCCGACAGGACATAAAGACAGGTCGCGTCAGCGTGGTGCCTATAATGGGCAAGCCCAGGGGCAACGTAGGGGGTATCACCAATCACCTGCATATGGATCCGGTAAGTTTGACCGAGCAGGAGGGCTAGGTCGCAGTAATGGCCGAGGGCGATTTGTGACCTTTGCCGATGGCCGACGGCATAGGGACTTTAGTTCCGGTCGCGGTGGGTCACGGAGACCCAGGGCTAGCGGAGCTCAGGGAGCGGAATGTTGGACTTGCGGACGCGTAGGTAATTTTTCACGCGATTGTAGGGCCGCGAAGTATTGGAACTGCGGAAGAGCAGATCACATCAGCGTGAATTGCCCTGCAGGTAGGATAGCGGCGAACGTGGATGGTAATCACGGTGGCTCCAGTCCATGTTCCCCTAATAAATTTCATCATGCGGCCGCGTGTGTTACATCGGACAACGGAGGCGGACAGTATTCTAAGCGTCCCAGTTGTGAGAAGTTATTATCTTCCGGTGTTTTACCTTGTGGGAGAAAGATCCCCGTTATAAATTCATGTCATACAGGAGGTGGTCTTCGGGTTTATCCGGGGTTTGTTGGGGACGAACCGGTCTCGGTTTTACGAGATACAGGATCTACCGTTGTGGGGGTGCATAGGGACTGCATTCAGGGTTCACAGCTTACAGGTGAGACTGTCCCATGCATACAATTTTCAGGGGCCATTGAGAAATTACCATTGGCAAAGATAGTGATAGATACGCCTTTCCTTAGCGGGGAAGTCGAAGCAGTCGTTGGTTGTTTTCCAGGCGCCCAGCTCATCATTGGTAATGTGTCTCGGGTAGTTTCCCCTTCCGAGGAGAATGTGCAGGCATGGTCACAATCAAAAGGTATTGACTTTTGTGCCGCAGTCGAGACACGTCGACAGGTACGTGATAGGAGTAAGATTAGACCTTTGGCAACGCCAGCGGCCAACCTGGATATCACACCAGGGCGCTTGGCGACATTACAAAAGGAGGACCCATCATTGAATCCATGTTTTGAGGAGGCGCGAACGGAGAAAACGAGGAAATATAAGAACGGGTCGTCTTCCTTTGTTATTCAGGCGGGCATTCTGTTCCGTAAGTATGTAACGGTGGCCTCCATTTTAAAGCAGGTCGTTGTGCCAGCTTTGCTAATCGCAACAGTATTGCATTTGGCACATGATGTCCCATTAGCGGGTAATATGGGAATAGCTAGAACCAAAGAAAGGGTTCTACAAAATTTTTACTGGCCATCTATCCACAGAGATGTACAAGTGTATTGTAAGACATGCAGTGCGTGCCAAAAGACGACGCATAAGGGTCGTACACCCCAGGCTCCTCTTCAAAAGATCCCCACGGTTTTGGAACCGTTTAAAAAGGTTTCGATAGACCTTGTTGGCCCCATTCACCCAGCTACCGATAGGGGAAATCGATTTTTCTTAACGGTCATATGTAATGCTACGAGATGGCCAGAGGCGGTTCCTCTTCGGACCATAACGTCTGAGGCAGTCGCGGAGGCGCTGTTTGGAATTTTCGCTAGGGTGGGAATTCCGGAACAGATTTTATCTGATAGGGGTGCGCAATTTACTTCGGAAATGATGAAGGAATTGTTTCGCTTATTTAGCATACAACCCATCACTACCACCCCTTATCATCCGCAGGCTAATGGCATGTGCGAAAGATTGAACTCTACGTTAAAGTCGATGCTGCGTAAGGTAGCTGCTGATCGCCCTAAAGATTGGGATAGATATATCCCTGCAGTATTATTCGCGTACAGAGAGGTACGGCAGGAGTCAACGGGATTCTCTCCTTTTGAAATGATGTATGGTCGTAGTCCTAGGGGTCCAACTGATGTTCTTCGGGACATGATGACGTCGCCATCATCGGGAGACGATGAGAAAATTTCAGTGTTTCAGTACCTTGTTGATTTAAGAGAAAGATTATCTTCAGCGCGCACTATAGCAGAAGAAGCTTCTAGTATCGCTTCGAAAAGAGCAAAAGACTATAAAGATAGAGGATCCAAACTGAGAATTTTTAAGCCAGGAGACAAGGTCCTATTGTTATTACCTACGGACCATAAAAAGTTATTGATGACATGGAAAGGTCCTTATGTTATTGAGCGAGTTGTTTCGAAGGTAGATTACGCTATCCACATTGATGGATCAATAAAGGTTTTCCATGTTGATAGGCTGCAGAGGTTTCATGAGAGACCAGAGTATCTGTATTCTCATACTGGTATTAAAGGACATACCTAATGTCGTGTCATTCTTTGACGATATAGCGTGTCATACGTCGACATGGTCTGATCATATTCAGACATTAACAGTAATTTTTAAACGGTTACGTCATTTTGGGTTAACTGCTAAACCCGCAAAGATGGATTTGGCATGTCCAGAGATAGTATTCTTAGGACATATCGTTCGTAGAGGTGTTCAGAGACCTGAAGTAACAAAAATTGACAAATTAATAGGGTTGCAAATCCCTAAAACAAAGAAACAAGTCAGAAGCTTAGGGGGAATTTTGAATTATTACAGAAAGTTCATTCCAAATTTTTCCTCCTTGTCATCTTCTCTTACTGACCTTACTAAGAAGGGACAACCCGATAAGATCCAGTGGACGTCTGAATGTCAGACAGCATTTGATAATTTGGTGACAGCATTATCATCGTCACCCATTCTGATATTACCCGATTTTCGATCTAAATTTATCCTCAGAACAGATGCGTCGGACTCTGGTGTCGGCGCTTGTCTTCTACAGGAGAAGAACGAATGGTTACATCCTGTATGTTATGTCAGTAGGAAGTTATTGCAGAGAGAAAGAAAGTATTCTGTGATAGAGCGGGAGTGTCTTGCCATTGTGTGGTCCGTCCAGAAATTCGGACGTTATCTCATGGGACGAGAGTTCTGTATCCAGACAGACCACAAGCCACTAACGTTTTTGTCGAAGAATCGTTCGTCCAGCCCACGCTTGTCTAGATGGGCATTGGCTTTGCAGTCGTATACCTTCGTTATCCAACCAATTCCAGGAACCAGCAATCATATCGCCGACTACCTTAGTCGAGCCTAAGGGAAGAGTTCAGGAGCTTATACATCGGAGGACGGGAACATTGACATGATCTGTGTGAACGAGTCGTCGACTTTAAAATATTGACATTATAAATATTATATGAAGAATGGTTGATATGTTGATTGGTTCTGATTCTGTATTAGATATTGTGTTTAGTTAGCTATTCATGATGTGATACATATATGCATAGTGCAGGGCATATAGATCCCCATATTTTCCCCTGATTCCGGTATTTTATGTGCTAGGGGGATGGGGGGGGGGGATGATGTCACGAGCGAGTGAGCGAGGATCAGTAGTTACGAGAAGAGGGTTAGAATAAAGTTAACCCACGGGCCACGGGGTAAGGGAAAGCGTGCATGTTGTGAGTGGGGGGGGGGTGTCTGAATGAGGCGAAAGCGCTGTATTACTATCACTGCAAGTTAGAAGGTCCTAGAGAACGGACGCAAGAGAAAGCCCAGAGGGCGAACATAAGGAGAGCAGTCGGAAGACTTGGGAGTAGTGTTTTTCCAGTGATGACTGGTAGGTGAAACGATGATTGATAATAGTTATGATTGATGTATTATATTCGTCTATGACCATGATGTAAATAAGTATATGTGAGGAATGTGGAAATCCTTGATACTTTATATAGCAATGTGCGCCATGAGCGATAGATGAAAGTTGAGTTCATGGATTTGTAGCAAGAGTGAGTATTGTGTACTACGGTGGAGGTGTGTTACCGTAAGATGTTTGGTGAGTGAAATGTGAACTATTGTGTGTACGCTTCATGAGTTGTAATGAGGGTGAAGTGATTAGAAATGGTCTGGTATTATACCAATGTAATGTTATTCTTGTAGGTGCCGGGGACGGGCCGAAGAGCCGCCTACGGTGAGCACAGGGGATAGGCCAGCATAGGGCCGAAGGCCACACATAGGCCAGGAGTGACGCTGTCGTGTAGACAGTCGCAGCACATGAGTCGTGGCAGTCTGGCCACAGACAGGGATGTATATATGATTGTAATGTGCTATTAAGATGTACTACTGTGACAGGGATGTATTACTGTGCGAATGAGATAGTCATGTGAATTGAATCATTAACGTGCTACGACCACGTGAGGTGCTATAGGAGGCTAAGGTGTTATTGCCATAGGGAGGCGCTATTGAGAGTCTGGGGTGTGAAAGAATACTAGTGTGTCATTAAGACCCTGAGTGGAGAGGCTGAGGCCGAAGTGTCTTTAGAAGTAATTACCGGGTTGTGGACCCGAGGAAGTGTGCTTACGGGAGAAGGCCGTGGACGGCAGTTTACTTAAGTAATATAATGTATGTCATTGCAATTCTATCTTTATCTTATGTTAATAAATGTGTGAGTCTGATGGGTTGTTCTGTTAAATGTTATACTTGTTCGTTCGTGATTGTTGTCTTGTTATAATTATTACATCTCCCAGTCTGGGATTTGTGACATAATTGTACGGAATAATTTCACAGAAAAATGTCACAAGGATGTTCTTTTGCTTTACAAGAACAATTTTTAAAAAATGGAAAACTTTCTGCCTATTGAAAATCGGACAAAATGGATAGTAAACCATTTGATCATGTTGATAAATCTGGAAATCTTGAGAAATGACAAAACGAGAATCACAGACGCGTGAAGGATTTACTGTACAAAATCTACATCTCCATCATTCATTCACCGACCAAGTTTGATGTTTAAACAGAAACTGACCTGTAGGTTAAACAGTGTAATGGTGAGGACACACAACACCATCATCAACATCTGTCTGGCCATCCTAGAGTCCGCTGTAGTCAAAGATTTTCTTATAGAAAGCCACAGGAGATAACTATGTATCCAGCGCAGTTGGTCTTTGTCTGAGTGCTGGACTGTTCTTGTTGTAATTTATATTGTCCTTACCAAACGGGGTCAGGCTGGTTAATCTAATGGTGACCAAATTCCAGGTACAACATGTTACAAAAACACCGTCAAGTTGAGATAAGACAATGTGGCATGCGTCAATATATATTTTTATCAGGTGGTCGGACCTGAAGTGAAGTAGTTTTTGAGGTCCTGGGAAATTCCATCTTGTACCTTTGACACTCTCCACGTCAATCACAATGCAACAGATTAGATAAACCACACACACAAGTACGCCTTCACTTTTGTCCTGACGGTTAAAACACTCGTGTAACATTTCGTGCTACTCAGATATGAAATGTTTGTTTTAGAGCAGTGGTTCTCAACACTTTTCAGGCAATTGGCCCCTTGGTCCCTAAATTTTCTTTCATCGACCTCCCCCCCTTCCCCCTCCCTCGGCCGTACATCCCCCCTAATATGCAGCGAAATGTGCACAGACTAGACATTAAATTTATTAGTTTTCACAGATTTTTTGTGACATTTAACAAAAATGAAAAATTTCTTTCATCAAATACATCAACAAATGGCTTTTCCTGTCCATAAAACATACATATGTT